>OY720429.1:71515568-72018401 GCA_963082735.1 Pocota personata
CCCTGTTGAAGCGGTCCAAAGATTACCGCGAAAAGCGTTTGCGCATTTGCTTTTGATCGGCATTCAGCAAATGCGGCTGCCCACTTTTTAATGGTTGACATAGAAGCAGTAGAGTCCCCGTAAACTTTTGTCAACTTTAGATGAATTTCCTTAACGGTTAACCCATCCAAAGCGAAGAATTTTATCACCGCACGATATTCAAGTTCATCGATTTTAACGAAAAACACGCAAGACGTCTACTGCAAAAATTCGTGTAAAACTTGTCATACGAACTGATGACAAGTGCAACCAGGCAGGAAACATAATTTTTTTCTAATTGGAACGTATGTACATATGTACATACATATATTTGAATTTTTCTCATTAAGTTTTCTTTTTTTTATCTAATTTTGACGTAATAACAAGTTTGAAAAATAAATTTAGGAATATAAATAGATTTTTGAAATTTGAGCCGTTTAGCTTGAGAACTATTTTTTTTACACTTTTAATCATTTTTAGAACACGTGCGTTTTTGTGGAATGGGGAAGAAACAGAGAGAAAGACAGAGTGGTGTAGTTTGAAACTCAGGGGGTATTAGGTTTCTGTAAACTTCAAGTGTGGCTATCCAGATAACTTTGGAGTATTTTGTTTTGTGTTTCGCTATTATTGTCGTTGCTTATGATTCACAGTATTTTTTTCCGTCCTCCTGATGTCATCATCACGATCAAGTTGCATTTTAGCCATGTGACCATCCTACTGCCAGTATTATGTCTTCACAGTAGACTTGACTTAGCTTTCGCAAGTCATCAACTTTTTTATTTATTTCATGCGAAATAAATAGATGTTTCTTGACATCAGGATTCGACCCGTGAATCAATAGCGTGTCAAGCGATGATGTTAACACTACACCACGGCCACTATTTGTCAAATCGCTAAACGTTTGAACTATTAAATTATTTTTCAAAATTATCAACGAACTTCATTGCGTTAACCTTTTAAGAGTTAAAGCGTGACAAGAAATGACTCCTCACAAGCCCTGCTTTTTTAACTTCAACTAACGGTACTGGTTAAGGTAGTTGGGATTCCCCCTATTCTCCTTTATATGTCATATGAACCATGTCTTGACCCATGAAATCACCATGACGAGTTTCATTCGACGTAAGTGCTCTGTATCAAAATTTATCGCATAAGCTTTGAGTTATCGAACATGATAATGACATATACGGCTTGATACTTGTAAATGTTACCTTGTTTTGCTGGAAACTGGTTAAAGAAAGGAAAACAAAGTGCACAACTGAGTCGTACGAATTTGAATTTCTTTCTAAAAATTTCCCCAAAGCGATGATATGTTTTCGAGTTCAATAAAAATTAAAGATAACGAGTAACATTCACATAAACCATATTGCACTAAAAGCATCTAAATACATAACCTATTCGTTTAATATCATTTTTTTCGAAACTATGCCTACACCATAACAAATAAAGTGGACGACCGCGTCGTATGTATGTACTTGCACAATATGTGCTATTCGTTCGTGAATTGTTAGATTTCAAATGTACGCATGTACGAGTATGTGGAAAAATAGAGGCAAAATCTGGATTTCCAAAATTTTAATGCTATGTCCTCTCGTATGTCTAAAATGATTTAGATATCAATTTTTATTATAATTCTTTAAGCTGCAACCGAAGTAAAGTGCGTTATTCGTTTTTTTAGAGGAAACCTTGGTACGCAGTCTTACTGCAGACGGCCATATTACCTCAGATATATATTTTTGTTGAAATCGTAAGAGCTGTTTTTGGAGAAAATTGCGCTTGTCCAAAAATGATCATAATTTTGAGGTTAGAATTTGTTTCTGACAGTAGACGAAAATCTTCTATAAATAATATGAGGAGATTATTACTTACCAAAAACACCTTCCTTCGATATAAATTTATTAGTTACTGCAACTAAATTACGACTTATCAACCAATTTTTGTTTATCGTGCTAAGTCGAAAGGTTTGGTCCTTTGTAGACGGCGGAATAAATGTCTCTCATCCAGAATTTGTAGGACTGTATTGTTTAACCGAATTTTGTACTTTCGCGCAAAGTTTTTGGTTTCATCTTTGACAGTCGTTTCTTATGTACCACGGTGCATGGACAATTTCTCTTAGAACTTTATTTTCGAAAGTTTGCAAACTATTGGCATTAGTTTCCTTGGTACAACCCCAGAGTGATAAACCACACCAGCTTCTGCACTTGCTTGTATAAGAGCACCTTATTCTCAGTGTTAAGCTTGGAATACTTTCCAAGTAACCAGTACATTTTTCTATATTTGTTTTCGAGTTCTTTACATTTCTTTTCCACGGGCGACTTCCATTTCAGCTTTGCGTCGAGTGTCACTCCGAGGTAATTAGCCTCGCTAGCGAATGGAATAAGAACCGAGTTTATAAGGATAAGCAAACTGCTCGTTTGCTTATATGTGACATTTACATGAACTGATTTGGTTTCATTGAGGGCGATCCGCTAGGCCTTTGTACATTCATTTACATTATTCAGGGTGCTTTGCAGTTTTACAGGGTGCCATGAAATAAAGTCTTATGCAAAAAGGTCCAAAACGTAATTTTGGACTTTATTGCACTTTCAAAAGTGAAAGGCGTTTTGGACTTTATTGGAATTTCAAAAGTGCAATAAAGTCCTTGGACATTATTGCACTCAGCTATTTAAAAGAAAAAGACGAATAGAAAATTGTTTGTATTGTAAATTTGTGAAAAAAAGGGTGCAGTTCCGAACTTTACATACAAAAAACTTCGCACCCACTCCAGATCGTACAGTGACCCCAAGTAGGGGTTTGCAGGGGGGCAGAATCCCCCCCATACATATTCCACTATTATATACATATATATATATATATTATATCCACAATGCATAAACAGTAGAATATGTATGCGAGTGGCATGCTGCCCCCCTGCTTGGGGTCACTGTAGCATTTGGAGGGGGTGCGAGGATTTTTGTATGTACCCCATATATTTGTTGTTTAGATTTTATTTCCACCACGATTCGGACCTTATTGCACTTTCAAAAATGCAATAAAGTCCAAAACTCGTTTGTACTAAGTTGGTGCTTCTTTTTTCGGTATATCATGGGTATATGGAAGATATAGAAGCGGGCCAAAAATGTTGTCTTGCGGTACGCCAACTAAATTGTTCTTTAATTGCGAGTATTCATTCCGGAAGAGTCTATTCCCGAAATATGTTATTGTATATAGGCATAGAGGGAGAACCTGTCGTTATTTGGCCTTCATACCACACCTCATCAAAGTCTTGCGAGACATCAAGAAATACGTTTTAGCAAATCTTTTTTTCTTCGAGGACTTTCTTAATTATGTCAGTGATTCTATGTCAATGATTGAATGCTTGCTTCTGAACCAAAACTGGTGATCAGGGATACGACTTTTTCTCAGTAGCCGGCTGTAAGCGCTTAATTAATAGAATCCCAAAACTGCTGTGTATGATTGGGAAAAGCGTAATGGGTCTAAACAACTTCATGTCACTTGTCAGTTTTCCTGGTTTTAGTTTTTGACTCGGGACGTATTCCAATTTAAGCCCGTTTTTAGAATTTCTCCTGTTATTATTGTATAATTGTCAGGTGCTATTTCGAATGCTTTAATATTATGAATAAGCACTTGAACGGCTTAACATCCTCTTCTTGTAGCGCAGAGATTTTACGTGTTTTACACAGCTTACCAAAGAGAGTAATTGAATTCCTTTGCGCTGGCAAGCTTTCGAGGAAAGTAATTATTGCACGATTTCTAAAATTCCTAATATTCTGTTTAAGCAAGTCACCCAAATGATTCAAGTGAGCTCTGGGGCACTACTTTGTTGCCATTTCTTACGCACTTTTCTTTTCTCCTTTTCATTTCTTTTATTTCCGGTGAATAATTTAGGCCTCAATTTGAAGGCCTTTTTTCTTTGATAGGAAGTATTATTCCACGCTGCGCATTTCACGATTACAACGCGACGATCAGCTTCGACTTCAAGTTCATAGGGCGTCTTAAGTGGTATGCTCAGTTCAATATTTTTCAATTTCTTTCTTGAAACCTTCCCAACTAATACTCGTATTTCTGCCAGTTATTCTCGCTGGTCTTTCTTTTTTATTCAGAGTTTCGCGCATTGCAGAATGGTCAGAGAAAAAAATTCCTGTTACAATGAAGAAGGCGATTGGATGGGGTATTTTAGTGGTATCAGCTGGCCAGTAAGAATGTCACAAATGGAAGTCACAACTGTACTCCTTACCTGCTTAATAGAGCATTATACCTTTTTGTGCAATGCATCTTGAATGCCAGAAAAGTGTTTCGCATTAAAATCCTCGCCAATTATGAAATTCCAATAAAGGGAGTTGAATATAAAAATACTTTTTTCAAGCGTTCATTGCGGTGGACAGTGGATAGATGAGATGGTAAAGAAATTATTTCTATTGTTTACGCGTATCATGCTTACTTGCATAGTTTCAAACTCTGCTTTTGGTCTTCAAAATGGTCAGTAATAGAGAAACTCAAGTCTACCTGTCTGAAAATGGTACTTTACTTATTAACTGGTTCTGAAAAATTATCTATTTCTCGGCTATGGCTCTATCGATTTATATCGAAATATACATCTTAAAAGTAGTTGATATATGCAAGATCATAGTGTAGCAAGTTTTGGAAAATAAAAAAAAAAAATTGTGCATGCGACCCAGTAGTACACTTTATTTTGTCACCTTCTAGGTACCGGAACCCTAAAAAGTATTATTATGACCATTTTTTGTACAATAAACACTGACTTTATTGCAGGCCGAAACTACCGCATATCACGCCTGAATTGGATAGCACTTGCTCTACTTTATGTATATACAATAGAACATATATATTTTTAAAATTTGTTGCTGAGTTGTTTATTTGTTCATGTGTAAAACAAACGCTAGTGAACTAGGCGGAATATATATGATAATAATTAACAATTTGTTATTTATATGGTACACTCCATTACAAATATTTTTCCCAATTATAAACCAAATTGTTAAGGATTAATTCCTAGCTTAAACCCCTAAATTTGCTTATTTTTACTGGACTATTAGCAAATAAAGCACAAGACTAGGTCTAACAGCTAGTCTCTTAGTAGCATAGCAATGTCATCTTGTTTTCATTTACTTGTGTAATAATCTAAATAGTGAGTGAGATGGAGACATTCTACCATTTAATAGGGGTCTTGAGATATCGATACCTACACATTTGATTAGTGTCGAATCAAAGAACCAATGCTACTCATTATACTCACAAAACGTTTTCCATAACAACTGGAATCGAGTACTTTGAAAGTAGCACCAGGAGATACCCGCTTTAAAATTTGCACAGGATTTAACAAATAAGTTGAAAATTCAGCACTATTCAGTTTTTATATTCTCTGCTTACTATATACGTATATTATAGTAAGAACGACAGAGAAGATCCAAGCGGAGCTGGTGTAAGATTTTGGAAATACAGAGGTTTTCTTAGCCCAACAAAATTTAATTCGGTGTTATAGGGGATATGTGCAAAATTTTTAATAGTCTATAGTCACAAACAAATATTTTTCTCCTTCGGAATGATAAACAACATTACAGACCAATATATATATGCATGAAGGTATACAAATGGTCCCCGAATTTGAACAATTTTTTTTATTCCTATTATAATGATAATTTAACAATGACCGTTTCAATTATTAATAAAGATACATAATATTTGCAGATCGTTTGACACCATATCCCTATCTTTTAACTAAACCAAGAAAGTGGATATGGTGTCATGGAATTTTTGATTCAAATACAAAAATTATTTCGTATTTATTTACTATTTATTTGATTTTTAACATATTTTATAAGATCAGAAATGTTAAGGGTATTTTTAGTAAAGTGAATCTAGCGGATTTCAAAAAGTTTTACCATTCTAAAAATCCTAGGTAGCTACATACATGTGTACCAACATATCAAATTGCATCTGAAAAAAAGCCTAATTAATGTGTTCCACAAAAAAAAAATAATTGCTTAACAAAATTTGTATTCGTATTATTCTAAATTAATTTATTATTATTCATCAACTTCTTAATTTTTTTTTTTTTCAAATTTGAAACCTACCCGCTTAGTACCTTTAATCCAAGGGAAGAAAAAAAAAACAATATCAGAAATGATAAAGGAAACAAAATAGGAAGGTTTCGAATGATATATGTATGTATGTATGTCTCCCACAAAAGGAAATACCAAATCATTTAATGTGTCACACACTTGCAGTCAATCAAGCCCTTTTACACCCCAAAGTGTCCCTAAAATATGGATTCAAATTATGTGTGTGAACACTTTCACAGGAAACGTACGATATACACATAAAAATGAAAAGAAAACGAGAATGTGGGAGATATCCAATCTACTTGACTTCTTTGAGATACACGAGTGCAGGAAGGATACGTCGCTATCTGGGATTGTGTGGCGTTCAGTTTCCTTCTTGAAGGGATAATGGCTTTTTCTTGCGACATTTTTATTTTACTTGTTTCTATTTCTGAAGAAGCAAAGAAAAATATGTACAAATGGCAACAAAATGCCACAATCTTTCGTCTGCCATGCCTTGTCCTTAATCCCTTCCAAATCTAGAAGAGTGTGTAGGTATGTACGAGTATGTTTCTCTAAAGCAAGTGAAAAATCCCTTTTAAGTGGGTAACTCATCACCAGTCATTGATAACACAGCATGCCACAACTACTGCATCTTGTGTGCGCTGATTTATTTTCTTTTCTTCAGGTTTTTTTTATTTTTTTAACTTTGCATGATGAAGCACATATTCATACGCCAGCAGATTAAAGTGTAAGGTCCTTGAAGTCGACACCATTGCTTTGGCAGAGGAAAAAAGAAAACACATCCTATTGTTCATAAGATTCGCACAAACTTTCATTATTTAAACGTGTGTGCAAGTCTTAGAATAAGTTATTTTTTCCTTAACTTCAAGGATCACATGAGCAAGGAATGAGGTCAGGAAAGGATACAAAAAAAAAACTTCCTTTTCTGATGCACTAGCAAACTTGTGAAGCATAGGGTTAGTACACAGATATTTCATAATTAGTGCTGCATTCTCCCCTCACTATTCCTATATTCTACTTAAAACTTTCTAGAACTAAGTGGGTTGAAGTACATACATTCAGCATAGCCACAAGGGCACGGACATGTATAAATAAAATGAAGAGAAAAGGGCGAGAAATAAATGGGGCGACGGACTTAAGAACAAATCAGATAAAAAATGATACTGCGAAGAGGAAAACTTCAACCTACGTACATATGGTGTTGGCGTTAAGTCGGTTGGATAAACACTCTTAGACAATTAGAAAACTATTTTCATTTTAAAGATGAGAATGGAAGTGGAAGCTGAAAATATTGAAAAGAGCTGATCCGTAAATTCAGTTCACTACAACACGGTCCGAGTGCACTTGTTTCAGCAGTAAAACTTAGCAAGGTGGAAAAATCAAGTCTTCTTGGTTAAATATATTCTGGGTGAATAAACAACAGTATTTACTATACTTTGTTTAATTTGGTTCCCCCTGGAAGCACAAAATAGTGTCGGAGTTTTGTCTTCTGCAGATAGTTTCATCAAGTTCTCCATGTTGTCTGTGCTCCCGGAACAAATCGACAATTTTAAATTTTCTTTTTATTCCATGTAGTTTTCAGTGAATTATAGCAAATTAAAATTATCTACCACGCAAGTCAATGTCTCACAGTTCCTAAGGATGTTGTACGTTTTATTTTCCAAACCTAATTTCCTGAGATTCACAGGAAGCTCACAATAACCTGTAAGTGAACACAATTTTCTTGCACTTAAGATGATGCAGGTGTTATATATTACAAAATATATTTTCCAAGGACCAAGGATGCCACTTTAGCCCTTTTGGGGTTAATTTTAGTCTTATTTTTTACTTGATTTAAACCCGAAAAATCAGAATTTCTCCACAAGTTTAGCCCGTTTTGTGTATTTTGAGCCCCCAATCTAACCCTTAAAGATAAAGTTTTAATTAATCCAAAATAAAAGAAAATATAGAAGCAAATACAAGTTTTATTAATTTCTTGCAGTTAAGCTAATGTAGTTGGAAATTAATTCTAGTTTAAAGAAACGATTATTGTAGATAAAGAAGTTGCATCTATTGCTACTATTTGAATTTACCTCAAATAAAATAAAATCTGCATTTCAGGTTCAGAAATGTGAATGCAAAAAAAAGTAACACATATGTACGTATTCGGTTGCAAATTAATCAGATTGAAAATTTAAGGAAAATCTGCATGATCAAAAAGAAAATTGCGCTTATTTAAAAAGTTAATTAAAAACCAATTTGTTGCAAATCTTTTCGCTATGTTCTTGCATATGTATCAGTATCGATTAGTCTAACATCGTACGAGAAATATACGCGAGATACTAAGTGAAATGAGTTATTATGCATGGTGTTTGAAAACGGTTGAGGTGGGTATCTAGAGTAGTTCCTCTCATCAAGGCAACCGAAGAAGTAAACTTTTTAAACACTAGACAATTTTAGCTCGATTTTAGCAAACATCCTGTGGTTAATTGATATAATTAAGATAAAATGGAATCAAGGCGATGATAGCAAAGCATAAAAACCGTTATATTTTCATTACAATAAGATCAGAAACAATCTACAAAAACTTTTTATTTTCCTTTTTGAAAAACCTTGTGTACCGTGAAATTTGATTTTTTTAATTCGAAAATTTGAAGAATGTTATGTGCTTCCTTGTGAACACCATATATATGTAGATAGGTACATAACTATTCAACAAGGTGTTGGGGTAACTGAAGCAGAAAGATGCTTGCAGTCTGATTTTGAAATGCAAATTATTAATAAATTAAAAATATTATTTTTAATCCAATCTAGCCCATAATTGTACTTAATCTGTCAAGGCACTCTCCATCTTAGGCTCAGCGTTTTGATGGTAGCTTGTCTGTCTGATGTGATTGCAATATCTTGCTATAATTTGTATCGAGGATAAGTAAGGTGCACCTTAATATCACGTGGATTGCCGTCTGAAACATGCTGTTAAGTTTGGTCATCTGTATACCAGCTCATGATGTGGGTGTTACACATCACAGCTTCTCTGGTCTCTTCAAATTGCTAACACTGACATCCTCGCTCGGTTGTTTTTTTTTTTTTCTTTATAACAAATCTATGAAAATTAGTTCGCGGAAACATGTGGTTCAAAAATTAAGGCAATTTAGGTTTAGGTTATATTATATACCTGTCATCGCTCAGGTAGGGAAACGTAGATCAAAGAGGAAGGTCCATTGAGATAACGCATAGTATCGGATTACCAGCGCCAGCAACCTTACATTATGAATCTCATAATAAAAGAAGATAATTTTGGGTTACCGTTCCACATTTACGTGCGAATCTTGAGCATTAGCAAGAAATTTCTTGGACGACCGGTAGTTTTATATGGAAACCAACGAATCTAACGAGTTCGGGACATAATTGTTGTCCCAGAAATTCGAAGCATTAAGAAAGTGGGATCGGACTCGAAAGATGTACGCTTATAACCGTTTCTAGGAGGTTTGGAGTAAGGCAATAGGAAACCGAGCCAAGAAAAGTGAAAGACCTAGCACGCTCTCCTTCTTCGTTCTAAATTATGAAAAATCCATTGATGCAGAAATTGCCTGATATTATAAAAGGCATTATTGCCAGCGGTTCAGAAGAGTTAGATAATACGGCCTTGACCACGGGAGTTATAACTTTTGGAAGTGTTCAATTGAAGAGCAGCGAACAAATATCTGAAGATATTGATATGTTCTTCAACGCCTAGAGTTGAAGAAGAAACTTCAAAGGAGAACTAGAAAATCTCTCGATCAACCAGTTCTCGGCCAACCTGGAGGACTGGATGACCCACTGAGAAGGGACCTTCGCTTCCTAGCTCAAGGCCTGAAACTTGAAAAGGCTAGGAAAAAGCCAAAGAGAGGGAAACGGAGCCTAAAATAACCATCTTGGAATTTATGAAAGCTACGGGGTTTTTTGCACTAGGTAGCAAAATGTTGTTCAAATAGTGCATAAAAGTCGATGTTATTATGAATAAGAGGTGCATTTAGCTCGTGATAGCAGTCAGAAATGAACCAAAGTAATTTAGTGAAAAAAAAAAAAAAAAAAAAAAAAAATGGTAAAAATCAGTTCGGAGTGCAAAGCTAATATTTTGTGTCTGTCACGTCTCAATTTGACAACACGTAAAATTTCTAGAAGATTAAATGTTGCAGAAAGAAAGGCTCAGGGAGGCCAAAAAAGACGACCCCAGTGGAAGATTGTTTTTTGGTGCTGTACAGCCGTCGGCATCGGTTCAAGACTTCGGTGGATCTTAAAAACGATCTGTGTCGAGCTACAGGGAAAATAATTTCGTCAAGCTCAGTGAAGAAAAGGCTCGTGAAAGCTGGACTTAGAGCACTCAAGCCAGTACTGAAGCCAGATTTTCCAAAAAGAGTCAGAGAAAAACGATTGCTCTGGGCTCAAGAGCATCTTAATTGGACTCAAGACATGTGGAACATTGTTATCTTTTCCAACGAATCAAAGTTTAAGCTGCATGTTGGAGATGGGAGGATTCTTGCGCGAAGAGAACCATAGGAAAGACTGAGCTCTGAATGAATCTTACGGATGCCCCCCAAAACTGAAGGTGTGATGGTCTGGGGATGCTTCTCTGGAGATGAAGAAGGTAGAATGGTGTTCCTAGAATCGAAAGTCACTGCAGAAGTTTACCTACGGGTTCTGGAAAATGTATTAGAGCCCTCTGCGCTGGAACTTTTTGTTGACACTTGCAGATTCATTTTTCAACAGGACAATGCTTCTTACTATACAGCCACGGTTAAAAGTACTTCGAAGAAAATAATGTCGATATATTAAGTTTACCTCCCTATAGTCCAGATCTCAATCCAATTGAGAATATCTGGTCAATAATGAAACTTAAGGTTGCGAAGAAGCGTCCAGCGTCCGTCAAGCCATTTCCAAGCGATTGCATGCGTTTGGAATGATTCAAAAACAAGGAACTTGGATTCCTTATGATTTGAAGCCAAGGGACGTTGAGCGTCGTTTTTCCGCCTGTGAACTACTACTCCAGCGGCAAAAAATTAAGGGTTTTCTTCATCGCATCGTGACGGGTGAAGAAAAATGGATTCATTACAGCAACCCAAAGAAAAGAAAGTTATGGGGACTGCCCGGTCATGCTTTTACGTCGTCGGCTCGGCCGAATATTCACGCTGCGAAAATTATGCTGTGTATTTGGTGGGACCAGGTCGGTGTCATTTATTAAGAACTGTTGAAACCCAACGAAATCATCACTGAGGAACGGTATCGACTTCAATTGATGCGATTCAGCCGAGCACTGCGCGAAAAACGGCCACAATACGAGCAAAGGCACGAAAAAGTGATTCTACAGCATGACAACGCTCGGCCTCACGTTGCCAATCTCGTTAAAACCTACCTGAAATCGCTCAAATGGGAAGTCCTACCCTACCCGCCATATTCCCCAGATATTGCGCCGTCCAATTATTACAAGCGGTAAAGAGACTTATAAATTATTATTTTTTACAATGTTTAGATACATAAATTTAAATCAAGACCTGAGTGAGGAAGGGGAATAAAGGGAGTTGCTAAGTGAGTAGCATTCGAGACATAGGCTCATTACACCCGTAATTCGTACGGTGAAACTTGAGGTGGAAGAGAGGTACTGACCTAAGAATACGCGGATTGGTGCTGAGTGAGATGGTTTGGAGCAGCATAGGACAATCAATGTTGCCTGCTAATAACTGATGTACAAATAGTACATCGGCAACTTTTCTACGCTTTTCAAGCGATTGCATGTTCAGCAAGTTCAAGCGATGCTCGTAAGGAGGTAGGTTGAATCTGTTAGGCCACGGGAGTCCACGTAGAGCAAAACGGATGAACCTCCGTTGGACACACTCAATTCGATACGAGTGTGTATCGAGATAGTGAGACCTAACTTGGCAGGCATATTCTAGTATTGGTCTTACAAATGTGAAGTACAGAGATTTCGTGACGTAAGGATTTGAGAATTCCTTGGACCAACGTTTCACATAACCTAGCGCAGAATTTGCTCTGCTAATAATATTGTCAATATGACTACGAAAATTAAGCTCCCTGTCGCAAATGACACCCAAATCACGCAGAAAGGTGACAGTGGGAACAGGCTCATCGCAAATCACGTACGTTCTAGGAGCTGTCAGAAGACGCTTCCGGGAATAAGTAATAGCTTGGCATTTATTGACATTCAATTCAAGAAAGTTTTTATTACACCAAGTAGAAAAGCTGTTCAAGTCAGATTGAAGTCAGTGGGAGTGGAGATGTGTGCAAAAATGTTCATGTCGTCCGCATAAACTGACAGACGGGAATATTTAATAATGCCATCAACATCATTAATTGACAAAATGAAAATCAGGGGCCAAGATGGGACACCAGAGGGGCCATAAAAGGATCAAACATAAAGGATCTGAAAAGGACTTCATATTGACGTTCATGAAGGTAGGATTTGATCTACGCAATAAACCCAGACTGAAAACCGAGAGCTTTGAGTTTCAAAAAAACAATTGCGTGCGAAATTTGATCGAAGGCTTTGCTGAAATCGGTAGCAACAACATCGACTTCCTTGCCTTCCTCCAATGCGCACAGGGTGCTGGATACGAATTCGGTTAGGTTTGGGGTTGTTGACCTTCCCTTTAAGAAACCGTGTTGGTAAGAGGAAAATATAGACTTACAATGGAAAAACATTGCATCGTAAACAATACTTTCGAATAGCTTAAGTATGCAAGAAAGTTTAGCTATGGGACGATAATTAGAAATTTAATTTTTAGGGCCTTTTTTATGAACGGGAATAATAAAAGAGCTTTTCCAAAGCCTAGGGAAAAGGGACTGTGAAAGCAACAGTTGGAACAGAGCCGTAAGGCGTTGAGCTAAAGAGTCTACACATTTTTTTTAAAACTACGGCAGGTATACCATCCGGACCAGCGGAGTATTCGCATTTAAGTCTTTGGATCTTTTCTTTCACGAGTGCCACTGTTATATCGATTGAAGTTAAAGAGGTTTGGGCACAATCTCTCATGTAGGAGAAGTAAGAATGGTCGGACTCTGATGTGTGGTTAGAGAATGATTGACTGAAGAAATGGGCGAATAAGTTTGATATTATTCGAGGATCGCTTGACGATGTATTGGAGAATATCAGAGTTGATGGGTAGCTGTCTGACTTTTTCTTGGTATTAATGAAGTGAAAAAATCTTTTGGGGTCAGCGATGATGTCAGATTGAATACGGTCAATATATTTGATATAAAGAAACTCACAAAGTTCGGAAAAATGCGTATGTGCAAGGAGATAATTGGAAAAGTTAAAATCAGAGCGAAATTCGAGGTAGATACGCCAGAGCTTATTTCTTCTGTTGCGAAGTGAGCGTAATTCCTTAGTATACCAAGGTGGAGATGACGAGAAAATCTTTTGGGGCATGTATGGGACGGATTGCATAAAACAGCTGAAAATTTCAGAGTAGAACAATCCAAGTGCATCATCGATAGAAATGTGTGTACTGTTAAAAATGCTGTTGAGATTGATAGCACTTAAAAGGTTACTAAGTTTTGTGTAGTCTGCCTTGCGAAAATTAAAGCTATACGAATACTCTGACTGGATAGTATTATTATCGTTATTGTAAGACAATGTAAGGGATAGAGGAGTGTGGTAATGATCCAATTTGGATAAAAGGCGGTTGCTTGCTGAAAAAAAAGCAGTTATCAGCATCTGACGAGAAAATAAGATCAAGTTGTCTACCAAGGTTATTAGTAACTCCACTTAACTGATATAGGCTGGAGTCTGATAGACAGTCAATGAAAATGACTTCCTTATCTGAAGAGGGGTTAGTTGCTATATAATGAGACTGATCGTCTGATGGAGCCCATTGGAGGTCGGGAAAATTAAAATCCCCCAGAATTAAAACTGTGTCGCGAGGATCAATAACATTAAGCAGAGAATCGAACGCGTCTATGGCAGGCTGGTAACTCTGTGTGGGCTGAGATGGTCGAATGTAACAGCAGAGGATAAAAATGTTTCGGTTTGAAATAGTTATTTTGACACAAATGTACTCAAAATTAGATGTGTCCGAAGTTTTAACTAGTGTCGAGTCAAGGCGATTGTGTACTGCCAGAAGAACACCTCGACCCAAGGAATCATCCTCTTTCTCAAGACCATCATCTCGAAAGACGTTAAAATCGGACGTAAACAATTCATTATTGTAAAAATCTTGAGTAAGATTAGTTTCGTTAAGGGCGAAAATGTCATAAGGGAGCTTTTGGGAATTAAGGTATATAGAGGATGTCTTAGTTCGAAGCCCTCGGACGTTTTGATAGTATACACAAAGACACTCAGGGGGAGTTACAAACAGATAAGGATAAATGAATACTTAATCGTTTTTTGGATGCGACGTTACTGGTGCAGGTACTGGAGTTTTTATGAATGACGTATTCTTAGTCCGAGAAACATATTCATGGACTAAAGTTTCATCTGGCCAAAATTCTCTCGATAGTAGCAGTTCAAGGTGAGAGTCAGGAGTTAGTAGTTTAAATGATGCTGTTTCGCGGGGTTATTATATTTGATGCATTTGAGGGATGAAGGCACCAACGTTTTGTTGCTGATGTAGTTCATAATATCGTTGACAGAGGTAGCAGAAGAAAGTCTCGAGATGAAGATTGTTCTACGAGGAGTCTTTTTCACTACCACTAGATTGACGGATGAAGATGTTAGATGCGACGATTCCTGACGAGAATTAGGTTGAGGTAGAGAGTCGTCGTTGCAACTAAATGGCGGAATTAACCGGGACGAGGCATCAGTCGGAGATTTATCGCTTGATATGTCAATAGCGGGAAGACCCGCAAGTGAATTCGTGTATGAACGTAGAAATCTTTTCTGCTGCGGAGGTTCCAATTGCATAGGGGGGTAATTGCTTCCTGAGCACATCAGGTCTGTTTTATGTTGTTTGTGTGTTGACAATGATGACTCCTGAATAGGTACGACGGAAGTCTGCGATGGTTGATGCTGAAGCGGTGTTAACTCCATTTTCTTTAGTTTTTGTTGTTTTTGTTTTTGTTGTTTGTGCTGTTTTTGTTCTTGTTGTAGATGTTCATGTTGCTGACGTTGATTTTGTAGAGGTTCTTGTTGTTGTTGTTCGGATTGTTGTTGTTGTCGTAGCAGTTGTTGCTGTTGATGTTCTTGTTGTTGATGTTGTTCTTGTTGATGTTGTTGTCGTTCTCGTTGTTGCTGTTGTTGTTGTTGCTGTTGAATTTCAAGTAGATGTTGTTGGCTAAGTTGTAGTTTATCATAATGATATTCGAGCTTTGCCAGAAAGATGGGAAAAGGTTGTAGCTAGCTTTGGGCAATACTTTGAATGATTCATTTGTAACCATTTTTTCACAATAAAGTTGCATTTTCATCAAAAAAATCAGTATCAAATTAAAACATTACAATACCAAAATTCAGTAGAAGTTTTATATAATATTCATGTGAAACTTTCAACAAAATTAAATATCAAAGCTTGCCTTAGTAATGATACGCCTACTTGGCACAATAGTATTGAATATGAAAAAAATGGTGCTAAGACTATTTCTAAATAATTTACCAAACAACCCCAAGCTTATTCTGAATGCAAGATATTCTTTGACGCTTGCGGAAGCAAAAAGCATTTTGATAGATACTGACAATTTTTTTAGTGTGCTTCATAACAATGATCGAAACGTAGGAACCCAAAACAATTATTACCAGCATTTTCCAAGACAAATGTTTAATTCAGAAAATTATAGAAATGATAGAATTGGCCATTTTGAATGTTCATTTGGTAATGTAAAACAATATTCCCCTCAAAATTTTGGATATAATTCCTCAAGAAATTTCGCAAACACTGATTTGTGCAACTTTCAAAGTTCTTTTACACTCAATTCAGAGAATGTTGTTCAAAGTTCTTGAGGAAATATACATAACACCAGTACTCATTTCGGACTAAACCAGAATTCAGGAAATTTTCAAAATCTAAAAACAATCCAGGACATCATAGCAGACAATACTTTAATACCCCTAATAGCAATGAGAGATATTTACAAAATAATTTTAGAAATTTTCAAAATTCCTACAATAATTTAGGACATTCTAACAATTATGGAACTGCCAGAAGGAATACTAATTCTGCAAGCTTTAGGCAATTAAACATTGTGAATAACGCTAGGTCAAATAATTTCACATTTTTTTTCAAAATAGTGAGCCACATGAATTTATGGAAGTGGACCATATACAATGTCAGAATTTCTCAACCACCCTACAAAACCAAGATAATCCCTAGCTTCAAAATTTTCGGCCAGACAGGCCCGAGCTCTTCCCTGCATAATTGTTGAAACAAGTTAAAACCGAAATTGGAAACCCATTGATAAGTATCATGGCTATAAATTCTGCAATTTCTATTGGTTCCAAAATAACAATTACTCTTTTTAAAGAATTCAATAGAATTTTGACAAAAATTGAAATGTTAGCAATACCTAGACTTGAACACTGATTTTGATGGTATAATTGGCTGCAATATCTTGAGACCATTGAACGCTAAAATTGACCTTCATCTTTCACAGCTTATTAAAAATGATGCTACTACAGATGTTTTCTAATATTCACCAAATCGATTAATTCAAGAACTGATATGTACGTAATTATAGTAAAAATATAATAGAAATTAATTTTTTAGTAACCCAAACATTAATAATATAACGGATAATAGACAATTTGAACAAGGAAGAAATCAAATCTTTAACGTCAACTGTGCACAAATTTATAAAAGTTTTTTACCAAGAATGTGGTAATCTTTCTTCTGTGATTAAATACACTCATAAAATTCCAACGAAAAATGACATACCTGTATATTCTAAATAATACAGACATCCAGAAGTGCACAAACAAGAAGTCGAATCGAAATCTCGGAAATGCTTAATTCGGAATCATCGTTAATTCCACCAGCCCGTATAATGCCCCGATTTGGGTATTCCCAAAGAAAATTCATAATTCGTGTCAGCAAAAGTGGCGCATCGTTGTTGATTATCGTAAATCCTAATGTGGATGATATTTTTTTCCAAATTGGGTAATGCACAATACTTCAACCTCTCGACCTTGTTAAGGATTTTCGTCAAATCTCTATTGACATAAAAGAAAGACACAAAACTGCTTTCTCAAATGCAGACGTTCACTACGAATTTTCACGTATGCTATTCGAGCTGACAAATGCACCCGCTTCCTTTCGGAGAATGATGAACGAGGTTCTACATGATTACATTGAGAAAATTTGCGTTTGGATATTTCGATGACATACTCATCTTTTCAACATCGCTCCAAGAGCATATTGATTCTCTCACCAAAATATTTAAAAGACTTTTAGAATACAACTTAACTTAAGTGCAGGTTGATAAGTGCAGCTTTTTAAAAAAGAAATCTGAATATCTTAGATACATAATTTCCAACAAAGGTATACAACCCAACCCAAATAAAATTGAAATCATAAAGCAAATTAAAATACCTCAAACAGTGAAATAAATAAAATCGTTTCTGGGAATTACAGGCTTCTAAAGGAATTTCATTAGGGACTACTCTAAGGTAGCTCTGCCAATGACTAAATACCTTAGGCAAAATGAAAAAATAATCATTTTAGATAGACAGTACGTAGATTCATTTAACAAGCTTAAAGAACTCATATGTACCTGTCCTATCTTAGCATACCCAGACTTTAGAAAAACATTTAATTTGACAACAGATGCTAGCAATCCAGCATTTGGGGTAGTTCTATCTCAAAATGGTCACCCTATAGCATACGCATCCAGAAATCTCAAGTGTCATTAGAAAAATTACAGTACCATTGAAAAAGAACATCTCTCAATAGTTTGTGCTACTAAGTATTTTGAACCACTCCTGTTCGGTCGCTAATTTAAAATTCATACCGATCAGAGAAATTTGGTGTGGTTAAATGCCTTAAAAGAACCCAGCAGTAAGCTACAGCGCTGGAAAATAAAACTTAACGAGTTTGATTTCCAGATCGAATATACATATGTATTAAAGGTAAGGCAAACTGTGTTGCAGATTTTATAAGCCGCTTGAAAACTAACTGCCTAAATTCGAGCCACGCCCTATCTGACGGAGCTACAGTACATAGTGGTGTTGAAAACTTAAATGACCATATTTATATATCCGAAAGGCCTCTAAATATTTATAAAAATCAGTTAGTTAAGCTAGGTTTACACTTGTCGATTTGAAATTGACATATGACGTATTTTTACGTCAATTAGAAAACTGGCAAGTGGAAATAATGAGAAACTACTTGTCATTGAATTCACTAAGAGCACCAGTCAATAACTGACAAAGAATTTACATGACAAGTGGAAATAGCTAGTTGTCAAAAAAAAGTTCTGTTTGTCTTTAATTGACATTGAAAATTAATTGGCATCATTTTCAATTGTTTGTCAATCAAAAGACACATTTTGATATACAAGGTAGGTAAATTTATCTTTTCTCTAACGGGAAAAATTAAATAAATAAATAATTTCCATTTGTAAAATATTTAGAAAAATGAATATTCCATCCATATCGAAAGATGTTTCAGAGGAAGGCCGTGGAGAAGATAAAAAAAAAGGATTAGGAAGGCATCTGTGGAATGGAGCGTGGAGTCCTCAGTTGTTCTCATCCATAAAGTGGAACAATATGAAATCATTTGGGACTCCAACTCCAAATACTACAAAAACCGGAAAATGAGTAACAATTCATGGAACACCATAGCTGACACCCTCGGCATTCCAAAAAATAAAGTTATGTTGAGGTGGAATGCACTTCGTGGCACCTATCAAGAAAAAACTTATTTGCTCCAATGTTACATTTATTAATAAAACAAATTATTTCTCCGCATATTGATTCATTTAAAAAAAAAAAGTGAAACAAAAAGCGGGCAGGCTGCTATCAAACCTAAGCGACTGAATCTACTATTTGCCGAGATGAACTTCTTGGATCTGGTAATGAAAAGCGATTCAGAACTTCCCGAGTCAAATGTGGTACGTTTTTTATTTTTTTTTAATGCATTTGGGTTGGTTGTGTGCCACGCATCACGGCTCTATACTGCCATTCCAGTTCTCCTTTCGGCAATGAAAAATAATTTTTAAAAATTTCTCGATTGACAATGAGATGACTATTCCAAATTGGCAATGCAAGTGGAAATAGATTTTAGCGAACAGACAAAGGTATTTGTCAAAATTTCATTGTCAATGAACTGACAAACGATTTTTTGCCAATAATTGACATAAGTGGAAACGAACTGGCAGTGGTGGCATTTAATGACTTAAATGAGAGGTGTCAAACTTCGTCAATTGGTTGACATGTGGAAACCCACCTTTATAGAAAAACGAAGTTCAAATGCTCATACAAATAAAATTTTATATGGTAAAAAAAGAAGAACTACTATTTTTTACCACTTTACTAATTTTTGCCACTTTATACTAAAGGAGATTTTGTCTGTTAAAGGCATTGAAGGAATATATGTATTTTCATGATGATTTCATGTTTAATGCATTTCAAAAGACTATCGTCAACTATTTTTTCAAATCTACCTAAAATGAAAATTTTAAGATATTCAAAATTCTTAAAAAACATAACCGACAAAGAAATGTTATTAGAAATTATTAAAAAAAACTCAATACGCTAATAATCACAGGGGTATAGAAAAAAACATATTTAAAGCTTAAACATCTATTCTAATTCCCAAGTCTTAAATTAGAAATTCACAAATACATTAAAAATTGTATATTGTGTAATATATGCAAGTACGATAAAATCCCAATTCACTATAATTAATTATATCTGAAACTCTAAATAAAGCCAGTGAAATTGTGCATATAGATATGTGGTTTTTCAATTAAACCAACATGTTTTTGAAATGTATTGCTAAACTCACTAACATGCGTCGAAATTCAATTACTATAGTCCAAGTTTTAGTCCAAGTGCAAAATAGTGGCTGAGTTCAACATAGCCTACATCAAGACCTCTTTGAGTAAAGAAAACATACTCTAACATTTTACATCTCCAAATAAGCATACTGGAAATTCAATAATAGAGAGGTTCCATCTAACCCTAAATGAACACGTTCGACTGCTTAAACTTAGTAAAGATAATTATGATATTGAAGACACCATATTGGTTTTTAAGGCTGTCGAATTGTATAATAATACAATTCACTCGGTCACAAGACACAGACCGAATGATCTCTTACATTCCACTTTATCCGAAAAAGAATGGGAAAGTTTGATACAAATAATTCACGAAAATAAACAAAATGAATGAGACACGCAAACAAGCACCTCAATTTTGTAAACTAGAGCTAGCATTTACCTTGATATATTATAAAAGAGGCTACACAAATTGGAGAAACGTATTTTAGAAATAAAAGTGGGTTGAATTGAAACGCAATAGGAAAATTGTTAAAAGAAGTTATAAGCACGAAAATTTTGTAAAAAATATGGTATTTGACAGAATACATACATGTCGAGACTACTCTAAAAAATATGAGGAGGTAAAAAAAATATTAAAAACAAAAACAATGAAATGTTAATCTAAAAATGTGAATTAAAAATTGTTATATATTTTTTTCTATATCTTTATTATTAAATACATGCGAATGTTTGCGATGTTTTAAATTTTTTTGTTTTTTTTTTTTTTGTTTTGGAAATATAATGCAAATATGTGAATAAATAAATAAATATATAATAATATTTCTAAAACAAAATATATTTATGTAAACAAAGAGAACAACAAACACATTATAAAATACTTGTGTGTACTATTCAAAATGACAGATCTAATGATACAGTACAAAATAATGTATAATGTTATATGTATTATAGAAAAATTTTACAAACAAATAAAAAAAAACAGTAAGATAAAAGCGGAAAAAATAAATTGTAGTAACGTTTAAGATAATTGTAAATTTATTAGTCATTTAGTAATAATTCGTACATACATAATTTGTATATTTTGTAACTCATTCGACTCTTAAGTATCATAATACTAAGAAACAATTATTATTAAATAAAATTTTAAATTAAATTTGTAAAATAGCACACATACGCCCCAGGACGAGGGTGGGTCAATAAGTTCCTGAAAATTAACACAAATTGTTTCGTCACCTTAAATTTAATTTTTTTTTTGTCAAGAATCATCTTTCAAAAGAACGCACACAAATTTTCAGACAGATCTGTCAAATAGTTTCGTTGTGGCAGCCATTTTATATAGACGCCTACTAGCATTTTCGTTAAAATGGAAAAAAAGTGAATTTCGAGTGCTCATTAAACACTATTTTTTGCGAGAAAAAACTATCACGCAAACCAAACAAAAGCTTGACAAATATTATGGGGACTCTTCACCATCGATTGGAACCATTCACCACTGATTTACTCAATTTCGGTGCGGTCGTTCAAGCACAAGTGATGCCGAAAGTTATGGTCACCCAATTGAGGTCATCACACCAGAAACGGTCGACAAAATCAATGGTTTGATAATGGACGATTGGCTAGTGAAAGTGCGCGAGCTTGAAGAGGCCACAGGCTTATCACATGGCTCGGTGATTTCGATTTTACATAAATATTTGGACATGAAAAAGCTTTCCGAAAGATGGGTGCCGCGTTTGCTCACAATCGACAACAAACGCATTCGTTTGACAACTTCAAAGGTGTGTTTGGCGATGTTCCAGAAAAATTCGGTTGAGTTTTTGCACCGTTTCGTAACCGTGGATGAAACCTGGATTCACCACAACACATCAGAAACCAAGGAACAGTCAAAACAATGGACTTCTCCTGGTGAATCTAAGCCGAAGAAGGCCAGGCCGGGTTTGTCAGCAAACAAGGTAATGGGGACAGTTTTTTGGGATGCGCGCGGTGTTATTCACATCGATTACTTTGAAAAGGGTAAAATGATCACCGGCGCATATTACGCAGAGCTGCTGGATCGATTCCAAGCCGATTTGAAGCAAAAACGGCCACAGTTATCGAAAAAAAAGTTCTTTTTCACCAGGACAACGCACCGGCGCACAAGTCCGCAGTCGCAATGGCAAAATTGCATGAGTTAGGCTACACACTATAGTACACACTCTCTCTCGATCTTGTTAAAAAAAAGTTCCGACAGCATAGCTTTATTGCTTACAACGCTAAGCTTGTTGTTTACCAGCAGAGACTGTAACAGCATGATTTATCTGGGCGAAATGTGTTGCCGTGCCGTTGTTGCCATGCCGGTGTCGATGAAATTACATTGAACAAATACAATGATTATCGCGTAAGATTGCAAAGGTAATTTAGAGCACAAAGCAGGATCCACCCAGGACTTACTAGTACATACTAATCAGAAACAACATAAATATCATATGAATTTCATGATGGGGAACCTAACAACCATCGAGGCCCAGATCAAAATAGAGGGCGTCACCGCGATATTTTTTTGTTTTTTTTTATAATTTACACGTGTTAAAGGGGATATGAATACCCTTATACTAATTTTTAGAACACGTGCGTTTTTGTGGAAAGGGGAAGAGACAGAGAGAAAGACAGAGTGGTGTAGTTTGAAACTCAGGTGGTATTAAGTTTCTGTAAACTCCAAGGGTGGCTGTCCAGATAACTGGGGAGTATTTTGTTTGTTTTCGCTATTGTTGTCGTTGTTTATGATTCACAATATTTTTTTTTTTTCGTCCACATGATGTCATCATCACGATCAAGTTGCATTTTAGCCATATGACCACCCTACTGCCCGTGTTTTGCCTTCACAGTAGAGTTGACTTAGCTTTCGCCAGTAATTGACTTTTTATTTATTTCTTGCGAAATAAATAGATGATTCTTGACATCAGGATTCGAACCGTGAATCAACAGAGTGACAAGCCATGATGTTACCACTACACCACGGCCACCCTGAGCTGCAGCCTATTTCGCTACAGAGGGGACAATACCAATGTTAGAAGGCCAAAAGCTAGTGAACCACTGCAGAAGGACTAAAACGCCACTTCTACTGGGATGCGATGCAAAGGTGACAATGACAGGGATGAGTACCTCCTTGAATATATTTTTTTAATGTCGGAAATCCACCAGCTTTTATAATTAGGGTAAGAGAAGAGGTTCTTGACATAACAATCGACAGCCTGAGTCTTGAAAACTGCGTAACAGGCTGGAGGGTTTCAAATGAACCTCCAATGTCAGACCATAGAATCATTTCGTTTAACATTGCAGGATTCAAAGGTGAAACTACCACCAGAGGAAACCCCCGCAACATTGACTGGGACATGTATAGAAACACTTTAGAGTGCAACTTAAGAAATGTTAAAGGGAAAAAATTGACAAAACACCAATTAGAACTAGAACACAATCTAGATGAAGCTATCGCTGCTATAACGCAGGAATATGAAACTATCTTCCCTATTAGCAACAGCAAAAGGCAAAAGTGGAATAGGATGCTAGGCGAACTAAAGTCCAAGGTGCGGAGGCTATTCAATAAAGCCAAGTGCGATGGAGACTAGCAACTAATAGAGTGCAATATGAAATCTCGGAAGCTTCAGAACATTCTATGAAAACATTGCATCTACCCCTGCAGCATCCAGACTACATAAGGGGAAGAGTAAATGCACCATGAACACTGAAAAGGCAGGATGCCAGCTACACTGAGAGTGAGGAGCAAAGAGCTCTCATCCTATCCGAAACACACTTTCCGGGTAGCACAGCATCCACCACTACAGATGTACAGGAAGGAACATAAAGCCCAGCAGAGAAGACTGGGCAACAGCAGCTAACATCTGTACATAACAACGGTTATGCTGGGCAGTGAATACTTTACAGCCGTTTAAAGCACCGGGAGTAGATGATATTTCCCTGCCCTATTGCAAAAAGGACGGAATGTGATTATGCCGCACCTCCTCGGACTGATCAGAAGTAGTTTGGTTCTCGGCTACATATCAAGAGTATGGAGAAGGGCAAAAGTAATTTTCATTCTGAAAGTGGATAAGAAAGATTCCACTTAACCAAAATCCTTCAGACCAATAACGACAATGGAAAAGGTCATAGACAATAATATAATAACAACGGTGTTAAAAAGAATATCTCTCCACCACAATCAACATGCGTATAGAGATGCGAAATTCACCGAAATCGCACTGTATCAACTGACAAGTATAGTTCAAGACGTGGACAAGAATCAAGAGGAACCCTCGAAGGGAAAGGAGGAAACCAAACGACATCTAACTGGATGTGGGAGATGATCAAAGAAACTCGAGCAGAAACATCTCAGGTAACACCTGGGTATGCAACTCAGCAGCAATAAGATGGATGTACATTATTATAACCTACGGAGCAGTAGCATGGACCAGAAGATCCAAACTGAGTGTAACAAGGAAAACCTTTGGTAAAGTACAAAGGCTGGCATTCGTATACATTACTTTCCATAGCGACACTAGTAGTAATATTGTGATTCACTTCCATACAAATTGTGCTAGAAAGAACCACCAAAGAAACCATACTAAGAACAATGAAAGAGGGAGTCGTAAGAGGTAAATGCATTGCACATAAAAAGAGAGAATAACTTTCCAAATGAATCTCACTTCTGAACTCGCCGAGAGATAATATAGTAAAAAGATACTGCTTCGAGAGGCAATTCAACTCAAGGCTAAATAGTAAAAGAGAATGGACCAATGAATCAGAGTAGTGTCAAATCAAATCTCATCCACGGGAAATGGGCAGGTGTATACGGGTCCAGAACCAAATACTCTGGAGCCATGGGAACTTCCCCCCAGTATTTTCCAAGCAGAGGTACATGCAATTGAAAGATGCACCCAATTTAATATCGAGAGGAAGTACAGCGGACAAGATATCGCAATGCTGTCGGACAGCCAGGCCGCCATAAAAACACTAATGTCGCATGAAATCAGATCAAAAATGGTATGGGAGTGTCTTGCCAAACAAAATGACTTGGCCAGAACAACAGAATAATGCTAATAATGGGTAATGAAGCAGATGACGAACTATCAAGAGAGGGATCTGAGACCTTCTTCGTTCGACCAGAACCATTCTGCAGGCTGCAACTGCGGAAAGAACTAAGAAGAGAAAAACACAAGAGAGCCATAGTTTGGAAGGAGCTCCCGAAGAACTTCTCGGTAACGACAACCAGAAAAGAAATAAGGTCTATATCAATATCAATAAAAACTGCATCCGCATTCTAACAGTCTTCCTTCCGGGTCACTGCAGGCTAAAGGAATATCTCAGAAAACTGGGCATAGAGCAAAACGGAAAATGCAGATTCTGTGGGACGTTGAGGAAATCTCAGGGCATCTACTTAAAGAATGTGGAGCATTGATCCACAAAAGTAGGGATCACCTGGATGCCTACCAACTATAAGAAGAAGATCTACCATCATTGGATCTACTTAAGATACTCCAGTTCATCAATGCAATTGAACTGGAAGAGGTGCTCTAAGTCGAGTATATCATCGACTTGAGCTTAAAGTCGGCGGAGCACAGTAGATCTATAAAGGTTGCAGTGCACGTACACACCTATAACCAATCTACAAATCTCCGAGCCTCGTAATAAACTGGTCAAACCAGGGAACACAGGCAAAGACCAAGGAGTCAGGCCAGGTAGGTAGGGAGTAAAAGTTGCGGCAGAGTTTTATGCTGGTTCCATAGGCGGTTTGGAACAGTAACAAGGTGGACAAAGACTTGCTCCTACATCGGCCGACTTTAACAGTCGGAAAACTAGCCGGCAGATCATTTTTGGCGACAGTCGATCAAAGCGGTAATGCCACCGGTCTAGTAGAATCCATGTAAGACTTAAAGTCTTAATCAAAAAGTTAATCTCAACTGATCAAGGGCTAGACGAAACTTCACCAGAAAATACTAACAACGAAAAACGTCGGCCTACTATAAATACAAACGAAATGGCGTCTGATATTGTTACGGGCATTAACACTGATAAGCTAAAAGGAATACTGGATGAAAAGAATCGAGAACTCTCTGAGACAACTGACTTGAGAGTTAAACACGATGAAATCTCGGCAAGAGTAATCCACCTTGAAGTCGTAGTAAGTTACTGGAGTCTCAATGGGAAAAACTTATGCAAACAAATATGGAAGCTAGCGTCGTCGTACGAAGGCGATCTGTATGCATTGGTCTATGGGAAAAATGCGATGCAAGTACGGAAATAGACTCTGCTTATAATATTTGTAATATAAATATACAAACTGGAACGGTAGTAATTAAATAGAAGTCTCGAGATGTAGGTTGCAATATCCTACGCATTCGGAGAAACTCAAGGAAACTAAAATGCACATTCACAAGTACCCGACGATCCAAATTAGTTCCAATTATGAAAATCTTGCACGAGGAACTTCCCAATATGAAAGCTGTTTTGAAAAATGATAGGCTGTAGATAATCTGCTAACTTGGGATTTATCAGAGGGATTAAGCTTACATTCTAGATTTGAAAATCAGCAACATAACTTTATGTTCACTACCCATTTATCTTAACTGTAGTTACGGGCAACGCGTCTGTGTTAAACTGTTATTCGTATTAAATAACTTAGGACGGGAGGATTGATGTATGACAGAATAGTTTTATAAACGGAGCTAAGAGAGCAGCGATCATTACTTTAACTCGTAACACCAAAGATGAAATAAGCGACAGCAAAGGTACCAAAATTCTAGAAATTGCAGATGCACTTGAATGTCGAATTATAAATGGAAGCAGTGAAGGTGATCCTAGAGGAGAACTTACCTGTATTCGAGGAACGGCGTGTTCAGTTATGTACTGCCTTATCTCAAGTAACTGGCATCTCTTCCTGGACGGTTTCCGGATAGTAATGAAGCCCTATTCAGATCATATGCCGCTAGAAGTTACGTTTCAAATGTGCTATACTACAAGTGAAAAAATATGAAAATATAGGACTTCCGTCATAAATAAAATAGAACGACAGCTTTCGCGTTTTATTTGAAAACAATCTGAATATAGAGCTCAATAATCTTTATGCATTAAAACACCTAAAAGCAGACCAATGAGGAAAAATGTAACTGGTAAGCAAAAGTGGTTTGATAAACAGTGTTCACGGGCTAGAGAAAAGGCGTTTGCTTTTTTGAAGTTCTTGAGGTGTTTTAGCACTAGGACTTTCAAGTCTCTTTATGGAGAAGCAAACAAAAATTTTAAGCATCTCTCTTGCAAGAAAAAGTATTATTTGAGCAACAAAAAATTGTCGTATTAAATATGTCGAGATCATCTCAGTCCTGTGTTATCAACTCGATAGGAACCACCTCAAGCATTCCTTAGCGCATAGCGTTATACCCGGTTTATTTCTAGATTAATTGTTTGTGTATACTTCTACTCACAAAATTTCTATACGATCTAAATCGCCCAAGGGCAACGAAGTGTCCTCTCAAAATAAATCAAAACCCATTAAAATGAGTCTCAATGTTTGGCAAGTGATGACAGTGATGATGAAGGAATGGACGAAATTGTTTTGCCTTCATCTCCAAGAGCAACAATGCCTGCAATAGATCTATTTCAGAAACCATGCACAATTAAGTAAAGGAAATTAAAGTTTCGGATTATTACATTACACAAATGTCAATCGGCATTAAAATCATGTGTAATTTCTTAGAATCATCATTCAGAATTAAAAGAAGAAAAGTGTCAATTCTTTTCACACGATTTAAAAAGTGAAAAAGCTTTTAATGCAGTTCTTTATGGATTAGGTGTTGTTGATACCAACACATTAAAAAACCAACTTCCTCAGTGCAGCCTTAAATGTGTTGAAATAAAACCAGTCATTAAAACCTACGAACACTACACTGATACCTTCTACATAGTTCAATTTGAAACTGGATCAGTTAGACTAATTGATCTGAGGAAAAATATTAGATCACATACAAATTAAGTGGAGCTCCAACGAAATCAAAACAATTAATTAACCCAGTGCCACAATTGTCAAAGTTCGGTCATGGAGAGAAAAACTGCAACATCAATACAATTTTCAATGCATGATTTTCCTGCTTTACAAATTGGGCAAGTTCTAGGTCAGAATTAAATAACAAAAATATGTATCTCAGTTAGAAATAGACGACATAATTAAAAGCTTCAAAGGTAAAAAATCAGACGGCCTAGACGCAACTAATATGTATTTAAAACATTTACTTAATTCCGAAAAAAATATATTTAACATTTGTAATTAACTTCTGTTTGAAACTGCAATACTTTCCAGATTTTTGGAATATATCAAAAGTAGTACCAATACTTAAACCAGATAATCCGTCAGAAGACGGATATCTATAAACAGATAAGTCTTCTCACTAGCGTCAGTAAAGTTATTAAACGAATCTTGAAGAAAAAATTACTTATGGTAGTTGATTACAAACAATTTTTTCCCAATGAACAATTTGGATTTAGAAGTCACCATGGTGCTGTGCACGGGGTCTACAGAATGTGCAACTGCCTATAAAATAAAACAACGCAAGGCAAATCAACTTGCTTAGCCCTCTTCGACCTCTTCGACCTCTTCGACTGTGTGGCATAATGGTCATATCATAAAATGTTGTCTTTTGGTTTTCCGTCGTATCTGGTCAAAATTGTTCTAAGTTTCTTATCAAATAGGCATTTTATCGTCTATGTAAATAAAAATGATTCCGCATTAAATTACAATAATGCGGGTGTTTCTCAAGGATCAGTTTTAGGCCCGATTTTATACAACTTTTACACACGTCAGATTTCACAGATCTCCCCTTTTGTGAATCGAAAATTTTGACTGACTATACCGGTATATTATTGTCGCATGAACTTGGTCTCGTAGTTGAGACAATTCTTCAAAATGCTATCGAGATATTACTTAATTACTACAACAAATGATTTTCCAAAGTTAATACCAGTAAGTTACAAGCAATCTTTCTCAAAAAAAAAGAAAAAGAAAAGCTTGCTTTGTACTAACAAAGCCACTTAATAAAGGGTGGTTAAATTTTAAGGGCCGATGTTGAATGTGAACCACACCTAAACGTCAAGTTTTTTTCTGCATTTCATTTGACATTTCTCAATTTCAGACTAACTCAATTTGAACCATGGAAAGATACACAATCGAGCAACTCGTTAAAGTTATTCAGGCTTATTATGAAAATGGGCGTTCAAATCAAAATGCATATCGTGCATTTCGTGATTCTTTCGGTCAATTTAATCGTCCAAATGTGCGTACAATCGGAAAAATCGTGCAAAAATTTGTGCAAACCGGGTCTGTAGGAGATGCGAAAACACCAGTGCATGCTCGTACAGCTCGTACTGCAGAAAATATTGCTGCTGTTCGCGATAGTGTGGCTGAAGAGCCGTCCACCTCAATTCGTCGTCGTGCCCAACAATTGCACCTCTCACGCTCGTCGTTGATGAACATTATGCATAAAGACTTGCATTTACGCACTTACAAGGTGCAATTGACTCAAGAATCAAAGCCTCTTGACCATTTCAAGCGTCGTCAATGGTCACAATGGTGGCAAGAAATGGCAACAGTGGATGATCAATTTTCGAAGAAAATCGTCTTCAGTGATGAGGCACATTTTCACCTCAGTGGATTCGTCAATAAGCAGAATTGCCGCATTTGGGCGAATGATAATCTAAGAGTGATTGTCGAAAAACCAATGCACCCACAAAGAGTGACTGTTTGGTGCGGTTTATGGGCTGGCGGCATCATCAGGCCGTATTTTTTCCAAAATGAGGCCGTTCAGGCAGTTACTGTGAATGGTGTTCGCTATCGTGAGATGATAACGAACTTTTTATGGCCTGAATTGGAAGATATGGATGTGGACGATATGTGGTTTCAACAGGATGGTGCCACTTGCCACACAGCTAACGAAACAATGGCTCTTTTGCGCGACAAATTCAATGGCCGTGTTATCTCACGTGGTGGCGATGTCAATTGGCCGCCAAGATCATGTGATTTGACACCGTTGAACTTCTTTCTTTGGGGTTATTTGAAAGAAAAGGTGTACGTCGATAAGCCAGCAATAATTCAAGAGCTAAAGGATGAGATAATTTGGCACATTAACGGCATAGAACCTCAATTATGCCTCAGCGTCATCGAAAATTTGGACCATCGAATGGAGGTGTGCCGCCGAGGTCGCGGTGGCCATTTGGCCGATCTTTTGTTCCATACATAATTGAACCATACCAATATTATCATAATAAAAAGAAATGACAGTAATTTCCTAAATAATTTGTGTTTTATTCAAAATCAACATCGGCCCTAAAACTTAACCACCCTTTATAAGGGGTGAAATGATAAGATGGCAGACATCCAAATATCTGGGAATCTATCTTGTCCAAAGGCTTACATTCAGAGATCATTTCTATAAAACAAATCAAACGATTCAAATTGGAATTAAAATGCCTTATCCTTTCATCAACAAAAAATCTAAATTAAATTTTGAAAACAAAATGTTATTGCATAAAGTAATTTTTAAACAATTTTGCTTTATGGTTGCCCGGTCTGGGGAGATTGTGCAATGTGGCAGAAGAAAAAACTCCAAATAGCTTAAAATAAACAGAATCGGTCTCTCTACGAGGGCAAGGTGAAAAGTTATCGGCCTGACGCAGAGATGGAGTTCCAATCAGCAAGAATTTATGTTTCTTGTCTGGGTGCACTTCTCATTACTTCGTATGACAAGTTTCAACTTGTTCCGTCAAGTAGTTTCATTACACGAATTTTTGCAGTAGACGTCTGCGTGTTTTTCTTTAAAATTGATAAACTTAAATATCGTGCGGTGATACAATTCTACGTTTTGGGTGGGTTAACCCCTAAGGCAATTCATCCAAAGTTGACAAAAGTTTACGGGGACTCTGCTTCTTCCATGCCAACCATTAAAAAGTAGGAAGCTGAATTTAAACGTGATCGTACGTCCCTCGAAGATGACCCACGTGAAGGACGGCCAAAACCGCAACCATACCCGAAGCCATCGAAAAAGTGCATCATATCGTGTTGGACGATAGGCGTGTGAAGGTGAGTGAGATAGCTGAGGCTGTGAGTATATCAAGAGAGGGTGCAAAACATCTTGCACAAAAACTTAGGGATGCGAAAGCTCTGCGCAGCCGCATTTGCTGAATGCCGATCAAAAGCAAATGCGCAAACGATTTTTGCGGCAATTTTTGGACCGATTCAATAGTGATCCGACCATGGGTCCACCACTACAAACCAGAAACGAAACAGCAGTCGAAGAAGTGAGTAGAAGCTGGTGGTTCATCGCCAAAGAAAGCGAGTGAAGGTGAGTAAGATAGTTGAGGTTGTGTGTATATCGGAAGAGAGGGTGCAAAACATCTTGCACAAAAACTTAGGGATGCGAAAGCTCTGCGCAAGATGGGTGCCGCATTTCATGAATGCCGATCAAAAGCAAATCCGCAAACGATTTTCGCGGCAATCTTTGGACCAATTCAATAGGGATCTGACCATGGGTCCACCACTACACGCCAGAAACGAAACAGCAGTCGAAGCAGTAAGTGGAAGCTGGTGGTTCATAGCCAAAGAAAGCGAAGTCGACCGCATCTGCCGGAAAGGTCATGGCCAGTGTGTTTTGGGATGCGAAAGGGATCCTGTTAATTGATTACCTTGAGAAAGGCAGAACAATTACAGGCGAATATTACTCCAACCTTCTTGACCAGCTGAATGCCAAAATTCACGAGAAGAGGCCTGGCTTGAAGAAAAAAAAAATCATCTTTGACCAGGACAATGCACCTGTACACAAGTGTGCGTTGGCGATGGGAAAACTGCGATATTTGGGGTACGATTTGCTCGGCCCTCCCCCCTATTCACCTGATTTGGCACCCTCAGACTTCCATCTGTTCCCAAACTTAAAGAAATTTGTTTCCGGGAAGCGCTTCGCATCCAATGCAGAAGTTAAATGGGCCGTAGATGAATATTTTCACAGCCTTCCAGACTCTCACTTCCGAGAAGGAATACTGATGTTGGAGAACCGCTGGACCAAGTGTGTTGAAGTCAAGGGAGATCATGTAGAAAAATAAAATCATTTTTTAACTGTCAGGCTCAGAACTTTTCACCTTACCCCCGTATCACTCAAGAATGGATCTTCAAACAAATGTTACACGCTCGTAGAGTTATTTATGGTGCGCCATTTATTCCGGCGGCATCATAACGCTACATTTTTTTGAAGACTAAAGAGATAATGCTGTAACAGTTACTGGTGATCACTATCGTGACGTGTTACAGAACTTTTTGGTGTCCAAAAAGTGATGACATGCGGACAGACGGACGGACATGGTTAGATCGACATAACTTTTGATGCCGATCACAAATATACGTAATCCTGCCATAAGTTATGTTACAAGTGCAGAACGCTATAGAAATTAAACAACAAAACATTTTGGATTAACATTTATAAAATTTATTTTCTTAAATATAATAGTAAGCACTCTTAAAATAGGCGGTTTATTCTAAGTGACCGCCTTTTACTTTAACGTGCTCCTAAATCGATGTGCCCAGTAGAATATCAAGAGACAACGCTGCTGTGGTTAAAGCACTTTTGAGGCTCTTCAAATTTCGGTGGGGTCTCTTGCAGGCCATATTCTCCAAAACTGATCACAAATAATAATCCAAAGGATTCAAATTTGGGCTTACTCGAGGCCAATACTCGGATGCAATAAAAGCAGGAATATTGATTTGGCTGAATTGTTTTGGTTTTATGTGCTGGAGCAGTATCTTTTTGGAAAACCAATCTTGCTCCATTAAAATGAGTATTCATTAAGCCTTTAACGATGCCTTCTAGGACATTTTAATGCTACACCTTTGCCTTAGTTTTAACTGATTTTTCACAAAAAAAGGGTGGCCCTGTTGTAGTGGTAACATCATCGCTTGTCACGCTGTTGATTCACGGTTCGAATCCTGATGTCAAGAATTATTATAAATAAAAAAGTCGATCACAAAACAAAATACTCCCCAGTTATCTGGACAGCCACCCTTGGAGTTTACAGAAACTTAATACCACCTGAGTTTGAAACTACACCACTCTGTCTTTCTCTCTGTCTCTTCCTTTCCACAAAAACGCACGTGTTCTAAAAATTAGTATAAGGGTATTCATATCCCCTTTAACACGTGCAAATTATAAAAAAAAGTAACTCCTTGAGTGGATACCCCAATCAAACCATTACCGAAGTGTGATGAAGGCTGCGCTGAACCCTAGGAACTGTATTTTTTGTTTCTTTAGATATCTGCATAAGTTTTATCATTTTGTTTATTAAAAACTTCCTCGGCGGTGAAAATTTGTTTATCCGTAAAAATGATATTTTCGTGACCGTTATCCCCCTGCCAGTGCAAGGCTCATTAGCGTCATTCAGGCCTAATTTGCTTTAAATCAGGCGTCAATAGACGTCGAATTGACCGACGAAAAGCTTTCATGTTGAGATCATCCCGAATGAGCCTTGACATGGATCTGGTGGATATATCCAGCTCACGCGACACAATTTTTCATACCTCACTCCATGATAACCAATCAATAGCTGAAACCAAACTGCGTGATGTTTACTGCGGTTTGTAGTATGTGTTCTGAAAAACAGTTAACTGTATTATTCCTAATGTTATCTTCATACAGCTTGCGCTGAAAGTTTTGTAACAGAATTTATTGCAGGACTATGTATGTATAGGTATACTATATACTTTCGGGGGTCTATCGTTATTATTTCTCTGGGTTAGAAAATATGTATCAAACTTGTAGGGGATGGGGAATCTATATACATAGTACATATGTACTAAATCCATGTTATAAAGCAAAGAGTGCCATTTGTTAAGTAAATGCTATTTTAATGTACTTAAACTATTCAATAGTCCAACTAAAATTAATAAGAGTAGTAGCATGGTTGGAAAGCCAATTAAATTACTATCGTATATAAAGGCCATTGAGTCTATACACTAGAAGACTTAAAAGTCAACTTTTCACAAAATTAAAAAAATATTAATGAGCACTTTATGGAAATGTTTGCGAAACGTTAACATCGATGTCATCTACGGTACACCCTTAATAGTGTAGTGCACTGGTAGGAAATTGAATTGACTCTACAACCATTAATTTTAGTTAAACTATTGAAGTGTTTAAGTACGATAACATGGAATCGGAGGGATTCATAATTTTTTAATTTTTTTTTATGAAACCTAATTGCATGAAGAGGAAAAGCCTGTAAAATAAGAAATTTTTTTTCAAATAAAACAATTTAAAATTGACGTTTAGCTAGGTGCATATGTACAATACTCGTAAAGCGACTGATAACATTTTCATTTTTTCATTTGTTGAATCACTTTCATAATATGATGCCTACTTTATTGGTTTAATAAAAAAGGGAGGAATAGGGCATCAAACGATAAGTTACAGATGGTGTGTGTATAAGATTTAATGCATAGTTTGTAATGTTGATAAATTATAAAGAGGGCGTGTATCTTTATAATTTATTAAGGTATATACATATATGTAGGTATATGTGTACATACGAATAGATATATGATCAGTTTAAGTAGATAAATGTTGAAAATCTAGCTTACAATAGAAATTAAAAACGACCGACTTCGAGTAAGAACACACTGCAACTGCTTTATTATATAAAGGGAAAGTAATGCAAGAGCTTAAAACTAAATGAACAAATGGCATTGCCAAAAATTACTAGCCCTGTCCGTCCGTCTGTCTGTGTGTATCAGGTTTTGGGGCCTTACATTTTCAGCTAAACGAATCAAACCTTAAACAATAATCTAGGTTTTCGATTTTTGCTTTCACCTATAAGGCCAATTATTTGTTTCCTGAAAATTGTCGATCTCGAGAATTTGATCAAACTTGACATTACTATAATACAAAAAATCAAAAAGTGGGTCTCTCAAATCTGTCTGTCAAAATCGATACTTATGCATTATTTCACATATGCATGTATGTAAGGTCATAGCGTATCAAGTTTTGGAAAATTTTCAAAAATTTTTTTTTTTCAAATTTTAACGGATTTTTCATTTTTGTTTGAGAAAAAATATTATTTTAACGATTTTGTTTAAATTGCAAATCTGAATTTTTGCAGATAAACAGCATGTAGGTACAAGCACATACATGTGACCCAGACGTGCATGTATTTTTTCATTTATTTGAAAAAGGCCTCGATCATAGTATATGTCGGACAACCTCTGTCTTATGGTAGCTTTTAAGACTTCAATTACCTCGACAGTGAACGGATAACTGGTCGTAATTTGTTCGAAGGTATATCAACGAGTCATCCGTTAGTATATGCGTGTATTTAAATGTCATCATATGGTACGAATGTTGATAATTTAGCATAGCGTTCCACGTTTAACTGAAGGAACTATTTTAACTATAGAAACTAGTAAGCGCCATCTGACATTTCACAATGATTGTTTTAAGAGCTCAGAGAAGTTTTGAAGTTTACTTTTCTCAGATTTGCAAGATTATTCAAAAATGAAATAAAATTATACATATATCTATTAAAAAAAGTCATAAAAAAAGAGATATAACCTGTCGCCTGGTTGATAAGAAGTTTTAAAATCACTTGTATCAGAATCACTCCTTTTGAAAAATCTTACATAAAACTAATATATGTATGTATATATAAATTTTGAGTTCTTATATCCTATCCGATAGGGCATATTTAAATTAAATACAAGTTTGTAACTAGGGATGTAAACTTTGTTTTGGGATCTATCGGGAGATCCCATCAAAAAAGTCGGGAGGTCAAGGATAAAAGCGGGAGATACAATTTTTTGCGAAATTTGCTATTGTATGGCTGCAGAAAGAAGCACAGATCGTCGGTGGCTGAAACTATATGAAGAGCCGGATTGTTCTCTGTCTTTGCATCAACTGCTTTCTTCTTCGTGAGATAATATCACTCTATCATCACTCAATTACAACAACATAAAAGAGTTTTTTTTCATTACAATAGCATCATGTGTCTCGAGTGTTCGAGAACATTTACAATAAATAATTTTTTTTACCAAAAATAAATTTTCAAATCCCAGAGCACTCAGACTCGACCTTCGATCCATTGTTTTGCCAGGAAGAAATCCTTTTTGGTGTAGTGGTTGGAGAAACTTAAGATTTTATTTGTTTATTTTTATGTTTTGCGGTTTTTAGTTGCTGTTCCCCATTTGGGCTCGAACCTGCACATTCCGGGTTACAAGCAAACACACTACCTACTAATCCTTTCCATACATTTCGTCCCTAGATTATACATGGCGTCCCAGCATTCGGTTATACATTTTGGGAGGCACGCTCATTTTACACCAAGAAAAGTTTCAGCAACAGTTTGGTGATACAATTTCTCGCGGAAGATGATATATCTGTATAGGAAGATATCATTATGCATATATGTTTTTTTCAAAATTTCATGCTCACTTTATTAGGGTCAGTTAATAGATGGGGTATTATACGATCCGTTCTAGGCGGATGCATGTTTTAATATGAAATAGCTGCAAAAGTGCACAACACACATCAAAATGTTCCTTTTTTTTTATTTTTAGAAAAAAAAAAGGAGTAAGTGAACAGAACATATGTTTTTGACAAATAATTTCCTCCTCAGAGGAGAATACGTATTCCACTTAACAAATATTCTTCTCTGAGGAATTGAAGGAAGATATCTGAGAGATTCATAAGTGGAACACGTCTACTGTGTTGAATTCATTAGTGTTCCGTTTATACCATTCTGGTACGGAACACTAAAAACAATCTCGAAGACACAAATATTTTAATTTATTTTTCAATACATCTACACAGGATATTTCAAAAAATAAATATACTACCAATTTTAAATCCAATTTAAAAATACAGGGCACGACTGGATCACACGTACTTGCTCCATATGTGCTGTTCATTAGTGAGTTGTTCATATTTCAAATTTAGGAAAATCGGTAAGAAGCCAAAAAAAGCGATTTTTCGTAAAATGCGTTAAAATGTTGTATAGGGGGTTTGGAGGCATGATGTGCACCAAGGAAACAAATTGGCACTCCAATATGCGATATATTAAATGAAGGCCGGAGTTCCAAGGAGTTCGAATATACAAAAAATATATTTTTTGGATAAACTTTGGTTAACAAAAGACCTCGAAAACCAAGCCAAAAGAGAGCCCGGTCTATGGCGGACGGTGGGCGCCATTTTGTCTATCTCTCACATTTGTACAAGTTTTTCAAAAACTGGCATAGTGACTGGGTTGCAAGTACATACTTGCACCTATGTACATACATATATGTTGTTTATCTGATCGAAAAACTGTTCATTGGTGCAAAAAACACGCAATACCAGAGGTAAAGACAAAAACAACGTTTCGGAAATGTCGTCATTGCTACAAGAGAAACGTATACCGCGACATTTTTTACAGTGTGACTCTTGCTTGGATAATTCACCGCAATGCGCTACTTGTTTTAGGGACTACCATGTCGAATTACCTGAAATTTTTAACTAAACTCTCTTTGTGATATTATTATTTTTTTTTTTTTTTTTGATGAATTCAATTTAATTTTAAGTTCCTTTATATTTTAATAAATATGTAAATCCATTAATGAAATAAAACAAATAGTTTTTATTACAATTTATTAGATTACAAATATGTGTGCTCTAGACTTTTAACTTCGGCGTGTTATTACATCATTTATCTCACGAACATTATAATTTATACTTATGCATTGGACTTGTAATCGCACGTTAAACATGTACACACGACATATACCCGTATATTTATGCTCTATTCAGGGTACATTAAGTTTGATACATAGTTTGCAACATAGAGAAATAAGAACGATAGACCTCCAAAAGAATATATATTTGTGATCAGTGCCAAAAGTTAAATCGATCTAGCGGTGTTCGACTGTCTTTATGTCGCCAGTTTTTGGGCCTTTAATTTTGAGCTAGGAACACGAAAGTCTTTCCGAAATCCGAAGCAGTAAAAGTGTAAACCATTTTAAAATTCTGGAAAATATAGTCTAAATAAAATATCTAGACGTTGACTTTTTCTACATTTTGTCCATACACTGCACATGTGGGGCGTTTTCTTAAAAATAAAACATACATATATTACTTTTCAAAGCTAGTTACGGTGAAGGTTAAGTTTTATTGTGAATATCTTATCGGAATCTGTAAACTTCAGATTCATTGTATTGCATCCATTTTAAAAACTTCGTAACGCCAAGCTCGCTTTATTAAGCGTGAGGTATAAGGAATAGGGTTTCATACGTTCCGTTCCAGTCTGAATTTTTTTATTTTTCAACTTACAATTAGGTTTTCTGATTTTTATATTTTTTAGTTCCACAACACTTTGTTCTTAAGCTTTTCTCAAACCTAAACCCACTGATCGATTTCTAATAGTACTGTGGCCAAATGCGTTGAATCATTAACTTGCAATTACAAATTCATATTCCTTCGAGATACTGTAAGTGGAAACAAATTACATACGTACGCAACATTTTAAAAAATCACAAATAATGAATGGATTTCATTAACACGTTGGCTGCCAGTGTATCACCGGTGATCACATCAAAAATCGTTCCCCAGGTGCCAAGCAGGAATAAGCATGTTATGATGAGTTGGTGACTGAGATCTTCTGCACAGACAATAGTGGATCTGTCAGGACATGTTTGAGCATGTTCTCATATAGTGATCACCGGTGATACATTTGTGTTCAAAAAATAATTTTTTTTTTTTTTAACATGTATCACCAGTGATCACACGGCGGAAGAAGTCATTCAGTGTAAAGTTAGAGCTGAGAGTGGACGTGTTTTATAATTTTTATATTTGGTGTATTAAATTAATAGAGAAATGGATCCCGAGCAAATAATTGAAATGTTGGAAGCGACAGATAATTCAAGTGAAAGTTCGGGTGCTATTAGTGCGGATTGGGACAATGATTACATTCCGGATTATACTAGTGATTCATCAAGTGATAACACCTCTGATGCAAATGGGCAACGAAGTCGGGAAGTCAGTGTAGCAGTACCTGATATTACAACAGAGGGATGTCAAATAGAAATTCAGGTAACCTGGAAATCTCCCGCAACTGGAGACACTTTAAAGCAATTCTCAGAAATGTTCACTCCTTATCAGATTAGTGAAGCTGATCACGGTTCTCCGCTTAGATATCATTGTTGAGGGAACAAATAAAAGTGCAAACAATTTTATATATCGGTCCAGAAGTGGGAGGAGCAGTAGCCTAAATGAATGGAAAGATACTGACCGTAAGGAGATCATGCAATTTTTGGCCATAGTCATGTACATATTTGGGTCTAGTAAGATATCCTTCAATCACAGATTATTGGAAATCAACAAAATTATTTGGAAACTCATTAGTCCCGAATGTTATGTCTCGTAACCGTTTTCAGATTCTATTGAAATTTATACATTTCGAAAATGAAGACCAAGCATTCGAAACATCCTCTAATACTTTTAAAGTTGACAAAATAATGCAAGAAGTAATCGGAAACTTTAAACAAAATAGGTCAGCTGGTAAAAACTTGGTAATTGATGAAAGTATGATCCCTTTTCGTGGTCGGTTGGGATTCCGACAATATCTTCCAGGGAAAGCACATAAGTATGGTATGGCAGATACTGATGGCTATACTTATAATATGAAAGTATACACTAGAAAGTCAGACACAACAACAGGTCTATCCCTTTTAACCAATATTTGCCTTCAGCTGATGGAAGGTTACTTTGGAGAGAACCGAACTTTAACAGTCGACAATTTCTACACTTCGATTGAATTGCCTAATGCTTGTCTAAATAGGAAAACGCATCTACAGGGAACATTACGAAAGAATCGAAAAGGGTTGCCTAAATTAACTCGAACATTGAAGAAGAGAGAATGCATTTCTTATGAAAAGTGGAGAGACAAAAGAGAAGTTAGTTTTTGTCCACAGCAAATATTGGTGCACTTCTGCCCTCAGGAAAAAAAAACAGGCTTGGTGCAGATATTCTCAAACCTGATATAATCTTGGAATATAATAAATGCAAACAAGGTACAGTATAGTGCAAAAATTGACTATACAAATTTGTTCTCTGTTCGCCAAACAAAAATCATCTTCAGAGACGAAGCGCGTTTTTAGTTAAATGATTTCGTTAATAATCGAAATTTTCCGATCTGGCACGATGCCAATCCATAACAATTCTAGGAACTTTCTCGAGCTACACCATGTTACAAAAGTCTACATACGATTTCAAATTATAATTTTTTTATTAAAACTTAAGTTAAAAATACATTTTTAAAAGCAAAACATTTCACTTATTTTATAAGAAACAAAAAAAAAATAACATATGAACATAAAGTTGTCTAAAACTGGAAGCCTAAAATAGAAAAAGTTATAAGAGTCTGTTTCTGGTATTCACAAAAGTCTGCATACATACGATGTTTATAAATACTGAATTTGTAGCTATCAGTAACGTGTTGGGCCACCATTTGCTTTGATTACCTCTACTAATCGTGATGGCATAGAAAGGGCCAGTTTTCGGGTTACTTCGGGTGAAATTTTGCCCCATTCTTCAGCCAAGACACTTTTTAACATTGGAATTGATGTTACGGTCCTTTCTCTCATCTTTTGCTTAAGATGAGCCCATAAATTCTTAATAGCATTAAGGTCAGGCGATTGTGGAGGATGTTCAAGCTTCGACAGAACATGGTAAAGCAACCACTCTTTGACGAGAAGCGAGGTATGCTTCGGGTCGCTGTCTTGAATAAATAAAAAATTGGATTCAAGGTCCAAATTTTGCGTGCTCCCAATAAGATTCGCTTTTAAAATATTGAGATATTTGTGAAGATCCATTATCCAGTCAATAAAGTGCAACTCTCCAACTCCTTTCGCTGCCATGCATCCCCACACCATAACGGACCCCCTTCCGTGCTTAACAGTAGGGTAAATGTTTTTTATGTGGAGTGCAGTATTTGGCTTTCGCCATACTTTTGTCCGTCCATCTCGCCCAAAAATATTGAATTTACACTCATCGGTAAATATCACTCGTTTCCAGAATGTTGGATCGTCAATGTGCACTTTTTCATACTTTTTGGCGTACGCCAATCTTTTGATTTTGTTGTTTGAGCTTATCAGCGGTTTTTTCCTATTAAACCAGCATTTTTAAGTACACGACGAACAGTTTCGGGATGCGCAGTTATATTTTCAAGGGACTGCAATTCAGCCGAAAGTTTTATGGAGCTCTGTTTTGGATTTTCCGCAAGTTTCCGCACTATCTTCTTTTGCATCCTATCATCTGTATACGTATGTAAGTGGATCGCTCAATTCTGTCTGTACATACGACTGCAATCTGGACGGATTTCCTTCAAGCTTCATATACAGGGTGGCGTACGAATCGTGCTACAAAAACAAAAAGTAATGTAACGGTTACTATTTAGTTTTATTAAAATAAATGCTTGGGATAAAGTAAAGAGGATTTGGATAGTGCTGTGGTACCATGCTTTGCAGTCCTTCATTTCCGTCCAAAGGGAATTTAGGCGGGAGTTTGGCGGCACTCCCCCGAGTAGATGGACCATTATTAGGCTGGTAAACATGTTTGCCAAATCTGAAAGCATCGCACGAAGACCGTACCACCGAGATCCCTATGTTCGGGTTCAAGACTCAATCACGGCTGTAGCATCGTCAATTCAGGCAAATCCAAGCGTTTCTACTCGAAACTTATCGGCGCACATTGGAGTTAGCAGACGGTCATTACAACGGATAATTCATGATGACTTAAACTTGTTTCCGTACCAAGTCCAAATTACAAGCAAGTTAAATCCTATGGATTTGCCTATTCGCCTGGAATTTTTCCAAAAAATGATTGAAATGGCCGAAGTAGACACCAACTTGATAAATTGCTTGTTTATGTCTGATGAGGCCCCATTTTGATCTAAACGGCAATGTAAACAAGCAAAATTGCCATATACGGAGTGAATCTAATCCAGAAATACTCCATGAGACGGAACTGCACCCAGATCGAGTCACTGTGTGGTGCGCAGTTTCATCAAGGTGCTTTGTGGGGCCATACTTCTTTGAAGAAAACGGTGTAACAGCAACTGTCAATGGGGACCGTTATTTGAAGATGTTGAAGGAGTTTTTTTTACCCAGAACTGCGCCGAAGAAGTATCCGTTTCAACAGCATTTAGTTCCAGCAAGATGGAGCAACTGCACACAAAGCCATACCGGTTATGGCGGAGCTCCAAAGAAAATTCCTAACCAAATTAATATCCAGAAACTCCACTTTCCGCTGGCCCCCAAGGTCACCTGACCTGACTGCACCAGACTTTTTTTATGGGGTTATGTCAAGCAAGAGGTGCACAAAACGAAACCAAGGAATTTGACTGAATTGAAGCAGTCCATTAAAACAATAATTGAGGCGATCCCGACTTCAGCCCTTCAGGCCGCAATGAATAATTTTCTGATCAGGTGTCGCATATGCGTGGATGAGCGTGGAGGTCATTTACGGTCTATCATCTTCAAAAATAATTAGTTATATAAAATAAAACTTAATTTTCTATACAATAAAAAAAAAGAAATACATTGATTAAAAAAAAATTATTTGAATTTCTTATTGTAGCACTATTGGTGCGCCACCCTGTATTTGGTCTATGGGGTCAACATTCGATGCGAAATCGCAATTTTTTGCAAGGTCATGGCTTACCAAATTTTGAAAAATTGTCAAAAAAATGTTAAATTGTAATGGATTGTCAACAATTTTGTTTAGAATTTTAAAAATAAAATTTTGCAGATGAATAACACATATCACAGTCATGCACTTTATTTTTCTTTGGAACCAGTAACAATTGATGTCTTGTAGAGCAAGCCATTGCTTAAATTCAACCTGATATGTGGAAGAGTCATTCAAAATTCGGTCTCTCGGATCACCTTCGGCACACGAATCCGTGGAGCCTATTTGAATGATGTTATTTTTAAAATATAATGACATTGAATATACTTTAATCCACAATGAGATTTGAGCCGTACCTCACATATTCAATTTATTCAATTTTAAAGATCGAGCGCCTAATTGAAAGACCCTTTATTCATTACAATTATTTCGGACCTTTTAATTACATTTTTGTTTCTCCCAATAACATAGGTAGGTATTATGCAAAAATACTATTTTTATTTGTTAGGGTTGATACTCGTATGTACATGGTAGAGTTACAAAAACTTCTAAAACCCTTTTTCAGTTAGCCTTCTAACCAAAGATTAACTGCGCGCGCTTTGATCAAATTTGGTTCGCAACTTTGGCTTGGTGCTTAATGTTAAATGGCGTGGAGTATAAGAAGTTATATTTCACAAAGCGAATTCTCTGTGCAATTAATTCTCAGATGCTTTTGTTCTATTACTCTGGTAATATTCGTATTTTCCACAATTTGGTAGTTCTTTAACCCCAAAATGGAAACCCAGTTTTCTGCTGAGAACAATCAAAGGTTCATCATATTACAATATGGAAAAAATGTAATTTTCGTATAGTTTTTGAGGACTATTGAATGACATCATAAATGTTAAGTTTAAAAAAAGACCAAGAAGAAAAGGCAAGAAAAAATTAAAAAGAAGGAAAGAATTTGAAGAAAAAAGAGAGTAAAAAATGAAAAAAAAAGTAAATAAAAAATCATGCCCAAAAAAAGAACATATTCTATTTTAGGGGTGGCCATTGTGTAGTGGTAACATCATCGAACGAAATAAATAAAAAAGTGAATAAATTGCGAGAGCTTATGTCAACTCTATTGCGAAGGAATAACATTTTCATTTTACATATTATAAGTGCATTTTTATTGTTAAATTCATTGTAACTTAGTTGCTACACAAAAAACGCTTAAAACTAGCTTAACTAACTTAACTATCTTATTATAACTTACTGGCCCTATGTGGGTGCTCTAAGCAAAACCTAATACTTAAAACAATGTCTTTCGACGTAACTAACTTTAGTTCTTTATTTATTTTATTATTCTATTAACTAGTAATACTAAGACAAATTTTAAACAATTGAAAAAACTTAGTAAATGAACTTATTTTTGATTGTTCTTAAATATGAAACTTAAAAATCTACCTTAAAATAAATCTTAAACTACCTTGTTCTAAATTAGCCTATCTTATTCTACCTTACGTAATTCTATAAGCAAATTTTTTTGTTTTTTTTTTAATTTTTTTTTCTTTTGGTTTTTTTTTTATCGAGTGCTAATTTTTTTTTTATGTTTTTTTTTTTTATTTTTTCATCCAAGTACTGCGGATTTATTTATTCTTTTTTTTCAATTACCTACAACCTACCTAAACCTAAACTATGTAAGTTGGCCTCTTTCAGCTAGCCACCAAAAATGTCCGTACTGACGTTGTACGTCCTCAATATCGCGACTCGATACCGCAAGCGAAGGAATAACACTGGCAATAGGGTGGTCATGTGGCTGCAAATGCCACTTCATCGTGATGATGACATCAGGGGGATGGGAAAAAATACTGTGAATCATAAGCAATGACAATAACAGCAAAACAAAAATGCATCCCAGTTATCTGGACGCCACCCTACTACCACAGCAATCTTCCTTTCTCTCTCTGTCTCTTCCCCTTTCCCAATAAAAAAACCCGTATCCTGAAATAGTATAAGGGTATGCATATTCCCTTTGGTGCGCGCAAATTAGGAAAATAAAAAAAGAGATATTCTAGAAACCGTAGTATTATAACTTCTCTTTACAGCTGACTCCGCCCAAGTTACCACTATGCAGGTCCCTGCTGATCTTTTTATTATTTTCAACTTAGATGACTTGGATATCGCGAGGTAGGAAGAGGTTTTCGCGTTATGGCCCTAAATGCCTTCTGAGGAAAACCGAAGTCTCTGACTATAACGGGCTGACTGTATCGTAAAACATGCTAAATTCCTACGAGAACAACAAGTAAGGCAAAACATACTGCAATGTTCTACAAAATAAAAGGTTTTGCTTCATCCATCATCCCGTCTCTTGTCTACAATGATAAGAATATCACGGCTGCTGTGGTATTGCCGGATTGCTCTCCCTCTCTTTACCTATTCGGTTCAATTTTCTTTCGGGCCAAAAATTTACTAACCCATTCAGTAGCTTGAATCCTAAAAGATCTCTATAGTAACTAGTCTTCAGTGCTCGGTCACGGTATTTCTCCTCTTGTCTTAAAGGGGTGTTCTTTTGCCATGGCCAAACCTATGCTCTTCCAATTGTCGAATTTTACTTGCATTTTTGCGGACAGATGACAAGTTGTACACGTAAAGCCAATTTTGAAAAAGGAGCTATAAAACCTCACTTCTAACTACCATCAATGTGATGGAGAGCATTGTTAACCACCTCCTTATGAATTATCTTCAAAGAAACCATTGACTTAACAACGTTTCTTAATATTTAGCTGCCCGGAAAATGGAACTAGTTCATTCATGATCTGGTAAATGTAAAGTTGTCTTTCGATAAAGAGTTGCATAGTGCCCTCGTTAACGAGCTTGAAGTGGACTGCAAGTTCTTTAAGGTGGTACATTGCAGGTTGTGTTTGATAGATGGACTTCTACACCATTTTCGACAAATACCGGCACTCCTTCCCCTTTTCTGATTTACATCAATGACCTCCTTTCTGTTACTTTAAATCCGTGTCATTCCTTCGTGGATGACAGCACTCTTGATTTCGCATATTCGCTAACCTCACAACGGTAAGGGCCCCAAAAAGAAACCCAACTCTAACATTTTTGCAATCATCAATTATCTTCAACGTATCGAAAATCCAAAGCTTTCTCCTGTCTATTAAGACGAATACGAAAGTGATCAAACTCAGTACGTTTGAAACTGATGATGAGGAATCTAATAGCTTCTCAATGCTTGGCATATATTTTACCCCAGACCCTCGAAGGAACCAGCAAATTACTGATGCTGCAAAAGGTGGAGCTAGTTATCTAGAGCTCCTCAAAAGGTGTAAACGATTTTTCACTCCTGCGAACTTGGACACAATCTATAAAGCTTATGTTCATCCGAAACATGAATAAAACTTGCATCTTTGGGCGGGAGGTCCCGTCACATGCTCAGTATTTCCAGATATCTACACTTTGCAAAGATTTAAAATTAACGCGCATCGTTACCTCACTTTCTCTCCATATCTACAAATCTGCATTCCCTCACTTTTTCCCTTCACTCCATCAATGGGTTTTACGAACGTCAAGACACACTGTTCTAAGTGGCGCAGAACACTTAAAAAGAAGCTTCAAAATTCATAAGTTTTTGAATTCAAATATGAACTAAATCATCCAGATTCAATGATATGTTATTGTTTGCATCTATCATAAACTTTTATACTTTGTTCTAAAGCATTTTTTTGATAGCAAATTTCATGTGATTAATTCCGTGAGCAAGAGCTAGTAGAACTAAAGATCGTGCAAATCGGTTAAAGCTTTTTTTTTTTTTTAATTTTCAATTTTGTAACATAACATAAACACAGCTAAGGGTGGAAGTGCAGTAATAATTAAAAAACAGATACATATGTAATAGGTGGTGATTTTAATACCAAAAATCTTAACTGGTGATCCAGATTGACAACAACGAGAGGAAAAGAACTTTATGTTGCTATTCAAAAACATCAGTGCGAAATTCTCTCGAAAGGAAGGATCTAATTGATTTTTTCATAATCAAAGCAGTTATATATGCACATAGATGAGTTCGAGTATCTAAGCTCTGACCATTCACCTATAATTCTCCAAATGAGCGAACATATAATTAAAAATACAAATATTAAAACCTTAACAAATAACGGAACAGATTGGCAAGCCTTCAAGCTGAACTTAACAAGTAAAATAGATTTAATGATACCCCTTATAACCAAAAATGATGTAGAAAAAGAACTGCATAAGTTGGCCAGCAATATTCAGCAATCGGCCTAGGAAAGCACCCCCGCCCTAAATAGAAAGAATCTACACGAAAGAAATAAAAGATTTATTAGCAGATAAAAGACGAGCAAGACGAACGTGGCAGAAAACAAGAGCTCCGCAACATAAAGCCAAGCTAAACAACCTCTGTCAACAACTAAGAAGAGAAATTAAAAAATTTAAAGAAGATTCAATGAAAAGGTACCTCAGAGGGTTAACAGCTGAATACGTAACTAATTACTCTCTATGGAAAGCAACAAAAGGATTAAAACAGCCTACTGTGCAAATACCTCCAATCAAAGCAACTGATGGAAACTGGACAAGAAGCGATGAGGACAAAACCATTCTCTTCGCAGACTACCTAGAAAACATATTTAAACCACCAGTTGAAAATGGAAATATACAACCTACGTTAATAGGTCCTTCAGAAGAAGAAAGCGAAGAAATTCTGCTCACAACTCCTAATGAAATTTGCAACTTAATTAAGCATGAAATAAATGGAAAGAAAAGTCCTGGATATAACCTTGTATCTGGTGACGTACTTACCAAGGAAGGCAATAATAAAAATAAAAAATTTAATAAATGCCACATTTAAGCTTAAATATGTGCCTAGTTTGTGGAAGGTTGCTGACGTCCTAATGATTCCCAAACCTAGTAAACCGCCAAATGAAGTGCCATCTTACAGACCTATCTCGTTATTGCCAATGATATCAAGAGTGTTTGAGAAAGTACTCGCAAACGTTTAAATAAAATAATTGAAAGGAAAAAGCTGATTCCGAACCTTCAATTTGGTTTTCGAAGGCAGCACTCTACGATACAACAGGTACACAGTATTACGAATAAAATCGAAGAATCACTTTTAAAAAAAAAGTTTGCTCGGCTGTATTCTTGGGCCGGCGTACCGCAAGGTAGTGTACTGGGCCCAATATTATACTTATAATATACTAGTGATATTCCTAAATTAGAAAACTACACTATGGCAACATTTGCAGATGATACTGCAATACTAGCTGTAGGAATAACCAATGGAGAATCCACATAAAAACTTCAAATTGGCATAAACAAAATCTGTGAATGGACTAATAAGTGGAGAATCAAATTGAACGAGTCTAAGTCACTCCATGTTGACTTTACTAATAAAAAAATATATGAATATATACCAATTATTATAAACCAAAAAATAGTTCCATGCGCTAATACAGCGAAATATTTAGGTATGACTCTAGACGCAAAGTTGAGATGGAAAGAGCACGTAAAAAAGAAAAAAGAAGAGTTAGAAAACAAATATAGAAAACTGCACTGGCTGATAGGAAGAAACTCATCCGTATCAATTGGAAATAAAGTGCTTTTATATAATCAAATTCTAAAACCAACATGGACATATGGAATCCAGCTATGGGGCTGTGCCAAAAAGACAAACATAGACAAAATACAACGTTTCCAAAATAAGGTGCTTAGAAATATAGTAAATGCACCTTTGTACATAAGAAATACTGACCTTCATCGAAACCTGAAGGTAGAAAGTGTATCTGCGGAAATTCTAAAACATGCAAAAAAAACACAAAGAAAAGCTAGAAGAGCATATGAACATAGATGCAAGAAAACTACTGCATAATGAAAATCAATTACGAAGGCATAAAGGAACAAAACCTCTCGATTTAACTTAATATAAGAAAAATAAAAATTTATATGCCTACTTATAAAGCCATACACACTCGAAATAAAGAGTCACCAGGGTGTAAAACTCATACAAAGACAAAAATTGCTTATTAGTCCAAGTGACTAGATCGCAATTATGTGGGAGGTGGTTTTAGTCGGTAAAAATCCGGCATGCTGATTACTCGGATCATCAGCATCTTTTGAAGATCTCCCCTTCCTCTAAAAAAAAAAAAAAAAATTTTTGTAACATTGCTCCTTAAAATTTTCACATACAGGTAGCAAAGTATCATAACTTTCTGGTGAATTTCAACTAAATTTAGCATTAATTTGAAAAATGATTTCGTAACATGGAAGTAATGTAAGATTTTCCATACAGATACTTTTTTTTATGTTGTGATTATTCTAATTGCAATTTTTCTGAAACATTGTAAGAGTGTGCTGTTAAGTTGATTTTTATTAACTAATTTTAATATGTTATTGATAATTGCAAAAGTGCTGCCAAATTATTTTCAATAGAAGAATGCGTGCTCCCGCCTAAGTCGGGACGTTTGGTCACTAAAACTACAATTGTCTAAAAATAAGAATTTATCAGTGAAAGTTCACACACTGTGCCGAAGTTTTTCTATTATATATATACGGATGAGTACGCACAGTAATACGAGTATGTATGTACTTAATATCAATCGACAAAAGGAAGTGTTATTACACATCCGAACATATTTCAATTTCTTTTAATCTTCGTGTGGTTCCCAATGGTATACGACCCTCTACTCGAAAATGAGAATATAGAGAAACTGTAAAATGAAAAATAAATGTGCTAAGTGGGTAAGCTTAAGGAAACATTGAGAAATAAGTTGAGATGAGAATAGTATTTCCATAAGAATAGAAAAAAATAAAGTACACGACTGGGTCGCACGTACTTCCACACATATCATGTAAGAAACTAATCGTTGCAAATGAAATCACTAAGCCACACTTTTCAATAATTAAATTCACTTTTATTATATTGTTTAGGTAAATATTTTACAAGTTAATCAACTGAATGTTAACAAGAAAATACAAAAAATCGCAATATGAAAAGATTAACAATTTTAAAGAAATTAAAAAGGGAGTCACTACATTGGACCGCGTCTACTTTTTATCTGTCTCTTTATTTCTCATTAAACTCTTCGTCTTCTAGTTCTTCTAGTTGTGGGTGTGCTGTTAGCTGCACAGATCTAGGGTTGCTCGCATCCCACACTCGGTCGTCTTGACTGTTGCTCGTCTCATCGTCATCGATCTTGTCGATGCTAGTCGATGTTTGCCTTGGACCCTCATGCTCGCCAACTTTTTCTACTTGAAAACGATCAGGATTAATCATACTTACTATTTTATAAGGGCCCACGAACTTCGGGCGAATCTTAAGCCCAACCCCAAACTGCGTTTTTTCACTGGCTACCAAGTCCCCAACCCTATAATGAGGAGGAACTTTGCGCTTTTTGTCGAACAACCTTTTATTTTCTGCCTGCACTTTTAATAGGTTTCTCTTCGCATTTTCCCGCAGCACCTCTCGTTCTTCTTGATATACGATCCTAAGCTCTTCTTCGATTGCCTCTCGCAAATTTGCGTCTTCGCGAAGATTCATACCGACACCTGTCAGCAGTTTCATTGGCGATGAGTTACTAGAGCGTTGATAACTAGAATTTAAGAAATTTTGAACGCTCTTAACCTCCTTGTACCATCTATCGGGGGTCTCGAGTGATAGCTTTGTTAAGACTGGGATTACAATACGATGAATCCGTTCTATCTGTCCGTTACCTCTGAGAACTCCTACTGTGATGTGCAATAACTGGATGTTCTGTTGTTCGCAGTATTCTGCAAACTCTTTGGCAACAAACGCGCCCCCCTTGTCCACAACTAGTTTTCTCGGATTTCCAAACGTTTCCCAAACTACTTGTAGCTTTTTAATGACCTCTCCTGCGGACAACGTTTTTACAGGAAACAGCCACACAAATTTGGTAAATCCGTCAACAATTGAAAGTAGGTACCGGTATTCCTTACCAGTTGTCGTCATAGGCCCTAGGTGATCCATATGGAAAGTGTCCAAAGGCCTCTCGCCTTTCGGTATTGGATGTAGAAATCCCTCCTTTTTCCCTCTCTTCCTCTCCGCTAAGATACATGAAACTCAGCATTCGACAAACTTTTCGATTTTCGATGTCATATTTTTGAAGTGCACCTCCTTTAACAACAGCTCCTTAACCTTCTTTACAGCAAAATGACCCCTTTCATGCGCTCTTCTAATTATTTCTGTTTGCATGTCCTCCGGCACAACAAATAGCTTCTCACCGCCCTCCACCTTGTACAATATGCCACCCTCCACTATATAACCGTTCCTAGGCCTCTCGATCAAGGCGTTCAGATTCAAATCGCTCCTTTGCGCACTCTTTATTTTTTCTAAAAATTACCTATCTTCATTTAGCTGGACTACTAAGGAAAGAGGATACCGACTTAATGCGTCGATATGACGTAACTTTAACGCACTTCTATGTTCAACAGTGTACTGATACTCTTCTAGTAGCATCGCCCAGCGTGAAACTCTAGGTTGAAGGTTTTTCTTCTTTAAAGTTAATTCGAAGGCTTTGCAATCCGTAACGAGTTTAAAGGTAGACTCGAAACTTGTTGACCGCTTCTACGACCGCTAGCGCCTCCAACTCATAACTTGAATACTTTTGCTCTGCAGGCGATGTCTTTCGGCTCATGTAATATACTGGATGCAGTACGTTTTCCTCGGGAGAAATTTGAAGAAGCACTGCCCCATACCCCCATTTTGAAGCATCCGTGTGCAATTCCGTAGTTACTCCAGGTCTGAAAATCGCTAAAACCGGATTAGAACAAAGTCTCTTCTTTAACTGGTTGAATGCAACGAGCTCAGGTTGCCCAAAGGAAAACTTGACACCAGCTTTTGTTAAGTTGCTTAGCGGACGAGCGATTAGAGCAAACGAATCTATAAATTTACGAAAAAATCCCACTAGCCATAAAAAGCTTTGTAATTGTTTTATATTCCTAGGTTCAGGAAAATTTAAAACCGCTTTGGTCTTCGATGGAGAAGGATTAATTTTACCTCTTTCGACTACATGCCCCAAGTATTCAATTTTGATCTTCAAAATTTGGCACTTTTTCCACTTAATGATCAACCCGTTCATTGAAGCAGCTTCCAGTACACGAATGAATCTTGCAACTGCTTCGGTCTCATTTTTTGCTCGAATGACCAGATCATCAATATAAATGATGACCACCCCTTCGGCGATCAGCTCTCGAAATACGTAGTTTATAAATTTTTGGAAAACTGCAAGCGAGTTGCACAAACCAAAGGACACCTTATTAAATTCATAGTGGCCATTAGGCGTAACGAAGGCAGTGTACTTGCAGGAATCTTCTTCTACGTCTACGTGAAAAAACCCGTTGGCCAAATCCAGCGTAGTGAATAATTCGGCGTCGGCTAATTGATCCAATTGGTCCTCTATAAGGGGCAAAGGGTACCGGTCTCGCACAATTTTTTTTATTTATTCCTCTATAATCTACACAGAAGCGAAACGATGAATCCTTTTTCTTCGCCAGCACTACAAGACTAGCGTAGTCCGAAACACTTGGTCTAATTATGCCAACGTTGAGCCACTCCGACACTTGCCTATCCACAAACTGTTTTTCGAGTGGAGCCAGACGGCGGGGGTGTTGCCACACCGGTACTTCATCTACTACGACTACCTTCATTGTGATAGGGCTGCACAATATTCGCTTTGGACAATAACCCTCAACTATCTCTGTGACCTTTGACTTGACACTGGAGTTTACAATATGATCTAGGTCCAGGTCAAAGTCTTCGTCGACAGCGATCTTCGACAAAAAGCAGCTGACTTCTTCTTTATCTCTTTCCCTAAGTCTAACGCCATTTCTATCTATAAAAATATCTACAGAGTCCAAAATATCTCTACCGATGATCATTTGGTATTTCATGCAACTATTATCTACTATAAAGCAATTTACATTTGGAAACGTTACCTGGTCGACCACTACGTTGGCGCATAGTAGGCCCTTCGTATTTAGTTTGTTTCCTAGACCCGATATCGCAATTTGCTGAGGACTAATGATTTGGTCATTGATTATATTTGCAAGATCTTCTTTAACAAGAGTAAGATCACTCCCAGTATCGATCAACGCTTCAACCCGCGTACCGCACAACTCAACCGCTTTACACATTTTATTGTAAATACCTCCTCACGCACTCAAAACTTCGGTGTCCGAAAGCGTCACATTTAAAACACCTAGGTCCCCGCGCTTTATCGGGACAATTATAGAATTCGTGCTCTTCACTTCCGCAATTGAAACAACTTCGACCGCTTTTACTTTTTACCGCAACTTCTTTATTTTCGACACGATCGCTTTTCGTTCGCGTGATTTGTCCACTTTTTTCCTTTTGTCTGTCCTTCATCTTTTCATAAATTTTTAGTTTTTCTTTAAGATCTTCCAAATTTTTTGCTTCATACAAAATTAACTTATTCGATTCGACATCGTGAATACCATCAATCGCGTAATCAATAATAGCGGAATCTTCGACATCTCCCTGACTTGAAATTTCGAGCAAACTGTATAAAAATTCGCGGCAACTTTCATTCGGTAGTTTTTTTCGCGCCCGTAATTCTTTGTGAATATCTCCTGAACTAACGGCTTCAGCAATTCCGAAATCAGGCTATTTTTCAAATAAACATTCGACTTGGGTTTAAGCTCACAATCAACGTACAGTTTTGCAGACCCACATAATGCTTTTTTGCACCATAAGTATTTTTTTACTTCATCCCAACCAAATATCTCGGCTTGCTCCTCAAAATCAACAATCCACTTTTTTACTTGCCGTCGGTCATCTCCACTAAAGGGCTTTATCGTCGATTCAAATAATGAAACACTAAGATTATCATCTACTTGGTTTACGCCCGACGCACTTGAATTATAATGATAACCCGACCGCGTAAAACTGCTTCTTTTAGCACGACTCCCCATGTCTTAATATTTTGCATCAAACAGAATATTGAGATGGTATGCCCGATATCTGCTTCCACTGTGCACTGTTCAATTGTCCACTGTTTAATTGTTAATTAATTGACGGCAAAAATCCCGGTTGAGCCCCCATGTAAGAAACTAATCGTTGCAAATACATACATGTTGTTTATCTGTAATTAACTAACTATTTATTGTAAATAAAATAGTTCAAATCATTTGTTTTATATTTAAAAAAAAAAAAAACGAGAAATAGTCAATTTTTAAGAAACAGCTAATAAGTAAAGTACCGTTGTACGTATTTTCTGCCTCAAACATGGTACACCATGTGATAAAACAAATATGAAATTTGATCAAAATCGTTTCAGCCGTTTTCCAGCAAGCCGTTAGTAAAGTACCGTTTATTTTGGTATTAGAATGTAAATTTCGATTTCTCCTCAAATTGCGAACCTATCGACTATGAAGTTTGAGGAGAATCCGTCCAGCCGTTTAGGCTGCAGTCTGTCATACATACAAACAGACAGACAGAATTGAGAGACCCACTTTACGAGTATTGCGTTTCTCTATAGTAATGTTATGTTTGATTAAAATCTCGAGAAAGAACATTTTCAGGAAACCAATACTTGCCCTTATAGGTACAAGTACAAAATGCGTTCGTACATACCTATATACATATGTATGTACTTACTCGAGCATAGATATCTACATAAGGTATATCATACATTATATGCATTGTAGTGTTGTTACTGATAGCGGAGTATTTCCATTTCTCACTTTCAAACGAGGCGATACGGTGGGGAGAATTATTCTTTTGAGATAATTTGAATATATTTTTATTTTTTTATTTTACCCTCTGTCCCCTGCCATCTCTCCATCAGCATTCATCTTATATTACCATGTCCTTTAGCTGCTTTCTGTTTTCATTTTGAGACGAATTTTTCATTCTTTCGCATGTGCCAGACATTTGCGGCTAAGAGATTCTGGAATATTTTCTTTGTTAGCATCCGTTCCGTTATTTTTTTTTTTGTTTTGAGGATTAATTATGGGTCGCAGATATTTTTCATTGTCCTTTTTTCGTCTTTGAATAAAAAATAAAAATATTTTGTCAGGCAGTTATAAGAGAAGGATTTCTTTTCTATTTGTGCATATTAAAAAAAATTCATCTTATTGACTTTTAATTAACTAAAATTATTCTGAAACAACACCAAAGTTTCAAGGTGTTAAGATAACGTTCTATTTTCAGTTCGTTTGTGTAAAAAAAAAAAAAAAAAAATAGCCCCACAGGGTTGGGGTCAAGAATAGGCCTGAGCTAAAGTACGCCAGTCGTATGAGGCGACTAAAATCCATCCCTTAATGATGCTAAGAGCAATGCTGTCCGGAATCCCTGTCCTTGGGCAGTAAGGTCATAGTTGAAAGGCGAATCTGAAGGTAAAATCTAAGTGCGTCACAAACTATGCGGCGGCGACTGGTCAGCGTCTAGCCCAAAAGGGGTCAAGAGGCTTCAGTTCTTGAGTTAAAGGTGTAGGCTAAAATCTTTAGGCAAAATTCGCCACAATGTGGACTGAGAGATTACCAATTCCTGTGAACGGCGTAGAATCGACTGATTTGGTTCATTTTGAACTGAAGCACTTACGGTTGCGATATTTTCCATACTTCGACCGCTGCTTTGTCTCACTGGCACAGGAACATTCAATAGTGAATACGTTGATTCGAATTTATCCACTATAGCCTATCTGGTGGGACGATTATTAAGACCGAAAATTGGATAAAGCGCTCTTAAAGTCCGACTCAGAATGTCGGTAGTAATTTTTAATAATTTCCACATGTTGGTCGTTCGTGAACTTCACCATGATAAAAACGTAAACCTTGACTGACGTTTTGAAAAGAAAGAATTTAAGGGTGCTATTGTTATATGTAAAATACAAAATTGTTATGTCCCTATTGAAGAACCCTTTATATACCCATTAAGTCAAAGAACTTCATATTGTTAATAGTGATTGAGTGAAAGGGAAGTGCTAAAAGAGCAGATTATTCCCTGTTCTAGTTTAGTCATGTTATTCAAACAGGATAGCTTATGGCGAATTTCGTAATTTGAATCCACAATTGCGAGTCGATGAAAAGGCATTAATTCCGTCAATACATAATAGTGACATTAAGGAAGTAAAATATTTTATTATTATTATTTTTTTTTGATTTGATATTTTTCCCCAAATGACTAATAGATTTGAATAAGGCTTAAATTGTTCAATACATAAAATGAGCTTGTAAGTATTAAATCATCAGTCAGGTAGTGGAGTTTACGAATTTTCGTTTTCTTATTTATGGAAGAGTGGGACGAAATGTATTACTAAAAGTTCAGATCTCAATTAAAAGTAAACCGTTGGTTATTTGAACTATTTTCCTTTAATCACACAGACTTTAATCTTGAATATGTTATAGAAAGAAATGTGTTAAATCCATTAATATATATATAAATTAACATAATCGAAAAAATCACAATGATAGACTTTTTATTGGGGCATTCAAATGTGAAAATGGTATCTTTTCTGAACCAAATATTGAGTTAGTGTACGTCAATCTTTCCGAAAAGTCATTTTACAGATTCCAAAAAGGTGCCCAAGAAGTTTCTTATTCTGTTAAGACATTTTTAAAATCTCCCAGATTTTCAAACCACACATGGTATTGATCCGTTTTACCTCAAGCGTATTTTTTTCTAAAAGTACATCTACGAGTATTCTATACACAATACACTGTAAATATGCCCTTTGGCCTCATCTGATTCTTTTTTGTGTATTCAAGAACACATTTCAGTTAATTTTTTTCTTGCTTCTTTTCTTGTAAGTCCATGTTGTTCACTCTCCCCTAAGTGTTATTCACGTTTCTTCAGCAATCCTTCCCAAAACGGTTTCTAGTAGTTCAGTAGTTTGCTCTCGAACATTTTGTTTGTGGAGGCTCAACACAATCCTCCAATGAATATACAAAGGGTGTCCCAAAATTCACGGAAGTGACAGCTGACAGTTCAGGGTTATTCTAATGGAGGGCTACATGAAAGAACAACGCCTTTTCATTAATGAGCCATATTTTAAAAATAATGAAAGTTTGGCAGCTACAGTTCACAATTTTCGTACAAAATATGGTCAGAATAGTGATTTAACTTCATCAACTGTGAAGAGTTTAATTGAAAAATTCAGGGAGAGTGGATCAATTAGTGATCTTAGACACTCCGGCCGTCCTTCAACAAATCGTTCAACACAAAATATCGAAGCAGTTCGTGAAAGTGTTATTGAGAGTCCAGGCTTTGTTAGTCGTCAAAATTGTCGAATTCGGGGTTCAGAAAATCCACGAGTGATTGTTGTATCCGCGCAGTTAATAGTTTGATTCAAATTTGAAATGCGTCTCGGACACACGACTTATACTAAAGACCAAAAGTTTGCGTCCTACCTTAACTTAACTTACTTAATTCATGCATGTAGACTAAATTATATTGAGTTTTTTTAACCTAAATTTTCTACCTGGATAATATACAACACATTCAGATAATAAAAGTTGGATTTTACACCCACGTTTTTTAACAGTGGGCATTTTATTTACAATTGTGGGGCTTTTGCTATTTATTGCTAAGTGTTGAGGTTTTTAGTAATTGTTGCATTTTATGACTTTTGGTTGTTGTTTCAGCACTAGTTTATGACTCCTTACATCAAAAGGGTTCTCAAATCCCAAAATCTGTCAGCCTGGATTAGAAGGGTCTAACATAAAACCCACACTTGAAGTCATAAGAATTTATTTCAGATTCTTCACGTCTTGAGTAAACAACTCGTTCAAAATGGAAAAAGTCCGGGAAACCACAATCGAAAAACGATCTGCAATCATTACCCTTCTTAAAGAAGGCAAATCGCAGCGCGAAGTTACTTCTCAGTTGAAGGTATCAAGGTGCTTTTTTTTTATAATAGTTATGTATGCATTACGTACCCTATACGAAGTCTTCTGTTATGTAGTACTTAATATTATTTAATAATGTAACTGCCTAAACATAAAAGTACAGCTTATTGATATAGTAGCTTAGCTTAAAATATATACACAGATAAATACATCCATATAACATAATACATATGAACAGCTGCACATCTAAACAAATCATAAAAAGTAGGCATACATATATAATAGTTTATACTACACGTAGCAACAAAATACATTTTAGTTTTAACAAAACATAGAATTATGCAAACAAACACTCAGCAACATAGCATAAGTTTACTGATAAGAAACCTGTTTGGTATTCTCCCACATGCCAAGCATCGTGACTCATAAGTTAGAATTAAGATAGTTTTTGGGCAGTTAGTTTTTGGTAGTCGACACATCGATATTAAAAATTAAAGAAAAATAAAGTTATAACGTTGAAGAAAAAAAAAACTTTTATGTTTCCATAACTCACGCCAAAGAGGATAAGAATACTCTTATACTATTAGAGGACAGGGGCGTTGTGAAGAAGAGAGAGAGAGAGAACGAAAAATTTAGTGTAGTGGTTTGAAACTCAGATGGTATTACGTTTCTGTAAACTTGTTGAGGCTTGTTTATTTTGCTTTTTGTCGTTGCTCATGATTCACAGTATTTTTTTCCGTCCTCCTGATGTCATCATCACGATCAAGTTGCATTTTCAGCCATATGACTACTCTACTGCCAGTGTTATGCCTTCGAAGTAGAGTTGATTTAGCTTTCGCAATTGACCGACTTATTTATTTATTTCATTCGAAATAAATAGATGATTCTTGACATCAGGATTTGAACCATGAACCAACGATTTTACCAATACACCACGACCATCCTGCGTGCTGCGTTCAACGTACTATTGAACGGCACGCTCAAACCGGAATCTTGAAGATAAGCCACGGTCAGGACGGCCTAGAGCTACAACTAAACACTAGCATCGGCTAATAGTCACAACAACCGAAATACGTGCCGAAATAAATGAAACACGAAATAAACCGCTGTCCTTGACAACGGTCAAATGAACATTAAGACATGCTGGACTATTTGGGCTGTTTGAAAACCCATGCTGCGACCACAAAATAAGCAGAAAAGGTTAGAATGAGCCAAAAAGCTTAAAGACTGGACGGAAGAGGATTTCAGCAGAGTTTTATGAAGCGATGAATCGAGGTATTTTGCATAAAACGGAGAGTTTTCGTTCGACGCAGCGTTGTCTGTGAAGCTCCTACCGTCAAGGCGCGTATTTCTGTTATGGTATGGGGACGTTTCTCTTCAAGTGGAGTGGGAGATCTGGCTCGAGTGATTAGAAAAGTGAATAATTAGGCATACAAAACAATATTGGAAGAATACGCTGTGACCTCTAAGATTAACTGGCGAAGGATTCGTATTTCAACTGAACAACGACACTAAACACACGTCAAGACTTTGTCAAGACTACCTGAAATAGAGAAAAGATGATCATGATATGGCCGCAATCACCAGATTTAAACCCTATAGAGCTGTTGTTTGAGGAACTGGATAGAAGGGTCCGGGATCCAATACCCATCATTAGAATCTGCGTTGAGGAATATGCTATTGGATTACTGGAGCAATATGACACAGGGAACAATTAAAAATGGAAAGCTAGAATGCCAAGAATTGTAAAAAAAAGGGGTGGCTTTTTCGACGAAAAATCGCTTTTAGTCATGTTTTCTTCTTTTTTAATAAATATTTTTATATTAAGAACAAAATGAAAATATTTTTATTCTTATTTTGGTTTCACATACATATGTTCTGCATTCATTTTACATGATTATTATTCTACTAAAGATTTTTTTTTTTTCGATGTTAGATTTTGTTTTTCCTTCGAACACTGAGGGCGGCCTCAAACTTTTGGCCTGTAGTGTATGTCTATTTTTTTTATGTCGAGAGTCACTTGTAATTCTTCCTTGCGTTTCTCGAGACCATTGGCGTTCCAAGATTTGTATGTTTCTAGTCATTATGATCTTCTAGGGATAGCTTTATTGCTGCTGTTTTGTTTTCCAAGGAAATATATACTTTCCAGAATTTTCTTATTATTCTTTTCCATACCTTCCAACCTGGTAAGAATTTTTTGAATCAAATTTTCCATGACATTGCTGGATTTAAAATTTTCGACAGGTTTTGCGATCTTTGAAGTAACCTGTAAATATGTTTTCTTAGTCATGGTACTTGCATTTTAATTTTCTCTTAAGGTTATATTTTATTTGGCTTTTTTAATGAGACTATTTGTTTGGGCTTTCGCCTCTTGTCTTTGGTTTTTTTTTTTGTTTGTTTTTCTTTGTCGTTAGATGCATTTTATTTTTTTTATTTGCTTATTATCTTTTGCCTGCTGCAACACATTTGCTACTACGCATCCTCTGTAGTTGACTGGGTGGCTTTCATTACAGTTGGTGTATTTTGTGGGTGCCTCTTTTCCCTTATGCAGTCTTTTGTGTGGTGGTCTCCTGCGCATTTAACAAATTTTGGCTAGAGTTTCAGTAATTGAGTGTGTGACCAAACTTTTGACAATTGTTACACTAGGGAACTAGCTTTGTTTTCCGCAGAGGATGAATTTTAACTTTCATTCCTAGGATGTTTTTGATTTCATTAATTTGTTTCGTGTCTTCGTCATGCTCAAAAGTGAGCATATTCTAGGTCATTAGCTATGCTTTCAGATGTGCGTGAGAAATGCATTTTTTTTGCAACGTCATTACTATTAATTAGAGCTGCACTAGCTTTAATTTTGTTTCCTCCAAAATATTTAATAAGCCTTCGTGCTTTGTTATACAGAGCACTATGATTGGAGGAGGTTTTATTGGCTTGATTACTTTATTTCGACATTTTCTGGCGTTTTCGGGCTTTCTTTTGGTGATGAAAGCTCCCGGAGAGCTCCCTACTAGAGAATGGTTCTGTGTCTCTGCATAATTCGCCTTCATTCGTAGAATATACGACACATTTGGTGACATGTTAATTTCTATTGTTCATATGTTCTTTCAGCAGCTGCAGCTCAAGTTTTAACTTCTCATTCTCGCTTGGCAGCTCAAACTCATTTCTTTCTTCACAAATTTTCCTGTATTTAGTCTTCAACACTTTTGTTGATTGGAATAGTGGTGTTCTTACCACTTTACGGCTCTTTGTGAAAGGGTCATCTTCAACCAATAAATGGTTCCCTCCAGGATCCATGAATCCGAACACCTGGGGTAGTTATATTATTCGTTTTATTCATTGCATATTTGTTTTTTGACCTTTTTTCAAAAAGTTTTGAAAGCTCTTACGACAGGCATACCTACCTGGGGTGTCTTGTACCCCCTAGCCCGAAGGGGAGTGATTATTTGTATCACATATTACAATACATATATCCTGTTCCTTTGCATATCACTTGTATTTGAAATTTAAGTGAAATCGTTAAAATAATATATTTTTTCATCAAATTTTCAAAACTCGTAATTACCTTGTATATGTCACATGTTGCTGAAATATTAATTTAGAACAAAATCTAAAGATAACAAAATAAATATTTTCCTACTTTACTCTAAGAAGCTAAAATGGTACGAATTCTATGTTTTCTATGACATGTTTTTTTATGAATCTTTGTTGTTTTTTTTTATCAAGTATCAATTTTGAGTTTGTGATTGATAACTTTTTTTTATGTTCTTAATAAAATTTAAGTGTTTTTTATTTACTTAAAAAAATTAAGATTGCTGTTCAAAAGTGCCCCTTCCAAGTTCAAAACTGGCCTTTACATGGGGTACTTTTGTACATAAGAACCTATATTGGGTAACCAAATATTATTTGAAATCGAAGTTCAATACCACTGCTCAATGTGAGTGAAATTTACAGGCCAATAAACCGAATATATAAGGTGTTATCAGTTTCGAAAGCAAAAAGTGTTCAAATGTGTCCCACTCTCCCCTATGTATGTTCATGTATGTTATCACCTTACCAGGTTTTTGTCAAAAAAAATTGGCTATTTCTCGACTATGGCTCCATTAATTTTGTTCGAAATTAATATCTAAACAATATTTGATATATGCAAGGTCACAACATACCATGTTTTGGAAAATTGTTAAAATAAGTTCTTAAAACTTTAACAGATTTTGTTAAGAAAAAAACAAGCTAATTTTTTTACTGCTCCTATAGGGCAAGTATTGTTATCGTGAAAATATTCGATCTTGAAATTTTGATCAATCTATAATCGAGGAACATAAAAAAAGTGGGTCTCGCAATTATGTATGTCTGCCTGTTCGCTTGTTCGTACCTCGGGCAGCAGGCTAAACGGCTGGACGGCTTTTCTTCAAAATTCATATCTGGGATTTGTGGGCTATGCCCAGAAGCAAAACTTGAATTTTCTTTCTATCATAAAAAAATTACAGTTTTGAAAGTTGCAATTTTTTCGAAAACGGGTCTTACGATTTTGATGAAAACTGATATCTGAGTTAGGCTCCCTGAAATTACACCAAAGGAAATTACGCTAAAAAGTGTTTTGGAAAAAAAGCCAAAGGAATTGTGGCGTAATATTTCTGTCAAAAACGCCAAAAACCAAAAAGGAAAATTCGCCAGAAAGCAAGGAAATTACGCCACAACTTTGGAAAAATAACCAAAAAGTAATACGGAAATTACGCCACAAAAAGTTTACCTTTCAATTGCACCAAATGGCGGAAAAAACAACCATTGCGCTATCTGTAGTAGTTGTATCATGCATATAGGGTCCCATATACAAATACACACATAAACAATGAGGTAAGTACCTAATACCAATGGGGGGCATGCTGCCCCCCTGCAACCATAATGCTTGGGGTCACTGTTGGATTTGAGTAGGTGCGAGGGTGGGTATATGCAAAGTTTCTTTAAATTCAAAAGACACCAACTTCGCACTTCCAAATCCAACAGTGACCCCAAGCAGTGTGGTTGCAGGGGGCATGTCCCCCATATCTACCTCACTATTTATATGCCGTAAACTTTATATACCTGCGTGCTTTCGAAATTAGCCACCTTACACATTTAAAAGAAAACAATTATAATTTATAATAGCTTTGTATATGAATTTATAAACAAAAAAATATATTTTTATATTTATGTGCAATATAACTATTATTTTATACGTACACCTGAATAATATCAAGAACTGTTTCCCGACAGCATGGGCATTTGTAATGGTCTTCTTCATCAGCAACTGACTGGCTTTGTAATTTGATGTTGCACGAAAGCTCCCAAAGTTATTCCTATATTAAAAAACTCCAGTCCTATAAAGGAATATCGCCCGATATCAATCCTAAATAAGCTCAAAAACAAGTTCTTTTTTGATCGCAGTGCTTTGTATTTGATCCAAAGGTATCTAACAGGAAGAGCTCAGGCAGTCTGGGATAACAATCAGTTATCTGGTTTTCTCCCAACTTATGCTGGTGTTCCCCAGGGATCAATCTTAGGCCCGCTGCTATTTTCCATGTCTATCAACGACCTCCCTAATGTCTTAAAGCACTGTAGATCTCATATGTACGCTGATGAAGTGCAGCTTTATTTAAGCTACCTAGCTGGTTTAGTGAAAGATGCCACTGTTCGAATAAATGAGGTCTTAGCGAGCGTCCTTCTCTGGTCAAAACAAAATCAGCTGAGGCTGAACACTGGGAAAAATTGCTATTGTTGTGAGTAAGAATGCTATGGATACCTCATGTTTTCCAACAGTCGAGTTAGGTGGCACCAATCTAAATTATGTTGATAAGGTGGAGAACTTAGGCATTATATTAAACCAAACCCTTACGTGGGATGATCACGTGTCCTTCACATGGGGTAAAATGTACGGAGCTTTACGTGTTTTCCACTTAGCTGGAAGCTGCCTGCCAACTAAGGTGAAACTATTATTAGCAAAAACACTCGTCCTGCCGATCTTGCTCTACGGTAGCTTTGTTTACTGATGCCTCGACAGCGTCAGCCCGCGAAAATTTAACGTTGCGTTTAACAATCGATATTGTTATATTATTGACCATGTCTCCGATTACACAAACACGGTTTTTTCCATGCCCCTCCAAAAGTACTTAGACCTTAAAATATTACTGTTTTTATTTAAATTACCACAAACAAAAACACTTCAATATCTCTTCGAGATACCGGTGCCCGTGACATCGCAAAGAAGCAGAGTTCTAATTGTTCCCACATTTAGATATGAAGTTTCTAAGCGACAATTTTCTGTATATGCTGCTGGTCTATGGAATTCACTCCCAGCCAATTTGTTAAGGACGAGCAACAGCGGTGAATTTGAAAATAATCTGAAACGTTACTTCGTACGCTAAATCATATTATAAATAAATTTTATCATTTTTATCACTTAAATTTTTTTTTTCCTTTTCTTTTTCTTTTTTATTATTGAGTTATATACACATATATTTGAATTGTAAATTTAACGAATTAACCTATTGCACTAAGTATTAACTGAAAAGACACCGTTTTATAATACTTATGTTTTAATAAAAATAATACAAATACAAAAAAATACTCAGAACATACCTTCATATGTTTGCAAGGCAACATTACAATATTTGGCTGCAGCTGTTGACAAACTACACATAAAATAACATTTTTAAACTCTTGCCTTTTCATCAGTGTTTCTGCTTCGTCATTGTCATTGTCATACGAAAAATGTTTATCCTCTTCAACACCATTGGCGCAATCTTTGAAAAAAGGAACAATTTCTAATTATCGGTTGGTGTAAAAAGGAGAAAAGATCATCGTAGGATTCCATATCAGTACAGATGCGATCGCAAACCATTCTATTTAAGAACATAGTGGGTGTTATTTGCTTGTCTTTTAACATTTTGCATGCTTCTGCGATTTTTGCACTGCTGTCTTTGTATTTTTGTTTTTAATAGCTCAAGCTGCACCACCTGTTTCAACCATGATCTTAAAATCGCGGCTTTTTAAAAATTTGCCTTCTTTTGAATTAAACGACCAAGAACACCATTATACGCTTCAACAGCGGATATCGTTCTCACTTCATGTTTGAAAACAGATACATATATCATTCGGTTTTTCCTCTAAAGAAGAGAATAGCTTGGGGAACACAATAAACGACTTGATAATGAGAAGTTGTGTGAAGCACGATGAGAAGTTGTGTGAAGCAGCCAATTGGTACAATTTTAAATGTCGCATCGATAATATACTTATATGCGACTGGAAGCAGGTATATTTTCGTTTATTAATCGCATTATATTTTCTGATGCAAAAATGCAGAACGAAAAGTAGTACGGCATATAGCGATCCAGTAGTGCAGTTTATTTCATAATTTGTTGAATTACATATACATATATGTATGTACGAGTAGGTATACTTTTGTCAATAAGCTAGTATTTAATTTTATGTAAAATTTTACTGGGATTATGTTGAGAAACTTAAGACACGTTAAGGTACGGGTGAGTTATATGGTATCAGTTATGAGAAAAAATATAGAAAACGAACAAATTTACAGAAAAAATATGATATGTAAATAAGAAACCCTAAATATAAAGAAATAAACGTTTATAAACGCCTGGATCAGCAATAGCACAAACCACTCATGTGTGGTGAATATATCTACATATTAGTCATGATTTTGGAGAAATCAGTTCTGTACAGTTCACAAAAACACACACTAAGGCAAACGGGAAATGACCCTCCAGCAGAACAACAAAAAGAAAAAAAAAAAAAACAGCGGTATCGGCCGAACACTAAAATATATACCAACCCTAGGCCTGTATTTAAAGCCTGTCAGTATTGGTCTGTGACTCTTATTTACATAAGTGTTCTGATTTGAGTGATGTACGGTAGTCGATTGTGTGGCAGAGTGCATAGACGTATAGTCTTAAAAAAAACTTAACAAGTAGTTTTCTTTATTGTACGATCGGAAAACACCTTTAGAATATCAAGTTAATGAATATTACTTACCCTATTATTTTCTACGAGTGTGTTCGCTCGTCCAAAAGCACAGTGCAACGTTAAATCGACGGATATTACCTACCCATCGCCACTTCCAGCTACCCCGCAGATTCGACGATAACCATGATCATCGCCTCTAATATAGTAGTGCGTAACGTAGCCGCATCACCAACCCAACCACCAGTACCATCGCAACCATCAGCACCACATGCATGTGCTGATATTTACGCCATCCATAATATACCATGCCGTCAAAATGGAATTTGACCACCAACGATAGAAAAACCTCAGAAACCATCATCCACAGAGCACCACAGGCATAGCCATAGTTTTTTCTGACTTAGCATCATATCGGCTAGAAAGAGAATCCGAATTTTTCAAATAGCCCAACATCAATGACTTTGTCACCCATATCTATTACAGTGCATATTCCCGCATCCATTGGCCTTATCAGCATTCGTCAACAGCATTACTTGCAAAAGCAATACACACATCCAACAGCTACACACCTGCAGCATCATCATCACTTACAACATGAATACCTCTAGCAATCCAAACAACCCTTCTACATTCATAATAGTTGCAACATTTTGTAAAACCTGCATTATCAAAACTACTACGAGTATGTACTTATTTGGAACTGTTCTCTTCTACATTAAAGTCATGCCTCAAGGGTACTCTTATATTTTTTTAATATACAGCACTTTTATTACTGACTTAAAGCAGGCCTTAATCTCGTCATATTACTTTCGTTCGAAATGTTGCACAAAGAAGTTCCATGTGTAGTTCAAATTGAGAAGCAGCTTGAATGCGGAGTATGCTGTCTTGCCACGCTCGAACAGTGTCACAGCGACTTCAGAAGAATCCTACGGCAATATTCGGGTCCTCTTCCACCTTAGCAAGCAAGAGGTTAATCAGAAAAGTTTTTCCTGACCTGCTTGCAGCAGCTAAGAAAAAGTATTACCATCTAATGAATCGATGCTTTCAGAGATTTCATTATAAATCTTCTTTTGATCACAATTGAAAAGTGGTTCTTTCTTTGAAAGTGTCTTAGATAACTCGTGCATATCATAGGACATCTCCCTTAAGCAATCACGGTTAATGATGACTTCACCTCAACGTGATGACTGGGGCCACCGCTTCCATCCACTATTAATCATCCCCTGAAATTCTTTTTCCACCTGTCTTTTGACAACTTCGGCAAGCCATTCTTATGATTCTCCGAGAGAATTGACTGTGGATTATGTTTTTTGTATTTCAGCAAACAAATTTTTTTCAACATTTTTGACTAGACAGTGTCTAATGTGTACATACATACATATATATCCTATCTTCCCCACTGATAAAGTACAATTTTTCGATTATTTTTTTTAGCGAAAAACTAAGTACGAGCATGTACTCTGCAGAAAGTCTTGCGATGGGGAAACCCCTTAGTAGATAGACTTCCATGCAAGGAAAATTCAAACCAACGCATTTTCCCTAGGAATAAAATGCGAAAGCTGTAGGCTTCTTCTTCGGTACAAAGCACAAGTTAGACAGCGGCTTAAGAATTGTTATTATGCATGGAGCTCGGCCCCTAAACATTATCTTCATCTACTGGACAGCATACAGAGACGAACAGTTCGCTTAATTGATAACCCTACACTAACATCCATTTCCCAACCATTAACTTATCGAAGACTGGTAGCAGACCTATGCCTGTTATATAGATATTACTTCAGTAGATGATTCAAAGACCACAATGAAATGATACATAGGAATTCCACATTTGTGCGTTCTATTGTATTAAAATAGGCAAGCTGACAGTATCCATCACCTCGTATATGTCCATCTAGTAATGGCGCGAACCTTTTTACATCAAAATTCCTTCTGCTACACGTCAAGTAAATTTTGGAATTCACTCCTAAAAGTTATATTTTCAGAAGCTTTTAGTCTTCATCAAGAGCAAAACCAACAGACATCTCGGGGAGTTATAGGTTCGAATTTTCTGAGCAATGCAAACGTCCATACTAAGTTAAATATGCATTTTTATCAAAATCGTAAGAAAAAATTAGGATTTTCAAAACTGACCATAAGTATAGTACAAGGGCAGGACCCTTTGATGAAATGTTTTCTTCTTTGTGCAATTTTCCAACAACATTCCATACTTTACATTAACATTAAATCATTGCAAAAGAATGGTTTGAATGGGGGATTTTTTGACATGATTATTGATAAAAATAAAAATAAAAATTAATAAAAATATCAAAAAAATCCATGTTGATGGGATTTGAACGACTCTCGACGCAGGTTTGAATAGTCAACGCAAGCGTTATACAACTCGGTTACACCGGTGATATAGTGCAATATTCATTCATGCACGTGATGCACTTAATTAACTAAATAAATATACCTAAGTAAAGTACCGCTAATTTTGAGGTTAGATTGGATATTCGTATTTCGCCTCGTGGTATAGAACGACAGACATTAGATACGAAGCTTGAAGTAAATCTGTCCAGCCGGTTTGGCGAGGCAAGTACAGATGAACAGACGGCCACACAGAATTGAGAAACTCTATTTTTCGAGTTTTTGATTGATTAGAATCTCAAGATCCACGTTTTTCACGAAAACAATTCATACGAGTACGAGTATGTACATGTTCATTGTAGTAGCAAGTAAACATATAACTAGAGAATACGAATATATATCATAATAACTGAATATTGTAAATATGTATAAACCAGAAATTTTGAATTTAAATTAAAATATAGCTTTCAGTTTTGTAATGTGTAAAAACATATTGTTAGTTTCTTTTAAAAAGGTTCAATACAAATTGATATAATAGCGAATAGGAGACATTTAGCTCTTCCACGATTCTACAACACAAAATCATATACATACTTCAGATCAACAAATAAGTCACAATTAGCCTCTCTCTGTTGGTTCGGGTGAAGCCATGCGAGAAAAATAACTGTGTCTATCTTTTTAATTGAATGCAATAATCTCGAGAACTTCTAAACGGACTTCAATGCGGTTTTCACTACTCTATAGATATAGTATATTCTTTGCCATATTGTACTATTTATTGCGTTTGTATGATTTTTGGGCATCTAAATTGCAATAGTATTTTTCACCAAACATTCTTAAAATTTTAAGATTTTCCAAATAAATTTACTCAGCTTCCTGTTATAGCTAGCTACCTTTTATTATTCCAGTATTACAGAAAATTTCCGCAACTGTACGAGTATTTGCCGTTATTTCTTTTCCCAATAAAGGGATTGGGTGTTTGATGTTTTTAGATTTTCAAGTATTTAACGTGTACAAGTGCCAATGGTAATCTTTTTTTTATTAAATGTTGACATATAGTTTTGACTGATGATTTTAATCCATCTTAACAGTTATGATGCTAAAATAAAGAATAATGTTTAAATAAATTTAATTCCAGTCCACAGCAATATAAGATGTTGGTATGGTAACAGAAAGTTATTAAGTGTAAAATATTTGGTTGAATTCAAATTTTCCTCGTCAACAGCACATTTTGAGTTATAACGTAAGGTTTTTATTTTTTTTTGTTTGCGCGCACCAAGGAGGATATGAATACACTTAAACTATTACATGACACGGGCGTTGTGAAGAAGAGCGAGACAGAGAAAGAAAGATTTTAGTGTAGTGGTTTGAAACTCAGATAGTATTAAGTTTCTGTAAACTCCGAGGGTAGCTTGCAGATAACTGAGGAGCTTGTTTGTTTTGCTCTTGTCGTTGCTCATGATTCACAGTATTTTTTTCCGTCCACCTGTTGTCATCGTCACGATCAAGTTGCATTTTCAGCCATTCAGCCATATGACCACACTACTGCCAGTTGGCTTAGCTTTCACAATTGATCGATTTTCTTATTTATTTCAAGCAAAATATATAGATGATTCTTGACATCAGGATTTGAACCGTGAACCAACAGCGTGACAAGGGATGATGTTACTACTACACCACGGCCACCAGTGGCAAACCTATAACTGTAACAGTATCCCGAGGTGCATGTAGTACCGGTTCATTTGTTAAGGTTCGAAACCTAATCACGACAATTTCGTGGAGCCTACAACAAGTTGTAGTGGCGATAAAGCTGTGTGCCCTTGTAAACCATCTGCGTGTGTAGCATTCGCTTCTCTGAGGTCAAACTCTGACCAGTGTGCCGCATAATGTGAGACAGACAGGGTTTTTAAGATTAGGATCTTAGTTCCGGACAGAATTGCACATAGCATCATTACGGTTACTTCGTCTGGATATATTGTGTTTAGGTCACCTCATTCGACAGACATACTTTACCAAATTCAACGACACATGTGACAATCAACCTTTTCGTTGAGAAATCCGTAAATACTTTTATTTTCTAAGAACACGAAAATAATAAATAAATTAAATATGTTTACAAAGTATTAAGCAAGATGTGAAGAGTATAAAAATTGGCATATTTCAGAAATGAAGTATCACATCTTAACTGAGAAGAAAAAGTAATACTTTTGATACAAATGTATCATCATGGCAACACTCGTTGTTTCACTTTAGCCATTCAATACAACCGTGGAAGAAAATGCCTTCCTCAGTATTTACAGAAACCTATAATTTACTAAGATTTAAAATTAACGCGCATCGATACCTAACCCTTTTTCTTTTTTTTTTTCTGTACAATCCTTAACTCTTCCCTATACTTTACCTCTCACCGCATCAATGGGTTTTACGAAGTTCAAAAAACACAGTTCTAAGTGGTAGAAAAATTTAAAAATAAAGTGCACGACTTGGTCGCACTCATATATACATATGAATATTGTATAAATAGGCTTCCACCTATGTATGTGACATTCATTTGAATATCACTCAGATTATAAATTGAAACGAAATCATTATTGTTAATGTTGAACTACTTATTTTTACAATGTTTTAAAATCGGGTCTGTCATGTCTTTTCATATGTCAAATTCTGCTTAGATATCGATTTTCAACAAAATTGTTTGTCATATCCAAGAAATAATCAATTTTCAAAAATTTTGCAGTATATAAAGTACGGTTTTCTTTTTTGAAAATATTAGTACGAGTACACTATTTAGTGACATACATACGATTTTATCTAACGAAGCCGAAATATCAAATTTCAACATAAAGTTCGTATTTCGCCCCGAATTGTAACCCCACAGACAGTAGATATGAAGTCCGAAGTTGTATGTCAAGTATTAAAATTATAAGATCGAAAATTTTCACGAGACCAATACTATTGCCCTTACATGTATCTATGAATGTAGGTGCAAGTAAGAAAAAAATGTTAGGGATTAGTGATTACATGTAGTTATCCCTTATTAAACAAATATGTTGTGCAGCTATAGGACCCGGAAAGTTTTTTTCAATAATTTCCTCGCTTTTAATTTATTGAACTCAATTAACAATTTACTATTAAAAACTCATAATCGTAGTAATTAATTTTTATTTCGTGCAGTAGTAGAAACAAATAACTGTAGAAAACCTGTGCAGGCAAGGCAGTAAAGGTTCCAGGAAAATATTTCTGAAAACAGTTTTGGGAAACATTTTTCGCTTACACCTTCCTACAACAAGTTCAACCCACCACACTTACTATATTCTTTGAGAGTTGGAGAGAACGAAGAGATAGAGAGAACAACTTTCCATCAACGCTCCCACTGGAAATGCGTTAACTGATGGAAATTCGGTTTTTGGTGCTTGCCTGGTAAGAAAACGTTCCCTTGTTCGAAAATAAAACTTGCTTCGGCGTAGTACCTACTTATTGCCGACGTCAAGAGCTAAGGTACTAGGCATTCGACCTGGACTGGAAAACTCTCTAACTGAGAATGGAAATTCAAAAATACCCCCAATTGATTCACGTCCAGTGGATATGCAAGAAATTCTAATGCGGCGCTTTGTTGGACTCCCGCAACAACAGCAATAACAAAAACAACGTCAACTGGCAAAAAAGGACCAAAGACATATAACCATCAATTCCAGGATTTTTTTTTTTTTTTGTGCCATCCCTCCAGTTCTGACAGTGTTTTACCTTCGATCGTTCTGTGAAGACGCATCGGGCCATATAACACACGTTTTGTGTGTCGCGCGTGTCCTCCGTTCATTAAAAAAGGAATGAAACGAAAAAAAAATATGCTCCGTATTAAAATATATCCATCACAATTAAAATAAAAGTTCGTGTAATACTTTTTAGTCATAACGAAAAAAAGTTTGTAAATATACGAGTACACGTACTTAAAAATATAGAAGTTGTTTCAGTGTTTTAGTGAAAAAGAAATGTGAATAAAAAAGTCACGAAAACAGGATTCAAAAAAGGGTCCCTATTTAGTGTTTCAAATACGTAAATACAACAGTATATTTGGATACCTCGTAAATATTGGATAAAAGCAAGTGACATGCAAATCTCAATGAATTCGTCCATATTCAGTCAAAAAATAATAATAAATATTTTAAATCTTAATTTGGAATTCCAATTTTTTCCAATCCATCCTTCCTCACTCATTCTTTTCCCCAGTTATAACCAAAAAGGATATGGAAAATTTGTATTTTCTGGGGTTTTTGGTTTTCCTTTGTTTGGTTCTTGTTTTCATAGGGAGAACAATGGCACTGTGGGTGTTCTGCTCCATTTCCCTTTTATAATAATTAATCATAATCATAGGAAACGATACAAAAAGTGAAGGGAAAAATGATGTTAGGTATTTGGACTTAATATTTGCATTGTTTTGAATTTGGCGAGAATGGTGTCATGAAGTAATGTGAACAAGGCAAACATCCGATTTCTATGCTTAGCATAGATTTCTTAAATTATTAATTCTGACTTCAATTACCAAACTGTGTTATTTCTTTCTAAATGAATCTAACTATACGATTCAGTCATGTAGCATAGGATTCTTTAAAATTATGTCAAACGTATTTTTTTTGCAAAAACACAAAAAAGTTCAAACCATTGCGATACATATGTATCATCATGATCGTTTAAGTTAGATTGTATTTTGTCTTATGTGGGCATATTTGGTTTGTGCAATGCAATCTTTCAATAAAAAAAGATTAATTGCAAAGTGAATAGTTCAAAAGTTGATGGTTCTATCGGCCCAAAATTTAACTCTTCGGTCAAAAAGTAGATGACTTTTTTATGAACTATGTTCGCAATTGATTACGTACCTACAAATTTTATGTATGAACACGAGTTTTTTTCTTCAACAGCAGTTGACAGATTAGAATATTTACTTTCTTTACCATATATATTAATACTGAGATGAGTAATTTTATATAGTAAGTTGCAGATTTAGAACATTCTAAAAACCTACTAATATAAAAACCACAAATTCTTCCTTCATTGACGTTTCAGTTTTTTTATGAGTCATTGTCTCTTTCTCGCGAAACGAGATAAATTTGGGCAAGTTAAAAAATTTCACTCAAAAATACCGGAGGTGTTGAATTAACAAAATAAAAAAAAAACCTTTGAGAATCACAGTGGAAACTGTCCTCAAGCTAAACTGAACAAAAAAAACTTGTTGTGTTAGTCATGTCCTTTCAGGTGAAGATAGAGCAGGAAAAGGAAAAGATGAGCGAAGAAAGGCTTACTTTTTCAGCGTGCGCGATTAACTAGGATTGGCGAAGATCAAACATTTGATTATCGGAAAATAATAAAATGAAAACATATTGCGTCTCAAAATATGTTACGTATCTAATCGCACGTAAAAATGAAATCTAATATGTTTAATCAAATCATTTTAGTCAATTCAATGAATTATTTTTTTAGTTGCAAATCTTATTTTTCATATTTGAAGTTGGAACAATTATTCTATAATTCAATTCGTAGGTATTTACCTTAGCGGCGTGTACAGATTTCAGACGCTTTACCAATTCCATCCTTCCTTTCATAATTTCGACGCAATTTTAAGTTTATTTCCCGGCCACTTACATACATGTTTTCCTCCCTTTTTGCATATTGCGGATTTATTGATTTTTTGTTCTTTCTTGTACTTATTCAGTGATGTTGGTGGTTATTTGATTCATAGTTTAATTCTGTTTATCGGGTAAATGCCCTTTCGTGTGGCATAAGCACATATAATTTATACTTGTGTTGAGTGTGTGTCTAAAAAAAAAGAATTAGTGGCATTTCCTTTTTAAAAAAGAATGAAGAAAATATTGAAACGAATGCAAAAACGGCATAGTGGGAAAAAAGTACATACATATATGTAATTGAAAACACACGATCAAATAACAATTTTGCTGCATTTTCATGGAAAAAAGGATAACTTTGATGATGAAATATGCATTGTGGAATAAAAATAATATAAATTACATCCGGTAAGATTTAATTGATATCCGCATTCTCTTAGTTTTAATTTATTAGATACGATTGGTTGAAGTTCGGTCACACATGAATTCGTTGTGATAAGACAAGCGAATTAGATATCCTTATTTTGTTTTTAGTCCAGAACTTTATCTAAAACTCCACCGAGGCTTCGGAATTTCTTACAGAAGGCTGATAATTCGCACGTTCATTTATATAAAAGCCCTAAAAGAAATTCAAAAAGTCTACGTCGCAGGATACACCAGACAGTGTTAAAAAGTGGTAAATCGCGAACATAGAAATTCTAGACTGCATTACATATATACGGCACGTGTATTAAGAGCTGCATTTTAACATACAAATTTGTTTATAAATTTTTCGCATATTTTGTGATGACATAAATGTAAAGAAATAAAATGAAAAACTATGCTGTTGACTGTTGTCAACTCTACGAACAGAATTAATAACATTTTTGTGTAGAATAAACGAGCTATTTATAGTACAACAAATCTCTGTTGAAAATTCTCATATACACATATGGATATAGTTACCGTTTTTAATACTTCCGGCTCCCAGATTTGGATGAGATTCTTAAATTTCTTTTAGAGGTTTGTCGTAGATGCGTTCGTTAACAATATCGTGAGTTCTGATTAAATCCGGACGTTTAGTTTGCCATTTTTTAAAAATGGAGGATCAAAGGCTACTTCTTTTAGTTTTTTACAGTTATCATGAAAATGGTTGATCGTACGTAAATTATGCTAATTACTAAATTGATTGAACATCATTTCCTACAAGATAGATTCTTTGGTTTTCCTTTACGTATTTTCGTTGTCGAGGAAAAAGAAACTGACAACTTTACGAACTATAATAAAGGGTCGTACATACTCGCCCATGTGTGCTGTTCGCAAATTTACATTAAAATTTAGGCAAAATCGATAAGAAGCGAAGAAATTTAAGTTTTCGTAAAATTCGTTTAAAAGTTAAATCAATTTTTGATAATATGTCCAAAATTTGTACTCCGTGCTGTTATATATGCCGAAAGTGACTTAGAAATCAATTTTGAACAAAATCGTCTCAGCCATATCCGAGAAATGGGTAATTATCTTAAGTTCACTTATAAGAAAAATACGCTATATTTAGCGAAAAAATAAGTATGCAGTCTTATTGTAAGGTTCCATACTACCTCAGATATATGGTCTTATCGAAATCGGTAGAGTTGCTTTCGAGAAAATTTTAATTTTTCAAAATTGGCCCATAGTAAAATACCTTTTATTTTGAAGCTAGAAACCACAAACCCCAGATATGAAATTTGAAGTAACAGACAGACCGAAGTGTAAGCCTCACTTTTCCGAGTTTCTCTATCATAGTAATGGCAGTATTGATCAAAATCTCGAGATCGGACATTTTCACAAAAACAATATTTGCTTAAAGGAGCAAATCCTAAAATTGAAGGTTGTATTAATGCTAAACCATTCTCGAATAATGACAGTCTTCCCCTTTTTCGTAATCATGTCCTACTCTTTACTCATACTATATATTCTAACGACTCTACTAAACTCAAAACTAATATTGATACTATCATCACTTAAGCTGCGAAAAACCAAATTGAGTGCAACGCGTCAAAAACCCAGCGTTGTCTATTGTATCTGAAGGGGGATAGTATTATTAAATTGGTCAAACTCACTTTCCGGCATACGAGTATATGTTAGCTCATATTTTCAATGGAATCAGCTGCAAAAGGTGGTGTTAAATGCCTTTATTGTTGCCAAAGTTCTGTTTAATTGATTACCAATATCTTTTAGTGCAGGAATTTTAAATGTTCACCTCGGAAAAAACAAGGTATGACTGAAAATTTTCAAATACTGAGTAACAAAGTCCCCTAATTTTTCATGTCCTTATCATGGCACTAAGAAACTAAATTTTTTCCTAAAACTTACCTAATTATGATCGGAAAGTTTATAAATTGGCTTTATCATCACAAAATAAAGTATTTGTTAGCTGTTATATGTTTATAGTATAAATGTGAGCCTGTTTGCGATAACCCAACAATATGTATAAACGAGAATAAAAATGGCCTTTGTCACACGCTGCAACCTAGAAAATTATGATAATCTGTCTACTTAAGATTCTGCCGAATGATCCGATCCACAAGTGTACAAAGCTTCAACTCTCTAGGTTGTCCGTGCGGTTTTAGGTATGAGAGGACATACGCATATTCTGAATTTATACTTGTACATATAAGTCCGAAGGAAAAAATATTTTTTTGCAGCAGATTATATTTTGAAATTCAGAAAGCCGGGTACGCTAATTTTTTTTCTAATATCCAAGTTAAATTAAGTCAAGTTCTGGGTTCGTAATTCATTTTGGAAAAGGAGGGGTGCGAAAAAATATGTATAATTAATTAGAAAATTGTATATACGAGTAAGTAAAAAGTAAAATATTCATTGTAGCACTCTGTATTTCACGAGGGGCTTGGGAAGGTGTTCAGGAATAGTCAAATTCTGTGCAAAGCACTTTGAATAGAATATAAACAATTTGACTACTTTATGTTCTTCCGCGTTATCTGTGCCTTAAGTCTGCAGAGTTTCAGATTTTTAGGCCGTCGGAGAACTTCCAGAGATGTGTGGGAAGCTTACAAATAAAAAAAATTGTACCTACGAGTATATACAACCCTGAAGATAAACGTACAACAAACTGTATTTGGAAAATCTGACGTTAGGCTTGAGATGTGTGGAAAAACGCACGCACATAATGGAACTGTGCATAAGTCAGAAGAAAAATGTTCACTATAAACCCCCGTATGGTCCTACCTAAGTGAACAGAAGGTCATAACTTTCTAGGTCACCCCTAGGTTTTCGGAAATAACGATAAGAAAGACATACATTACGAAATTCCTTAGGAAATTATTACAGTAGGAGGTCGATATTTGCAGTTAATTAAAACCAGGATTATTGCACTCATCGCACTCCTATCGAGTACCTACATAAATCAAGTGAATTTATTGTTTTCTTTTAGTAACTTTAAAGTAACACGGTTCCGGCAAAAAAAAAATTGCGTGAATGATAAATACGCTTTTTAGTGAACACGTGGGCATAGTGGCTCAGTAGTTAAGTGCATTAACTACTGAGCGGGTGACTTAGGTTCGATTCCAAGAACACCAAAAAGTTTAGTAATGAACTGTCTGCAGCCCCTTCTATTCGTGGAAACAATATATAGCACGCACAGCATAGTTGCGTGAAGATAGGCTTGCCGGGTCGTAAACTTTAATTCCGAAACTTCTTCTTCTTCCTCTTCTTTTTACAATCCCCATTTGCTGTTAAGCGTGGATGTAACCTCGGGATATCTATTTTCTCCACTGCACTCGGATCCGGCAGTCACGTTTGATTTCTGCAATGGTTTTGCCTCTTTTTGACCATAAAGTTTGCATCTGCTCTTTTCATGTATTCCCTGGTCTCCCTCTAAGTGCTGTGCATAGCATCTAGCCTTCCTTTCATCGTCTATCCGTTGTGCATGACTATACCACTTTAATTATGTCTTCAATTTCTTCTTATACGGACTTTCTCTAACCCATTTCTACTCTCCATTTTTCGTTCCTGATTCTGTCTCTTCTTGTTTTTTCGGAACAAAATCTTGAAATTCAGGGATTTTAGGGCTTTCCCTGCACATAACAAATATCTACCAAGTCAGTGGACTGTCTTTTTTGGAAGCAAATCCCAAAATTCTACCTCCGATTTTGATGATTTTTAAGTCGGACCTTACTTAGAAATAAAATTTCGTTATAACTACCACTCAACTGTTTTGTCACTATCTCCAAGTTCATTCATGCACACACCAAGCAAACTCACAGCAGTGTGAAGTTTTAATTCTTCCCGGCGGCAACTTTTTTATGGGAATGCGCAAACGGGAGACATAATTGTCACCTTCCTTGGACAAATTGCTGCATGAGAGGAAGGATCTTCAGTGTGTAAAATATGAATGAGGGAAGACTATCGCTTCATACAAATATACCAATACACATCTACCTAGGTAGTATGTACATTATAGTTCATCTCTCCTGAGAGTTTCATGGTCATCCTCGTCTGTGCCCTCACCTGCGCCAGCTCTTATTAAATCAGGAAACACGGGGAAACTTAAAAAAGTGTAGTACTAAGCTACGATTGTTGGAATATCGTAGTCCTGATAAGAATTCCTTTCCAACAATTCCCAACGGTAAGGAAAAGGAGTAAAAGAGAAAGACGGTTGCTAATTAAGACAATTTGTAGAGAGTTGAATCGAATGGATATTTGACTGTAGACTGTTGCCTAACCGGGGCGTAGCGTTCGCGGCCGGGACTCTGGACATATGTTCCATGAAGTATCTAGGAAATCCAGCTGATTCACGAGCGTCTTTAAATGTACCTGTTTGCTTCAAAATATTTATATTTAAATTTTTTTTTTATAGATTGTGTCATATACACTGTTTTTCTATATTTACTCGTATGGCTTGAAAAAAAAATCATCAGCAACGGATATCAGAATCATAGTTAAACAACTCTAATTACATTCCATTATTATTAGTAATCTACGTATATAACATATGTAAATATCATTTAATAATAAAATATAATATAGCCACCATTTGCTAAAATGTTGTGACAAGTGGAACATGATATTGTTCTGTCCAGTCCAAGCAAGTGTTCAAACATGTTATAACTCTATCTGCCCTGACGGTTGTCTTTGTAAGCCCTTCGATTAGTTGGCCTTCAGTTTCTTAGCCTACCTCAGGGATGTGATCCTCAATTATTCAGCTTTCAATTTAATTATGGGAAATCGATTGCTAAACCTCTACTTCCATCCACTCCTGGATTAGTAGGTCCGGGCCAACACAGGCTAAGTTTGGGGGACGTACTCTACTTCAATTTAAATTCTCCAAAAGAGATGATACTAAAAAGACAAACCAAATAAATTTGTATTTAGTTGTGTAAGATATAAATACATATTGGAATATTTTGTTAGGATACTGATGACAATATTGAAGTGCCGAATATGTGCCGCGCTGGTCCGACTACGAGTACTCGTATGTCAGCATTTTAACATCGTCTACAAAACTCATTTGTAAAGTCCTCTCTAAAACAGCATATTTTTCCCTTCCTAAGAATGCTGCAATTCGGTCTTCTTATGTTCGTTAGCTGTATCTCTATACTTTGTAGATAAATGGTTTAGGCATGTGTAATTACTGTACGTCAAGAAGACTGCCTGAGTAAAATTTGTGGACTTAGTCTTTATTAGATTTACAGATTTATTTGAGGTATGGTTAATTGTTCAAGATTTGAATTTTTCTGTGCCTAGTAACACAGTCCTCTTAGCACTTGAATGTGATGACTTTTTCACTTCAGCATTTGGTATCATATAGAAATGATTAGGTATGTGTTGCGTATGTTGTTTATTCACATATTTATGTCAGTATTCTAACACTTTACAATTTCAATGGAATAAATTAAATCTGGTATACATTGGTGTTAATATTACGTAGTACCACAGCTAGGGTTAGATTTTCAAAGTTTTTCGCAAACTTTGGCAATTACGTTGCAGCTGTTTAACATCCATTGTATCATATAAAAATCAGTCTATTTTAATCAATGGGCATGGGACATCGATAGGCATGGCATAATTGTGATTTGGAATTGTTTCGGTACTGGGTCTTTATTCAGCCTTGAAGTGCTACCGCAGAAATTGTATGTAGGGTCTTTTAGATAAGCGGTCCTTCTTAGTCTTAACAATCGGTAATCTGCCGGGCTATTTGCTTACCAACCTCTTAAAGTAAGCCTTATGAGATTTATTCACATCATTTGTCAGTACACGTGTCAAGATTGATGATGATATATAATTAGTCGGGATTGGGTCACTGTTACTGGAGTCCACCGGTTTTCTATTTTAGTACAAAATTAAGTTTTTTTTTATTTTGTTGTCCCTAAAATGTTGCTCTATGCAACTTCTTACTCACCTTATATGTAGGTAAAAAAAGCAATGTAATTCTCGAATATGCATCACCCGCACTGAGGCTGAAACTATCAGTCACCAACTCGATCGATTTAAATATGCTTTTTTTAATAGTTATGTGTTCGAATTTGGTCTAAAGATTTACATACTTTAAAGTCCATGCTGCAGTCTGTAGATACCTGATAGAATAAAGTGGTCTAAATCTATTGTTTACTATCTTAATTTGTATTATACTTGTTATTCGATTCTAACACAGATGTTTTACAAATACGAAACAGAAGATAATTAAAGGGTGGTAAAGTTTTAAGGGCCGATGTTGATTTTGAATAAAACACAAATTATTTAGGAAATCACTGTCATTTCTTTTTATTATGATAATATTGGTATGGTTCAATTATGTATGGAACAAAATATAGGCCAAATGGCCGCCGCGACCTCGGCGGCACACCTCCATCCGATGGTCCAAATTTTCGATGACGCTGAGGCATAATTGAGGTTCTATGCCGTTAATGTGCCGAATTATCTCATCCTTTAGCTCTTGAATTGTTGCTGGCTTATCGACGTACACCTTTTCTTTCAAATAACCCCAAAGCAAGAAGTCCAACGGTTTCAAATCACATGATCTTGGCGGCCAATTGACATCGCCACCACGTGAGATAACACGGGCATTGAATTTGTCGCGCAAAAGAGCCATTGTTTCGTTAGCTGTGTGGCAAGTGGTACCATTCTGTTGAAACCACATATCGTCCACATCCATATCTTCCAATTCGGGCCATAAAAAGTTCGTTATCATCTCACGATAGCGAACACCATTCACAGTAACTGCCTGACCGGCCTCATTTTGGAAAAAATACGGCCCGATGATGCCGCCAGCCCATAAACCGCACCAAACAGTCACTCTTTGTGGGTGCATTGGTTTTTCGACAATCACTCTTGGATTATCATTCGCCCAAATGCGGCAATTCTGCTTATTTACGAATCCACTGAGGTGAAAATGTGCCTCATCACTGAAGATGATTTTCTTCGAAAATTGATCATCCACTGTTGCCATTTCTTGCCACCATTGTGACCATTGACGACGCTTGAAATGGTCAAGAGGCTTTAGTTCTTGAGTCAATTGCGTAAATGCAAGTCTTTATGCATAATGTTCATCAACGACGAGCGTGAGAGGTGCAACTGTTGGGCACGACGACGAGTTGAGATGGACGGCTATTCAGCCACACTATCGCGAACAGCAGCAATATTTTCTGCAGTACGAGCTGTACGAGCATGCACTGGTGTTTTCACATCTCCTACAGACCCGGTTTGCACAAATTTTTGCACGATTTTTCCGATTGTACGCTCATTTGGACGATTAAATTGACCGAAAGAATCACGAAATGCACGATATGCATTTTGATTTGAACGCCCATTTTCATAATAAGCCTGAATAACTTTAACGAGTTGCTCGATTGTGTATCTTTCCATGGTTCAAATTGAGTTAGTCTGAAATTGAGAAATGTCAAATGAAATGCAGAAAAAAACTTGACGTTTAGGTGTGGTTCACATTCAACATCGGCCCTTAAAATTTAACCACCCTTTAGAAAATAACAGGCTGACGAAGTGTGGATGGGGGGGATTTTAGAGTAAATAGAAACCAGCTCAATCATACATCGTAAAATGCTGATTTATTTTGTAATCTTTACTAGAATTGAATTGATAATTGGCTTTCATAAAATACATATCTTTTATCCCGGGTTCTTGATCTTAGAGTGCTCCTTTGAGTAACTACTCACAAACTATAAAACAGATTGCAAATGCTGAGAAACGAATTTCAATTATGACATTTTGCGTCGTTTGAGTTTGATTCTATGTATGTACGAGTATGTACTTTTAGTTCTTAAGAGAGGGTTCTTGGAAACCAGCACATACAGCCTTTCAGGGGCGGCCGTAGGAAATCAGGTAGATCAGCTTTGGAGGGGTCTTGGGAAGCTGGTAGGCTCACCCTTTTAAGGGGTGGGTCCTAGAAAACCAGTAAGTTCAGGCTTCTTAGGAGCGGTCTTGGAAAACCAGAAAGTCTTGCATATTTCGAGGAGCGGTCTTGGGAAGCCAACAGAACAGGTGCAGCCTTTTGAGAGGTCGTCCTGGAGAACCAGCAAGTTTAGCCTTTTTTAAGGGCGGTTTTAGGAAACCAGCAAGTCCTGCCTTTTGATAACATTTTCGGGAAGCCAGCAGATCCAGCCTTTTGTAATATACGGTCCTGGAAAACCAGCAAGTCCATCCATTTTAGAGGCGATCTTAGGAAGCGGCGGGTCCTTCTGGAAGAGAAGGTTGAACGGAGGCAGCTTATCGTTCTAGAAGAGAAGATTATATAAATATTGATAAGTTCCCCCGAGGGTAATCTTACCCGCAAAAAGGAGAGTCTGTTCAATAGTACACTAGTTTTATACTTTAATTGACTGCCAGACGAGTTCTGTAGTAGGAGTATTTCATTTTGAATTTTTCTGCAAGAATCAAATGTAAATTATACAAACCAAGTGAAATGCCGAGATCATCGATGATGACGTCAGTGACGTGTTTAGTATCCTTTTGTTGACACATGCATTCGGCTATTGACATACATATCAACTATATGCGACAATGGAAGGCAGCATATGCTGAAGGTAGATGTATGTACATAACAATGTACGCCATAAACAATGTGTGGTTATGACAATGGGTGATGAAAAATGGTAGAGTAAACTAAATATATTGCCTCGTTGCACCTCCCTTCTGCCTTTTTATCTTTTGATGAGCTATTTAGAAAACAATCGAATTATAATTTATAGTGCCCAAAAGAGAGGATAAATAGAGGCAAACTTACTCACTATAAACAATTTATTTAAATTCAAACTAATTTATAACAAAATAGTTTGGTTATACATATGGCCTATTTGATTGATTTGGCTACTCGGCATTGAGTAGGATGACTTTCCGCTGTCTCTGAAACTCCAGGATCGCCTCGTAATTCCAGTTTGCTGTTCCCTTTATTTTACCCCAGGGGTTGATTATTAAAAGTCGAGGTTTGTTGATTGGTGGTACCGCTAGCTGGATCCCCGTAAATGGATCGTCTAGTAGGCTTGCCTGATTATAATAGCTGTCTGCCTATGCTCTATTTTTAGCAACCCGTTACCTCATTCTTTTTCTAGTCTTCCGTTGCCGTTGTTGTCTTTGCCCCCAGTATTGGCGGTGGCAATGGTGTTGACGGCTATGTAGCAGACCGATGGAGGAGTGTTGACGGCGATAGCGGTGCTGCCGGCAACAGTGGTGTTGATGTCTTGATTTGCTTCAGTCTTCAATGCAGTAGTACCAACAAAGTTAGCGGAGGTAATGGTGGAGGAGGTGTGTGCGTTAGTTGATTTGATGTGCGTATTTCTTTCAGTGGTTATAAATGGTTTTTCAATAAGGACATAATAATTTTGTGTTTAAATAAACACAGAATAATTGAGGTATCGGGCTGAAATTTATCCCAGGTGTAGCACATGTTAAATTTAAGTACTAAATTCCATCTCGTTCATATAGCCAGCACGTTTGCAGCGATCGATTCTTCCACACATATCGGCCGGAACGTTGGCAATTTCGCGTTCGATATTGTTCCTGAGCTCTTCTAACGTTGTTGGCTTGTTGGCATAAACAAACGACTTAAAGTAACCCTATAAAAAGAAATCCATCGGCTTTAAATCGTATGAGCGAGCTGGCCATTCGACCGGACCTTTTCTCGAGATTACACGATTACCGAACTCCCCCTTCAATAGATCAATTGTTTGTCCAGCTGATTGGCATGTGGCACCATATAGTTGAAACCACATATTACTGATGTCAAGTCCATCCAATTCTGGTCAAAAATAGTCTTCCAACATGGCATGATAGCGAACTCCATTGACCGTAACATGGCGATTCGGCATGAGATCCACACCACACGGTCACTTTTTGTAGATGCGGATGACATGTGGGTTTGCTGCTGTCCAATTGACAAAGCCATTAAGCCAAAACTGAGCTTCATCGCTGAAGATGATTTTTCGATGAACATCAGGATTTTCTTCAAATTTTTGCAGAGCCCAATCGGAGAAGTTTCGGCGCTTCAAATGATTAAGAGGCTTCAGTTCTTGAGTTAATTTGATCTTGTAAGGGTGTAAGGTCAAAATTCGAGAGATTCCCAATTCCTGTGAACGGCGTGGAATTTGACAGATTTGGCTCATTTTGAAAAACCAGCACCTGTGCGCTTTGTCTCACTGGTACAGGAAAATTTAATAGTGAATATGTTGACTTGAATATATCAACTATAGCACTCATAGCCTGTCTGGTGGGATGATTATTATGACCGAAGATTAGAGTAAGCGCTCTTAAAGTTGCGACCAACGACTCAGAATTTCGATGGTAATTTTTAATAATTTCCAAATGTTGCTCGTTTGTTGACTTCACCATGATAAAAATGTAAACATTGGCTGATATTTTGGCATTAACAGATCATAAAAAAAAGTTCAAGGGTACGTTTGTATTAAAATATAAAATTGTTATGTCCCTATTGAAAAACCCTGGTGGTGACCTATAGAACTGTCACACTTGTCCATATTGGGCCCACAGCAGGAGTTCACTTTAATGCAGCCCTGCATACAAGTTGAAGTTAAGAGGATATTTCGCCGACACTGTATCGTTTTCCCACTCTGCTTCTTTTTCAAAATTTTTTTTCAAAACATCTTTAAATTGACAATTTTTCAATACTTTATTGTAGTACGAGTAGTATTAATAGCTTTATATATTTATATCAAGGTCAGGTGAGAGAATATAACTAATTCTTATAATAGAGTTTAGTTAAATTTTTTGGCTGTTGCACTTATGAAGTATCTAGCTATGTATATTTGTGATCTGTTCGTTTGTTCCTCCTTCAGTTTTGAGTTAGGAAGATGAAACTTGGTATATAAGCTTTTTAGAATCCGAAGCAGTTGAAGTGTAAACATTTTTTAAATGCGCCCACTTAAAACAAAAACCACTTTTTCAACATTTTTACATTTTCAAGATCTCATTCAAATCCATGAAATTCTGTAACAAATAGTCTTATCAAATCAGTTGAAGTATACTTTGAACAGAAATATACGCATATCATTCAATTTGAAGGGAAGTTACTTCCTATCAAATATATATATAGTATATGTACATACATATACGTTCGATAATTCCGTACAATAATAAAGAAAACACGGTTTTTTCGGCAAAAATTAATTTTATTTTTCAACACAATTTCCTTTTAACTCGATACACTTAGCTCAACAATGCTCCAACTTTTTTAAGCCGTCCAAGTAATAAGGTCTGTCGATCTCTGCAAAATATGCCTCTGTTGCGGCGATAACATCTCCATTTAATGCGAATCCCCTACATCCAAGCCATTTCTTCATGTTTGGAAACAGAAAATAGTCTCAAGGCGCTAAATCTAGAGAATAACAGGATAGGGAAGCAATTCGTAGCGCCATTCGTTCAATTTCACTGTTACGATGGCGGAGGTGTGAGCCGGGGCGTTGTCGTGGTGAAAAAGCACAGTGAGCAATCGCGGCACCCATCACGCTGACAGCTTTCTCATATCCAAATATTTTTTCAAAGTGTTGTGCACCAGATCATTTGAGATGCCTGCAGCCTCAGCAATCCCACGCACCTTAATACTCCGATCGTCCATCAACATACCATGCATTTTATCGACCATTTCTGGTGTGGTGACCTCAATTGGACGTCCAAAATGCTTGGCGTTCTTTGTGCTCATATCACCGCATCGGAAATTTCGGAACATTTGTAAATCATTTTTAGCGACGATGGTGTAGAGTCCCCGTAATGTTTATCCAACTTTGTTTTGATTTCCGTAGTTGTTTTCTTCTTCAAATAATAATGTCTTATCACTACACAAAATCCACTTTTCTCCATGTTTGCACAAACACGAGAAGTTGTCTGCTCCTAATGGCTAAAAATGCTATATCTATCTAATATTTTGTATGTCATGGTTTAAACAATGTTACCACATAACACAAACGTCAATTTCCGACTGGCATCTGTCGACAATGTACGGAATTATCAAACGCCCGTCGTATATAGATATGTATATATTTTTCACACTTCAGGAACGTAGCTCACCTAATAACTGGAGCCCTACTCAGCCGTAGCTTTCGAAAAGACCCTATCTATATTTTCAATTTTTCTGAGATCATATTTATTTGTTCAGTGCGCCTTTGTATGTTAGATTTATGTACTTGCTATTGCATATTTATGTTTCTTAAGATTCCCTATTCATTTTCTACTTGTATCAATTATGTTGATATACAAAAAATTTGTGTTTTGTTCATGTTCCGAAAATTCTTGAAATGTACTCGTAGTTAGGGCATTTACGCAAGTTCTAAAAAAGTAATTTCACTGATTTTTATTAATTATTTAATAATTTCTAAGACGCTGATTACAAGCGCTTAAAAGCGTACTAAACACGACTGCTGTGATTATACTGTGTACTATGCAGCATACGCGTAACTAGTTTGTGGAGGGAATAGAGGTAGAGTGGATTGAAACAATTTTCTTTTAATCATTTTTTGTTGCACCAATAAGGAAAGTATTAGTTTTCTGAAAATTTTCGATCTTGTGATTTTAATCAAACTTGTGTGTCTGTATATATGGCCGACTGTAGCCTAAACGGCTGAACGGATTTTTTTCAAATTTCACTTCATATCTGTGGTCTGTAGGGCAATAATCCGAGCGAAATCAGAATTTTCATAATAACCCACAAATTATTGGCATTTTCCTAATTTCCGGTTAAACTACAATATTTGCTCGAAAACGGCTCCAATGATTTTATTCAAGTTTAATATTTAAGTTACGCTAAACATAGATATGTCCACAGATGGCGTACCATATTTTTGCCAAAAAATTCGTATAACTGTACTTTACTTTCTGACCGGTGTTTGAAAATTTGTCCGTTTTCAAATATGACCCGTACGACTTTCTTTCAAATCGATATTTTTTTTTTTTCAATTTACACGGATATCTTTATTTGAGTTTTTGCAGACAAACCACATATGCATAGGTGCAACTCGACCCAGTCATGCACTTTAGAGGCTACATATACACTAGTAGTTTATACGCACATTTAATATAACTTTTTGTTTACTATTGTAACTTTTGTTATTACTGTGTCATTGCCAATATACATTTGTCCATTTAAATGTGGATTTTTTTGTAAACTACGTATACAACAACGTAGAATGCTTTCACATATTTATAGTTTTAAATTACAAATAAAACCTTGTTGATACAAGAATGTGGTGAAATGTATTAAATTGTCTACAAATTTTGTAAACAGTACTTTCAAACTACAACTTATAAGTTGGTGCAGTAGGAAACGGGAATGGTGCACAGCCGGCTTAATCATCACAAAAATAACATCTATAAAACTAACGTCCACAGGAGCTTTATAAGTGTAGCAGGATTTGCATATAGGCCAATTTTATTTCAAGGAATAAAAAGAATAAATTTAAAATATAAACCGAGTTTCAGTCTATTAACATTTTTTTTTTCTGGCTGCTAATAGACTCATCTTTTTTTATTCATCTCATTTACAAATAACTTTTGTGACGATGGTCAAATTGAAACCATATCCTTTCAATCCGAAAAGTCGCCACAAAGAACGAAGTGAACTAAAATATTATCAATTCAAATTCCTTATTTCTGGGCGAGAATATGTATATCATTAGCATAAAGGAAAATTCACGACAGTAATATGGAATTAATGCCACATAATGCTACTGTTTTGTATTACGTTCATAAGTCTAAGCAGGATTAACAATTCGATAGGCAAATTTACTTTTATCGTTAACACGTGCCTTCGAAACTTATGACCGGCCCTGTCAATTGGCTACAGTCGTAGCAAATTTGAAACAATTTCGGAGAAAAAACGTTATTGCTCATTGCTCATGAATTTGTGCGAGTTCGAGAATACATGAAACAGTCTAACTTTCAGTGCACACAAAGTACTGAAAATGTTGCTACACTTTTTGACAACTTGCTATGCTTAGCTACTATGAAATAAATTTTACCAGTGGCAGCACTGCTTATGAGCCAAAATAAAAATACTCAGAATAGCTAGATATATTTGAAATTCCAGTAGCTATTCATGAGTACGTAATTGTTCTTTTGAATATGCTGCCCCTAATAATAAGGATTATCCATTTAATGCCCATTAAAACAAGGTGAATATTATTTTTATATGTACATACGAAGTGTAATGTAAATTTCTTTATTAAAATTGGTTAGAAAAACGTTTGCATGTACTTAGTATAGTAATAACCATAATGCTACAAAATATCATCATTTCGTTATAAAATGAAAAAAGGGAATGAACTTGAAAAACATCGCTTGGCAATTAGACAAGCTATATAGGTTCTCAAGTTGATTGGCATACCTTAACATTTATGTGTATATAAATAATCTGATACTAAATCGTTTTGTCGCAAAATGATTCAAATTATGTGGTAGGGGTAATTGTCTATAACGACATCTTGGTGCATTGACGCAGATTGTGAGATATATATATATTAGGTCTGTTCTTTGAGCACTGGGTTCGGATGGACTGAAACTATTTTTTTTTTTTTAAAGGGAATGAACTTGAAAAACATCGCTTGGCAATTAGACAAGCTTATAGATTTTGAAGTTGATTGACATACCTTAAAATTTATGTGTATATAAATAATCTGATACCAAAAATTATTCAAATTATATAGTAGGGGTAATTGTCTACAACGACATCTCGGTACATTGACGCAGATTGTAAGTTATAAGGTCTGTTCTTTGAGCACTGTGTTCGGATGGACTGAAGCTACTCTTTTTTAATACTGAAAATGACCGTGGATAAAATTAACGAAATATTAGAAATTAATGATGTAGTTGAGTTAATAATACAATAACTGATATATTAATCTATGGGGATTCTCAATTAAATTTTTCTTTTAGGATTTTTATTTAACCCATTTTCGGAAAGGCAATTTTGTTTCGAGAAAATTAAAATCCTGCACAGGACACGCTATTAGGACTGATTTTCCACTTTCAAAAGGATTTTTCGTTTTTCCGGCTGACTGGGACCGGATGGACGAATTTTCGACCGTTATCTAATTGAAAAGAGATACATATAATTTTTCAACGAAATTTTATAAATGCAAATGCACTTTATTATTATTATTATTATTTACTTGTTTCAAATACAGTGAACTCTCTCCTTACGGACACCTCTTATAACCGGACAGATTTCAAAGAACGGAAATAAATACATGATTTTTCATATTAATAATTCTCTCATAAGCAGACTCTCTTATAACCGGACGCGGACACCAATTTTCATAACCGCAGTAGAATTTCGCTCTCTCTTAAACGGACGAAACACAATTCCAGCACTTTTTTAGGTTTTACATACTTTGTTATGCTCTGTTTTGTTTTCCTTTTCTTCGTACTTTGCCAAGAAACAAAAAAATGTGAATTGTGGAGTGTGCCTGTTCGGTGTGTACCAAAAAAAAAAAAAAAATTGCGTTGAGGTATCTAAACAGAGTGGGCTGCGGCGGCCGTCGACTATCCGTTTAGGAATTAATCCCGTTGCATTTTTTGAGTAGGAATATGTGTGTACGTATTGTGAAATTTTGAGTTTGAATGCCATAGACAGAAATTAGTATTTTTGCGTAATTTGGTCGAATAACATCAGGATGGGAAAATTTAAGCATTTGTTAACATTAAAAGAAAAAGTTAAACTTATTCAAGAACATAGTAAAACAAAAATTAGTGTTCGTATGCTAGCGGTGAAATATAAAAAGGAAAATATTTTAACAAAGTGGCAATCTAATGCAAATGTTAACGAAAAAAGAGGTTTTTTTAAAGCCGAAGGTTTTAATATTGACAGATTATGTTATGATTGGTTCGTAAAAGCGCGAAGTAAAAATATCCCACTCTCAGGCACCCTTATAAGATCCAAAGCAAAAGAAATCGCCGAAAGTTTGTCCTATCTGGCTGGCTGGAGAGATTCAAGAAGCGACACAATTTGACATTTCGGACAATTTCTGGGGAAGCAGCAAATGTTGACCCAGCCGATGTTAGAAGCTTCATTGAAAAAGTCCCTGATCTAATTGATGGTTACGATTCCGAAAACATTTTTAATGCAGATGAGACAGGCTTTTTTTTCGTGCACTTCCTGATAAAACATTTGCAATGGCCAAAGAAAGGCTTACAATTTTGCATTGTGTTAACATGGCCGGTAAAAAAGAAAAGTTGTTAGCGATTGGTAAGGCTACTAGATCTCGTGTTTTCCGTAATCTTAATTTAAATAATTTAGCAGTAACGTGGCGATCAAATAAAAAATCATGGATGACGTGTGAATTAATGAGTGAATATCTAAAGGGATTTGATCGAGAAATCGGACTTCAAAAAAGAAAAATTTTGCTATTTTTAGACAATGCAGCATCTCACCCACGTAATCTTAAGCTTAAAAACGTTGAAGTGCTCTTTCTTCCGCCCAATACAACCGCTTTTTGTCAGCCTTTATACCAAGGCATTATAAAAAATGAACTATAGATCTATCATGCTGAAACATATTTTAATGATGATGAATTCTGATTCCGTATCCGAAAATTTATCAAAATCAATAAGTTTATTGGATGCGATTTGTTTTATTGCAAAAGCATGGAATCAAGTAAGTGCCACAACGATACAAAACTGTTTTAAAAAAGCTGGATTTAAACAAAATAATGTGCAACTTGATGACGGCGATTGGTTGGCTGAAGACGAATTGCCATTGTCCATAATTTCCGGAACTTCTAACATAATGTCTATGGCTATTACAGACGCTAATGTATCTTTCCAAGAATATGTTAGCATGGATGATAGCGTTATTAACGGAGACGACTCTCTGGACAGTTTTCGCATAGATGAAGCTGAAAGCCATGAAATTGATTCGGATGGAGAAACAGATAATGATTTGAATATAGATAGTCAGTTAAAAACTTACGTAGAGGCCCATAATGAAATAAAGAGATTAAGAGACTTTTCTTAAAAAAAATGATTTAAAAGCCTTTGAAATGCTGACAGATTTACAGTTGTATTTCGAAAATATGGCAATTAGTAACCAAAATACCCACAAAACTAAAATCTCTGATTTCTTTGTAAAAAAAACTAATATTCTTTAAAAGTATATGAATGCACAATCTATATATGTACACACATACATACTTTTAATGTAAAATGAATTTTAAAGCCTTTGTTTTTGTTTATGTATTTATTCAATTAAAAATGAATTCCATAATAGAATATAAAAATTAATAGCATATTATATCTATCATGTTTAATTCTTAAAGGTTGTCAATTTAAGTTTTTTCCACATAAGCGGACACCTCTCATAACCGGACAAATTTCTTGGTACCGTCAGTGTCCGCTTATGAGAGAGTTCACTGTACATTAAATTACTTCTGTGGGCTGTATAATGTGAATCTTGTTCTATTTCAATGAACTCATCGGTGTGATCGTTACCTTCTTCGGATGCGATGAGCAAGTAGTGACTGACTTTATTGCAATAATCGATTTACTATGGAGGTCTCAATGATTATTGTTTGGCAATAAAACAGCACAATTTCATTGGCTCCAAATTTCGTGGTTCTTGGCCATGGTCACGGCTGTATTGTCGGCCCATCGAACTAATAGTAATTCGTTCGTTTTATCGAGTTACTCGTAATAATCGAACTCGCCACGTTTCATTCTTTTCGCGTCCTTCATGCAAAAAATCTACTCCCGTTCAGGAGACACAGCAAATAGTACGATGTGAAAAAGTTAAGAATCGATGCTACAATACTGCTTGTGCACCAAGTCCGATAGTTGTCATGTGGGACTGATGCCCCACTATATGGAATTGCTGAATACAGATAACCATCGCCGGAACGTAAGCACCAATACTTGAATTCAAAACGTATTGGTTTGCCACGGCACCATTTGCTCATCGATTGAAAGATGAGTTGTGAATATTACAAACTGCATGAATCGTCCATTCAAGGCGCTTATTAAAGGACATAGTTTGGCGAAGCGATCGATTGTATCAGTTCATCATTGTTGCATAGGTGAAGGAATGATTTGATCGTTTTGAATTTGCCTCGGCGCATCGCTTGTTTCACAATCGGAATCCCAAGATCCGCCTGAACTGACTAATACGAATCAACGTTTGGCAGTTTATGATATCCAGACAAAAGCAAAATGCCAAACAATTGTTTCATTTCGATAAAATCGACCATCTCATACTGCACTTTGTGTTGCCTTCCGTAGAAGTTAATGAAATCGACGATTTGTAGAATGATTTGGTCTCTACTTTTTCCATCACAGCCTTTACGGTCTCGACGAAGGGTACATATTCTTACATATTCCGTTTTTTTTTTCATTTCGGCAGACATTTCGCGCACTGAACGTATTCGGACCTTCATCATCCTCGTCATCGCTTCACGATACCATAAAATTTTGGATTTCCATCACATACAAGTATTTCAGCTTATTTTGCTGTGAAATATCGGAATAAATTACATCAAAACTTAACGAAATGACAAAATCTTGCACAAATATCACTTACAGCAGTAGAATAGTACGAAAAAAAAGAAGAAAAGTAAATAAATAGACAAAATGATGCAAATTCGATTCCTTTGTTCGTAACCACGGGTCTTTTTTTGTATCATATCATTTTTTGAAATTTGCTGGTCGAAAAATCTACCAGCGCCCGAAAATGGGTTAATGAATGGAAATGAGGCCTTCAGAACTTAATAAGCACGGGCTTCAGTTACAGATTTCCTGAAAAAAAACACGAGAATAATGAAAATCGCTGTATTTTTAGCATAGAATCCATATTAACAAAGATTTGTTTGAATAAATGTGGAAATCATACTCCACATATCATATATGTTTGTAGGTGATAGGATCTTTTTAGAATACTAGAAATATAAAAAGCTGTACTCCCCAACGGAAAGGACAAACATTTTGAAAGACAGAATTAAAACAACCATTTGGCACACAACAACGCGCTATACTGACTCAGTTGCTCTGTTTTGACAAGTTTCCAAAAAAAATATAGTTACATTGGGTTATGCTGCCATCGGTTGAGGACCGATAAGGCACACTTTCCAGACAATCACCCATATATGTATGTATGAATATGGTTGAGTTAACAATTTTTTTCTGATTTCTCATTTATTTTGTATTCCAAGTTGTTACCCGCTTCGAAAACTAGTCTGAAGTCACTTCAGTTTCATTCACTCACAGGCCAGAAGTATAGTAGACGCATGGGGCGTTTCAAAAGTAGATAATTTTTAAAAATTAAAAAATTGAATTTAACGTTTTATTAATTTCCAGTTCGATTGCGAATAATACTGGAGAAAAGAAAGAGTCGATAGGGTAATAGAAGTTATAATAATTTGTGCTGCTTTGCACAACGTACATATATTGCCAATACAACTTTCAGGAGAAACAGTCCATACATTTCAATCATCAACCTCAAACAGTTAAACTGTAAGAATTCAAGACAGCATAAGAGATATTGTCGCCTGATGTCTAAATTTTAAAATAAAATCATAAAATACGATATTCAATACTATCGAAACAATAAAAATAGAAATCCATTCGAAGGCATATATGTAGCTCTCTAGCTGTCAACAAACAATATTAAATAGCTGTAAAAGGAAACAAGGTTAGAAAAACGTTTACACAGATAAAAAATAAGAAATTCAGTTTGAACAAGTGGCGACATTTATACGTACGAATATATTACATAACGTCACTGCGCCCGCAAAATTTGACAATCAGAAAAAGACACATTTGAAGGTCAGATAAAATGGTATTATAAAGCATTCAACGGATCTTGTAGTAAAAAAATTTATGGAGAGCTAGTCCTCAGATGTTAAGGATACATTTCCCACATTTTTATTTACTAGAAGATCTATTCGGTGATTGAAAAATTAATTTTCTGCAATCCTTAAATTTGTGTTTTTTTGCTTGTTGGATTTTGCATATCACAGCATGTATTTGGCACGGCTTTGTACACTAGCAATAGTAAATTAAGAAAAAAAAAAAAATAATACCTATAGTTTCTGCCATAGTCGCCTAAGCTCTCATACTTCCCTTTTTCATCAGCTTAATAGCTTCTCTATTATTTTCTTTTTGGTCGCATAGCCCTCTACATAGCCCAGCCATAAGTTCTGTTACAAGTGCAAAACGCTATAAAAATTAAAAAAAAAAAAACATTTAGGATTAGTCTTCTTCTTCTTTTCCTTACGGCGAAGTTATGATCCGGAGTAGAAGGATCACAACCCTCACACTTTACTGCATCTCCCTGTGGGGTTTGCCGGTATGACTTCAGGAAGTATCGGCAGGCTTCACGGTTTCGGATCACTTCGTCACTGAGGCCAATCAAATGCTGGTGTTTTCGCATTTGTATGATCCAATTGTTTTTGGGTCTGCCTTTTTGACGGGGTTCGAAGGATCTCTCCTTTGAACATGACAATACCAACGGATTTTAAGAAAAAATCTTACAAATTATGTGATAAAATGATGAATTGAAAGATTTCATTCCATTTGAACTAATAAATTCACAATGCCCACTCTATTAAGGATTGATATAAAACTATTCTTCCCAGATGGATTGTAGCTTTTCTGTATGTGTTTTTAAAAGCACATGTCTCTCTGCTTTTTGAAATTTTTATGGTCGTCTTCTTTTCTGGACTTTCCTCCTACGTATGTCCTATTTCCGCCTCTGTCAAATCTATTGCAGGAATATTCAGGTATTCCTCTATCTCCATTTCAAATGGGTTTATGCTTTCTATAAATAAAAACAATTGTCAAAATTCAATATTGTTAATGTCGATTATCTTTTACATTGCCTCCAAAGGTTTAAGAGTTCTGGATGCCACTTACTGCCGCTTCCAGACAGCATGCCACAACAATAGCCTCGTCGGTTTCATCCAACAATTTCATGTCATAGCGCCATCCTGCCGTTCGCCTTATAGAATTTGTATTGAAGGTCAATTTCTTCTTCGTATTATATTTGCGGATTGTCCAAACCTAATTTAATTACATTATTTATGATTATTTTTGGAGAAAAAATTCGTTTAGTGCCTATAACTAGAAAAGCGGATGTTGGGGCATGGGTGACACCATACGCGACATTGATAGATACTAAATAAATTCCATGTATCGTGAATAGGAGTCTTTAAAAAAGTATTCCAGTAAAAATTGTGCTGCGATAAAATGCGTCAAATCATTTTGGGCCGGCAATTGTGCGACCTTTTCTATTCCGCGATTGATTTGGATGGTAGATCATTGGTATTGAGAGCGGACTTCAACTTCTTCCACTGCTGGTTTTGCAGGTTTGACCAGTATTTTGTAAATAATTTTACGACACGAAAGAGAAAAAATACAATTTAAGCACACAATTTCCCACGAATGGAATGATGTTTATCACAGGAAATTAAGAAAAAAAGTAAAAGAAAAACGACAGACAATTTGCAAAACATTCTTATATTGTATTTCGGATCTAATCAATAGAAAACTATATTTTTACATTGGAAATGGGTTACAATTGAGAATATTCTTATCGCTTAAGCGTTTGAGTTTAATTTGTTCTCAAATGCAGTGATAATTGTTATACGACCTGCAGAATAAAACCAATTTATTAGTTTATTACTAGCTACGGAAAGTTATATAATAATTTAGCTACTAAGCGAATGACTGCAAAGGTACACATTTAAGATGAGAAACTGGTACATAAGTGGTCTTCTGCAGTAAAAATAGCAAATCAGTTTTTTTCTGCAATTTAGCATCAATTGTACACATGTTATTTACCTTTTCTTTAAACCGAAAAAGAAAAAAAAATTACCTATTTGCCATATTTCGGAAATAAGGCTTAACATTTACCGTTGGTTCGACCAAGGTTCGAATTCAGCACATAAGCTTTGGCTAATTCTGGGTGATTTTCCATGACAGATGCTAAGATTTCTGTTTGTTCCTATTTACATGCGAGCTATATGAGTAAAATGATGATAACGTGTTAAATAATTTATTATTATTACAATACAATATAAAAACAAAACAAAAATTCTCCCCAGTTATCTGGACGCCACCCTTGGAGTTCACTGAAACTTAATACCACCTGAGTTTCAAACCAACGACACCAATCTGTCTTTCTCTCTATGTCTCTTCTCCTTTCCACAAAAAAAAACGCCCGTGTCCTAAAATTAGTAAGGGTATTCATATCCCCTTTCACACGTGCAAATTATAAAAAAAAAAATACATTTTTACATTATTAACTTACATTTTTATAAACTATGAGCAAATGAAATTGTTATGAAGGCGAGATTTGTCGAACAATAACATATTTCTTTTTTCTTCCATGAAATTACATTTTAAAATGACCTGCATTTCCAGCATTTTGATGATATTTTTCTGATCAAGTTTCACAGAGCAAAATTGATGTCTGATCATATTATCCTATCACAAATGTAAAAATCATTTATCATCCTATCCAATTCCACTCTAAGTTTTTTTTTGACACATGAGTTGTTAGTATTGTTTGTGCATGGGACGCAATTGATTGTGTTCTTAAAACAAAATAGGTAGAACGAAATGTACATGCTTACATTGTTTCCACTTGCTCCTATAAGACAAATATTGTTTTCGTGAAAATTGTCGATCTCGACATTTTGATCAGTCTTGACATCACTATAATGTAGGAATTAAAAAAAGTTGATCTCGAAATTCTGTCTGTCTATCTGTTTGTACCTAGGGCTGCAGCCCAGAGCGGAATTTTAATTTTCGTTCTAGCCTCAAAATAACGGTACCTTACTTAAGGCCAAAGTTTAAAATTCTGAATTTTCTGGACGAAAACGAATCTAACGATTAACAGTAGTGAGTTGATGTGAGTGTTTGCAATAAAAATAACGGTACTTAATTTATTACCGAACTTACGAAAATCAGCCATATGGCCTGAACTATAATTGATATCTAAGTAACTTTGACATCTCCTTTACTCACGACCCCCTTTCCAATTTTTAGGATAACAAATATTACCCATCTAAAAATTAAAACAAGTTTGGAATCATTTGTACAAGCAAATTTTTCTTTAATTTGACCAAACCAATTATGACTTGTTCCTATAGGGCAAGTATTGTCTTTTTTTAGATTTTGACCAATCTTGATTTAAACTCAAAGACATGGGTCTTACAACTTTGTCTGTATGTCTGTACGTCTGTCTTCCCGTCTGTCTATGCTTCGGGCTGCAAACGTTAGACTTCATATCTGGGGTGTGTGCGGTAATACGAAGAGACGAAATACGAATTTATATTCTAGTCTTAAAGTTAAAACTACTTTACTTAAGGCGAATTTAAAAAAAGTGATTTTCTTCGATAACGGCTCTTACGATTTTGATAAAAATTCATGTCTGGAATCAAATGGACGTTTGTTATAAGAGTGCATACTCAGTTTAAAGTCAGAATAACGGTACTTTTCTTATTGGTAGACTAGCGGATGTGGCTAAGGCGATTTTATTTAAAATTGATATCTATGTTATTTCTGACATGTAAGGACTGATTCAAATTTTTGATGCACAAATAATTTTTTTTTAGCTTTTTAATGCGTCTTATGGAAAAGATCATTATAATGCTTATTAGCGATTTTTTTCTAAATTTGAAATCTAAACAATTTACAAACGAATAGCACATATCAAGCAACTGTTCGAAAAAGTTTTTGAGGTTTTTAACGCATTGTAAGAAGAAGTCGATTTTTGTAGATGAGAACTAAGAGTATTTGGATTAAATTTGAAATTTGAACAATTTTCAGGCGAACAGCACATATGGAACAAGTATGTGCGATCCTATCGTGACGGTCAATAACTCGTTTGTCTGAGATTTTCGATGTGATACTGCATTATCATTATGAAGGATTTACCGTCTTGGTCTTCACTCACTTTTTGTAACGCATCTGAAAAACAAGCGAGTGGTATACCATTCAGCATCGGTCTTATGACAATTGTCCAAAGAATGAAACCATCATGCCCCATCAACAACCTCAATTTGATTGGTTTGTCTTCCTCAAAACAGTGAATTAATGTTTTCACCACGCTGTCAAACACTACTTTGACTAACCTCAGTTAAATTTCTTGAGCATCCTCGTGCTGCATAAGAGCCTCCTTTTGGGTTTCAGTCAAATTTTGTGGTATTCACGGAGCACAATGCTGAATTGACGGGCAGAGGTGATCATGCAAGGTTTTTTTCGATTTACTATTCACGGATATGACAAGCTTGCACTGGTTATCTTGTTCTAGCATGTTTCGAATATCGTCGTCTAGTCCTTTCTGGAGTGGCGGCCTTAACGATGCTCCGCCCTACATTGAACAAGGATTCTGATTCATCATCAACTAATCGTTTCAGTTTTTACGAGCATTGCTGTAGACTCAGCCCATATTTAAAACCGTAAACAAACCATAGCTGGTAAATGCAGTTTTTACCGATTTTGACAGCGTTGTAACAGATAAGTTGCAATCCGTCTGCAACAGATGGTGCGATATCTTATCCCTCATCTTCAAACCCATCTCTAATAAAGTGGGCGTAACCTTGTAATGAGATATTCTGTGTAAGACATAAGCAGCACTGTGAATATCTTTGACGAAGCAAAATACAGCTTTTCAAGAAAACGCCAGCATGTTAACATCCATGGACATGCTGTATTAATATATGACAGCTTTCGTTGTTCATTACGTATGTATAATATATATACTCGTAGACTTGTGGGATATTAAAACAACATATGTGTATGTACGCAATATTCCAAACATAGAACATCATTTATATATTTGTGTTTATTTATTTTTATCATTTTTGCACTTGATTGAATACAACACATTTCCATGCACCTTAACTTTTCTGTTACCTTAACCCATTTCGTGACCCAAAATGGTTTCATATTCAAATTTACATGGTATAAAATGATATGATTTTAATTTCTCAGGTATGGCCATAAGGTGTCATCTCTTGGTGTATATACACAATACTTTTCGGGGAACGCAATGACCCATCAATTGATTGTATAACAGCTATATATCAGAAAAGTCTTTTCTTTTCAAAACGGCTAATTCTTTCTCTAAGGCAATTGTCTTGTTATGACTTATGACGTTTCCACTTTTCGTTTTTGGTTGGGTATTTGTCACTGAAATTTTTTTTTTTTTTAATTTTCTGCATTACTTTTAAAGATTATTATCTCAATGATGGGGATAAATGAAAGGGTATAGAAGAAAGTATAGATTTTGCAACACTTAGAAACACGTAATAACTTTCAGAAGCCAAAGAAAAAAATAATTGGGCAACAATTTGGTGCATCGTACTTAACGAGGCCAAATCTATCTATCATTTAAATGAACAAGTTACCCATCCTGATTAACTCGACGAAAATCCCATACGCAAACGAAGCGAAACACCTACGAATGACATTCGACGCGAAATCGAAATGGAAGGAACACATAAAAAAAGAAGGAAATTAAAAACGCGCAGGGCTAGGCTGGTTAGTAATATCAGCCACTCCTAACCTGGAGAAACGGACTATGTTCACAGCCAGCCTTTTTAGGACAGGCGCTGAGGAGGGATTTGCTCGCCATGTCGATATTGGACCCAAGTATATGTGGTTTTTCTTACGAATTAGGTAATTGAAGAATTATTATCATCATCACCAGCTACAAAAAGACTGCATTTCTTCTTCGAAATCGAAACAAAGACTTTCAATTCCTGCATTGTCCGCAATAAGCCAGCGTCCAGAATATAGTCTGGGTCCAGAACATGTTCATTCTACTGCAGTTACAACACCATGGGTGAATTATGTACAACTTTTAGTTGGTGGCCACGGTGAAGTGGGTAGTGTGTTTGCTTGTGACCAGAACTACATATGAATTAATTATCATTATATACCTAAATTCACTTTGATGATTGATACAAAAAATGAAAACACATTCTGTACTTAATCTCCTGCAGATAAGCCCCAAGGCTTCGCAGGTAAAAAGCAAAAAAAAAACTACCATTAACCAAAATGTAATAATAAAAATTAATAAAACAAAATAAATAAATAAATAAATGCAAGTTCAAGCCCAAACAGGGAATAGCAACCAACAGTCACCGCGAATAAAAGAGAAACAAACAAAATCTATATTTCTGCAACTACTGCACCAAAAAGGACGTTCTGCCTGATAGTACAATGGACCGTAAAATTCGAGTCTGAGTGCTCAGGGGAAATTACTTCAACAGCATCACTTGATTTTCAAGTATGTACTATGTACTATCCCTAGATAGTCTCTAAAAGTACACTTTGATTTTAAGAAATCGGAAGGGTGGACTTCCTTTAGGAAAAAATTCAACTTATAAGGTTTCCGGTGCTGAAAATCCTGTATTCTTTGTGGTATTACAATGAGCCTTTTAAGTCTAAGTGTGAGTGCCAGAGCTAGGACAGCTGTCTATTTTAAATTAACCTAACCTGACATATGCAGACAGTTGTCAGATGATTGTTGTTGGGTGCTTACCAAGTATGGGTGCTTACCAAGTAATACAAAGTCTGAAGAATAAGTCACACATGGCTCAAAACAGTACCTTGATTTTTATTTAAACCAGCCCTTGTAGCAAACCACAGCTAAGATCTTTAGGTCAATGCAGAAGCGAATAGACTATCTTGTGACACTTTCGCTTGTAACTTAATAAGGTAAACCTGACCTATTAAAAATACATTAGAAGAGTTTACTACACTTGGTGACGGTTAACGATGTTGCAAATAACTCTCCACATAAGGAGACTTATTTCTTTAATAGACTGGTTTTAGTACTCACAATCTAAGCTACCAAACGTCATGTTTTCTTAACACATGCGAATTAACAAACTGAACAGTCTTAACTGCTTAGTGCGACTAACATAATGTATACCTTCAACGAACTTTTTTATGTAAACTCATTCCTTGTATTATGTAAAGAAAGGTGGATCATTTCATGACAGGAAGGTATTAGCTATGTACAATTTTTGACTTGCACCTATAGGGGAAAGAATTGATTTCCTGAAAATTTTGTATCTCAAAATTTTGATCAAATTTAACATTACTATAATAAAAAAAGTGGGCCTGTCAATTTTGTGTCTCTGCCTGTATGTATCTATGTATGGCCGACAGCTGGACGGATTTCCTTCAAACTTCATATCTGTGGTCTGCAGGATCACAAATCGAGATGAAATGATTTTCATTCTAAGCCTAAAATTAACGGTACGTTACTAGTAGACGATTTCGAAAAAATGGATTGTACCCAAAATGGTTCTAACGATTTCGTTCAAATTTTATATTTTATATTTTATATTAAATATGTCAAATATGCCCCTTTAAATGGATTTTGAAAATTGGTTACTTTTCGACTGATTTTGTTCGAAATCATTATACAAGCCATATTTCGCTCATAAAAGATTATGTGTGAAATATATATATAAATCTGTTTAAAGAATTCGTTATGTGAATAAGTTACCTCAGATCTTCAGAAGTAACGAATACCTCAAATTAATTTCGAATAATTCCCCAGGAAACTTTCTTTCTTTGTGTATCCTAAATAATTTCTAAAATGTCAGTTGTTTGTTTTTGTTTAACTAATCAATGAATTTGGAACAACGTTTTTCAAATATTTTACGTCACGATTTCGAATTAGTACTTAAAATTTGTTTTTAAAGTTCTTATTTTCAAACAGTTTTTTGTTATTATTAAACAAATAAAGACCAAATTAACTATTTTCGTTTTGCGTTGGATATAAACGAGCGTACTTGCTCCTCTTTGCTGATAATTTGCAAATCTCTTGGATTTAAATTTTTGACAAAATCGAAGCGCAGAAGAATATACATTTGTCGAAAACGCTTTTCTAAAAAAATTTCATGTGAAGAAATGCTTGAAGAAAATCAGTCGGACAGACATATAGTACGAGTTTGTGCGCTCCAGTAGTGTACTTTATTTAATTTGTCTGTATATGTGCATATATACCATACATATGTACATATATAGATAATACTATCAAGATTTATCAAAATTTCGGGATCGAAAATCTTAACGAAAATATCATAAATATAATCATATAATGTTCGGATTTGTACTAATTTTTGAAACTAAAAAAAGTGTAGATACACCGATATTTGGGTTTAAGAATGTGGCAAACAAACCATAGAAAAATAAAGTGCATGACTGGGTGGAACATACTTACATGGTGCAAGATGTTTCTGCGCGCGCCAAGGGGGATATGAATACCCTTATACCACAGACAATAAATATTAAATAAATTAATACGATATTAAATCCAATTTATTTTTAGGCCAATCAGGAGCATTTTACGCATTACACATAGCTTTACGAACACAGTGGCACCAAAGTGTACATATACATCAAATCAACTGCCTTTGACTTCCTGCGAACCGCTTAAATGAACGACTGGCCACATAGGTTTTAAAAAAACACAGCTAATAAAAGCAAAACTAGTTATCTGGACGCTACCCTTGGAGTTTACAGAAACTTAATACCACCTGAGTTTGAAACCACTACAATAAACCTTTCTTTCTTTTTCTTTGGCGCGCGCAGATTATACGTAAAAAAAAAAAGATGCAAGTATGTTCACCCAGTCATGCACTTAATTTTTCTAAGGTTTGTTTGCCACATTCTTAAACCCAAATATCGGTATATCTGAACTTTTTTAATTTTAAAAATCAGTACAAATCCGAACATTATATTTTTATATGAAATTTTCGATTCCGATTTTCGATTTTGATAAATCTTGATAGTATTATCTACATATGTACATATGTATAGTATATATGCACATATACAGATAAATTAAATAATGTACACTACTGGCGCGCACGTACTGTCTGTCTGTCTGTCTGACAAATGTATATTCTTCTGCGCTTCGATTTTGTCAAAAATTTAAATTCAAGAGATTTGAGAATTATCAGCAAAGACGAGCAAGTACGCTCGTTTATATCCAACGCAAAATTAAAATAGTTAATTTGGTCTTCATTTGTTTAACAATAACAAAAAATTGTTTGAAAATAAGAACTTTAAAAACAAATTTTAAATAGTAATTCGAAGTCATGACCAAAAATATTTGAAAAACGTTGTTCCAAATTCATTGATTAGTTAAACAAAAACAAACAACTTACATTTTAGAAATTATTCAGGATACACAAGGAAAGAAAGTTTCCTGGGGAATTATTCGAAATTAATTTGAATTATTCATCACTTCTGAGATCTGAGGTAACTTATTCACATAACGAATTTTTTAAACAGATTTATTTAAATCTATATTATTGTAATATGCAGGCTACGGCTCGAGTAGATAAAACGATATTCTGTGAAATTTATTTCTTTATTTTCTAGTCTATAGAACAATTCAAGTTCACACTATACTATTCTTCGCAAATTCTTTTCTTACAAGGTCTCTTTCCTCTCAAATCACTTTATCTCCTTTCAATTACTTAATTCACAAATCCAAACTAATTACTTTTTCTTGTTCACTCTCAACTTTCAATTTATCACCAAATTACAACTTCGCCCATTATCACTTTTCCAATCTCTTCGCCACGGTTCTAAACCAACTGTGTCTTTTTTGATCGCCATCTGTCCTTATATAGCAGAAGTTTCTGATAGCCAGAAACTTCTAGCAAATTCTTCGACCACTGGAACAAGAGAAATAATTCTTGCAGTTATAATTCCCTTTTATCCCTGATATTATTCGTCTCTTTCGTTGACATGAGCTGTGGAGTCTTCGTCCCAGACACGAACCTCGAATGAAAGGACAGTTCGAACCAAAATTCTGCCAGAATGAAGTCACTTCGGAATTTGTTGCGTCATATTTTTAGGGGGCGTAGTTATTATTATGCTACACTGCCCCCCTCTTAGACATGTTCGTCCCGAACAAGTGCATCCCACTTCTGACACCAATGTAATATGCAGGCTACGGCTCGAGTAGATAAAACGATATTCTGTGAAATTTATTTCTTTATTTTCTAGTCTATAGAACAATTCAAGTTCACACTATACTATTCTTCGCAAATTCTTTTCTTACAAGGTCTCTTTCCTCTCAAATCACTTTATCTCCTTTCAATTACTTAATTCACAAATCCAAACTAATTACTTTTTCTTGTTCACTCTCAACTTTCAATTTATCACCAAATTACAACTTCGCCCATTATCACTTTTCCAATCTCTTCGCCACGGTTCTAAACCAACTGTGTCTTTTTTGATCGCCATCTGTCCTTATATAGCAGAAGTTTCTGATAGCCAGAAACTTCTAGCAAATTCTTCGACCACTGGAACAAGAGAAATAATTCTTGCAGTTATAATTCCCTTTTATCCCTGATATTATTCGTCTCTTTCGTTGACATGAGCTGTGGAGACTTCGTCCCAGACACGAACCTCGAATGAAAGGACAGTTCGAACCAAAATTCTGCCAGAATGAAGTCACTTCGGAATTTGTTGCGTCATATTTTTAGGGGGCGTAGTTATTATTATGCTACATTATGTATATTACATGCAATTACATTAAAACAATATCTACAAAATCACGAGGAATTGGTCCTGTTGTAAGATAATTTTCTACATAAGTTCCTAAAGTAATGCCCAAATCGAATCCATCATTTTTTACATTTTACATATGTATAGGTATATACTTTAGCACAGACAGGCAGAATTGGCAAACTCACCGAGTTCCTCTATACTAGTAATATTAGAATTGATCAAAATCTCGGTTTTGAAAATTTTCATGAAACCAACATTTGCTCTACCTACAGGTGCAAGTAACAAATATAGGATTTTTCAATAGGGACATAACAATTTTGTATATTAATACAAACGCACACTTAAACTTTTTGTACGATCTGTCAATGTCCAAAGGTCAGCCAAGGTTTAATTTTTATCATGGTGAAGTTCACGAACGAGCAAGGTTTGAAAATTATTAAAAATTACTCGTACTACCGAAATTCTGAGTCGGTGGTCGCAACTTTAATAGCGAAGAAAATCCTGAATTTCATCGAAATATCATCTTCAGCGATGAAGCTCATTTTTGGCTTAATGACAATTAAGCAAAATATGCGTTATTGGACAGCAACAAACCCACATGTGCTTCAAGAGACTCACTCCATTGCATCCACAAAAAGTGACCGTGTGGATTTCATGCCGGAGGTGTGTTTGGACCGTATTTTTTCGTCGGTGAAAATTATCGCCATGTTGGAAGACTATTTTTGGCCAGAATTGGATAGATGTTCATCAGTGATATGTGCTTCCAACAAAATAGTGCCACATGTCACACAGATGGTCAAAGAATTGATCTATTGAAGGGGAAGTTCGGTAATCATGTAATCTCGATAAATGGTCCGGTCGAATGGCCAGCTTGCTCATGCCATTTAACGCCGACGGATTTATTTTTATGGGGTTACGTTAAGTCGTTGGCTTATGCCAACAAGCAAACAACGTTAAAGGAGGTCAGGAATATTATCGAACGCGAAATTTCCAACGTTCCGGCCGATATGTGTGGAAAAGTGATGGAAAATTGGCTCCAAAGAATCGATCGTTTTAAACGTGCCCACGGTGGTTATATGAAGGAGATCGAATTCCATACTTAAATGTAACATGTGTACTATACCTGGAATAAATTTTAGCGGGATACCTGGATTATTCTGTATTTCATTGAAATACAAAATTGTTATGTCCTTATTGAAAAACCCTGTATTTGTAGAAGTGATTCGCAACATTTTTTTTTTTTTTTCAGATTTGCAACGCTTTTTCGATATTCGAAGTGTTTGTTTCATTTCCTCCTTTAATACGTTTCGGAAATGAACACACGTTTTGCCTCCTGAAGGATATAATAGTTTTTTAACATAAAATTTGACGATGAATAGAAATTTCAAAAATTCCCACTAAAACTGAGTTGTGACTGGAAACGTAGAGGAAACGAAAAACTTTTCAATATTTGACTTCGGCGTAAAATTTTACTTTAAAAACAATTATTAACTTTCAGAAGCCAAAGAAAAGAATGCTTTTTTTTAGCCCGTAAAGGAAGTTGCAATTTGGCGCATCGTACTCTACGAGGCCGAATCTACTAATTTAAAATGAACCCATCCTGATTAACTCGATAAAAATCCCATACGCAAACGAAGCGAAACACCTGGGAATGACAGTCGACGCGAAATTAAAATAGAAGGAACGTGTAAAAAAAGAAACTAGTACAGAGAATTGTTGTTTGCTCGATATCCAGAACAAGCTGCATCTATGCAAGCAAGTCCTAAAACCCGTGGGGACGTATGGTGTTCAAATATGGTGTTGTACCAAGAAAAGCAATATTATAGAAACCTCCTACAAACTTCTGAAAATAAAGTGCTAAGGGGAGTACTGAATCTTGGTATGTAAAATTACGATATTCACAGAGATTTAAGAATAGTCTCAGTCGAAAACGAAATTAAAAATTTAGCACAAAAACACCAATGTCATTGTAACAATGCTGTCCTTCAGATTTTGGACAGTAGATTTCAAAGGACAAAACTGTCTGATTTGTAAGAGAAATGGCGCGTAACTAATGTACAACAACTAAAGTACTTACGCTACAAAACGTGGGAAATATGAAATGTAAACTAATACATAAGTTTTACGTAGTTGTAAGGGAGGTGTTTTTAGTGAGTAAGGATCTCACATTACTATGAGCACCCACTGCCGGTCTCATGAAAGATTTATTTGGGTAAATGTTTTCCAGAATTTGGCTCCCTACATATGTCCTTAAATATATCAAATATTGCTCAGATACCGATTCTGTCTGAGAAATTTTCGGGAGATAAGTGAAATATTTCACGATGCAGGGTGTTTCAAAATGTTGAAGTTTCTCTCATCAAGGAATATAAAAAAATGTTACTGAACTTTTTTCAAGCACTGGGCAAATTGAAATCTTGTATGATTTAAGGAAAAATCACTCAAATCAGTAGAAATTCGATTATGATGGAACCAAATCAATATAATGGTAGCTTAAAATATGAAAACCGTTATAACTTTATTACTGTAAGAGATCAAAACAAATGTTAAATAGAGCTTTTTCCCCCCAACTTTTTGAAATTTTTATTTCTTTAATTTGAAAATTCTAAGAATAGCATAACCATTCAAGTAGGTGTATAATATAATTGAAACGGAAAAGGTTGTTTGTAATATAATTTTGAAATATATTGTAGTTTTTAAAAACCAAAACCTAGGCCTTTTTAACCCGAACCAGCTCTAAATTTAACTTAATCTATCTCCGATACCAAACATATTATTGGCATCACGGGGCGTGTCGCAGTGAAATTATATACATATTCATATGCAAAAATATATATTATTACCACTCAGAGGCTATTTCATCAGAAAAACATTTGATACCAATTTTCCTTAGAAGAAAGTGGGCAGGCGTTACCATTTGGTAGTCAAAGTTCACAGATTTTGATGAGATATTCATGAGGTGTCTTATGTCCTTCGGGGGCACTCCTAAAAATTGTTTAAAGTAGCAAAGAAAAAACAAAGAAATGAACAATCTCTTTATGGATGGTAATAATAATATCAAAATTTTGCGAAAAGTTTTTTTTTTATATAAATAAATAACATAAAAATTTTCCATTCTCGAAATGTCATTTTCAAAATTTCTAACTCTGCTCGTCATTTGCACTTGATGAATAACAGGGAAAGGTAATTGCATGTCTCAAGTACCTAAGTTTTAATGAAAATTATGTGAACTGCTAAACTTTAATTGAAGTACATATGCATACTTAATTTATTTATTATTTATTATTTACATATTCTTAGAAAAGGGACGTAATTAGGTAATTAGGTCGAAAAATTGTATCGGAAATAAGATCAGATTCTATTTGTAAGGAAAAGTGATTTTCCGCATTGCGGCTGCGCATGTGTCGTATGCCTGTCCGTTTGTTTGTGTGTATTACTGGGCATCTTCTTTATTTCCTTTAGTTCACGACAGCTGCTGCAAAAACTCACATATTAGAATGATTCTTTTAATCTGTAGAAAAATTTCAGATCTATTGTATTTTGGTGTAAAATGAATTAGTGGTTTTGAAAATATAATCCATTATGGTTTCTCTATGTTTTTCGTTACGATAACTATAACTGATCAAAAATGTCGCCGATAGAGTGACGATTTCCACCATTATAGTCATGCATGGCGTCCTATACTAATTTGTTCTTAAAATGAAGAATGATACCTTTTAAGAAAATAAATTACTTTGCTTTACTTAAAAATGGTGCATGATACTTTGTCGCTTTTTGCGAGATACTTTTTAAAGACCCTTGCGGCAACACTGGTGTAAAGAAAGCGCCGAAGATAGAGCTGACATTTGTTTTTTAGGCTTTGCGGAGGCAGGGCATTACAGTAGTTTGACTCTCTTTTATTTGTCTATTGTGTATAGGATGTATTCATTAATGCAATGTGAATTCTAAATAGGTTAAATTCCTTTATAGATCAAAATTTAAGGCTCAAAAGATACTTATGGAAGTAAAATACAGATATACGGACGAATAGATAAAATTTAAGTTGCTGTTTTCCGTATTAACTTTGAACCATTTCAAAACTGTCCTTTAGATTTTTAATGTACCTACAGTCGCTCTTAAAACTGGGGCGTCGCCAGCCCTAAAATGCTCTGAAAATTATCTCACATCTCTACCAAAAATAATCAGATTAAGTACATAAATGTAAAAAATAATATAAATGAGAACGGATTATACATATGTTGACATCTAAACCAACAATATTTCTCAAACTCATCGTTCGATAGTTATAAATATATGAACCATACAGTGGTGTTCCGCCCCATCGATTAGTATGAGTCGGATTCCGGAGGTTTTCTTGTGTATACTGTATTTTCCGACAAAATTTCCAAGTATGCCCTTTCTAGTTTATACGCTAAAATCCTGCTTGGCGAATTTAACACATATTGTGGATATTGGTGGGAAGTCCTGTTGAGGAGCTTATAGAACCAATTTGCGTGCGGACTATCATCAGGCGTTCGCTCACATGTCCAACGCCCATCGCAAATCTGCATCCAACTAGAAGCTGTTTCGGTTCCTCGTAGTAGATGTCACAGATTTCAACAGTTTTCAACTTGTTTGGGGTTCGTTCGCCACCATTTCTTGCTCAAAACTCTGACTAAATATTCTTATTGACTTCAGCTCCAAATATGTCTAAATAACTCAAACAACCTATACAAAGTTTATCCGCTAGCCTGACTATTCATGCCACCATTACAATCTACTTCTGAGACGCATCTTTCAGCCAGTTAGGTCAATAAGGATTGTCGCATCCAATTTGATACATGTTTGTGAATGTGCACTTCGACACATACACTGGTACTCAGCATTCACTTATCGTTGGCTCTCTATTGGATAGCTATCCAGCAATTACTGCGAGGAGGTGTTGATGCTATTTTGCCGTGCCATATAATCTAGCAGATAGCGAATTCCCGAGTTAGGCAAGTAGTTTCCAACAATCCGACAGAATGAGTATTTATTTAAAAGTGTAAACTATTTTTCTAACGTTTGTGCACTCCACCACTACCACTCACATATCCGTACTAACGTACATGAAGACATGTACAAACATATGTAGGTAAAAGCTAAGCGTATACAAATATAACTTCTTCTAACTAATTTTAAACTCTTTCAGAAATAATCCTCTTGTTTTCGCTCTTCAACAAAGAGGCATTATTAACGCTCTCATGAAGCTTACTTTCAATCTCAACCTGTCGGCAAAGTTGCTAAAAATGATACTTCACACACAATAAATGTGTCCACTCCCCTGCCTTGACATAAATTTCTTACCTGCACAATTTTGCGTCACATGAATACCAAATTTTCTTAATACACCTGCGTCTTTTCCCCAGTCATATGCCTACTGGGAGGTTTGTTTTTGAGGTGAAATCCAATTAGGATTACGTACAAAAAGACTCCATAAATTCATAAGGAGCAATCGAAGTTTCGCATAAGATCTGGTGAGCTGCTGTGTGTGTGTAGGTGCGTGGGTCCTATCTTCTCTGCGTTACTTCCTGTGAAGCACAACTCTAATTTTATTATTAGCATGAAAACAACAAAAGACGACCGTTTCCCTACAGCCATAACAACGAGGGACTCGTTGGGCTCTTTTCTTACCATCCTGGTATAAGCAACAGCAGCAACTTGAAGGGATCTTAGCTCAGTAATGCGGAAGTGACAGCTAAAATCCATCCTGTGAAGTTGCCAAAAAATATCTCCTCTTTCGCTTATTGTTGACTATAAGATAAGATGTAATTTTATTTTCCATTTTCCATTTTTTTTTTTTTTTTTTTTTATAAAATCCCAATGTAATCAATTATTATACTGGAAGGTACATGTTTTGAGGGATTTTCATTTTGTGTCTCGTTACATAAATTGCATTATTAATTTTTGAAGTGATTACAAGTTTATATTGGCGATGCCGTAATACATAGAATACTCGTAGAGAACCAGAGCTTGAGTTTTTATTTTCTGGTAAATTTCACTCACTTGTGGACAGGTCAGGATATAATGTAGGTTGGAAAAGGAAGCACAAGCCTCCTAAATGTAATTTGATTTACATACTTTGTATTGTTTAGGTAAAAGTTTTTCAGTTGAAAGTTTTATTGTTTGGATCCATAAAAAATGTGAAGAGATCAGAACTAATACCAATTGTAATCTTTATTTGCAATACCTATTTGTGTATGTTTCCGCTTAAAGAAAGTAAAAAGCAGGACTTGTTACCGCTTGTCTTGTAATTGTTCAGATTTAAAATTTCGGCAAAGTCGTGGGTTGATGAAATTTTGTACGGAATCCGAAGAAATACAGGTATAAATAATTTTGAAATCCGCCCACTTTACCAATAAGGCGAAACTTTTAATACCTATTTTTTAAATCGAAGCTTTAAGCTCCATTACTAACGTGTTTAAATTGGGCAAAATGCATAAATACCCTAAGCAGATCTCTGCAAATACAAAATCAGTCGGAAATGCTTACAACAGCCGTTAAAAAATAAAATGGTTCAAGAACCAACTTGAATAGTGAAATGCTTGAAGAGCCTTTAGACACCAATTTTCCGGGTTGTTCGTCAGACTTATCGCATGCCCCACAATCTATATATCAGATTCTGATGACCGAGAACAGACTCCGCTGGGTGATCTTTCAAGTCACCTGGCCTTGGTGGTATTTTGCCTGTCGAACTTCAATTTCAATGAGCGTTATCAATACTAATGCCGTGGCTTAAGGTTATTTTTAAAAGCAGAAAAGGCTGCATTATATTGGAGAGAGGTGAAGATGATTTTCAACCCTACATTCTTCTTATCGAATTTCACACTCGTAGTACTTTTTTTTAGAAATTTTGCTTTCAGATTTACACCACGCGTACTGCAGAGGAAATCAGTAGAGACTGCTTTACGTTAGACATCTACATCTACTGTAAACGTATGGCCATTGGAAGGGTGACTTATCAGGACGTAGGAAGATTCTAATCCAAGAGTGCACCTTGCCGTGTAAGACAAACTCAATTTTGATAAAAAATACTTCACAAGGATCCCCAGCAGAGCAGACTGAGACAACATCTTGGTCTTCGCGGAATCCACAAAAGAGATTTGCACTGACGCTTCCAAAACTGAGGTGGATACCGGAGCGGGTGTTTAATTCCTCTCATCTGAAATCAATCTCTCGCTTCGGCTACGGAACCACTGCAGTGTTTTTGAAGCTGATTTCGTAGCCATTCAGAAGGCTATCAAATGGTTGTTGATGAATCCAATTCCATCGTGTGACATTGTAATTTACATCGACAGCCAAGCTCCTATTAAGGCGTTTGAAGCATTAACTATAAGATCGAAATTGATAAAAAGCTGTCGCGAATCGCTTAATGCGACTGCAGAACAATAGATGGTGTGGTATTTTCACTTGTACCATATTAAAACAAACTCGATCCGTATGGGACCATAGGAAATCTAAGCGTCTAATCATGATGAATAAAGCGCACCTCAGCACCCTTTTCTCGAAATTGCCGCAACTGTCATCTGTCGCAGCTGTGGCGATGTTGAAGAGGAAGAAACGGTTTCACACTTCCTTTATTCCTGCCCAGCTCTGTTCACAAAAATATTCACAACAATGGGGTCGTATTTCGCTTGGAGAAGTAGCAAACATAGATCCACAAAAGATATGAAGCTTTATCTTTTCCACACAATGGTTCTTATACCCACGATGCTACTGAAAACTTATTTTTAGATTTTAGACGACGGTCTAAGTGTATCCTACTGTTTTCAGAGGATATCCACCTTACCTAAGCTAACATTAGGTATTTCAAATTTCACGTGACAAATATACAGTTTAAAAGATATGCAGGCTACAATATATATATTTTTTAGGTACATCCACGGTGACCACCATAACCAACTCTGAACTGCTTGCTACTATTACCTGCGTATGGAAGGTCAATGCGATCCCTATAAATTTTTTATTTTTTTTTTTTGTCAGGCAAAGAAGAAGGATGAAAGCTTACTCGTATATGATAACGACCACTGTTGTACCTAAAATTGTATTTTGAACACTAAAGATAATTTTTTTATGTGAAAATAACGTTAGTAAGGTAGTAATGTCATAACATCTTTCGAAGATCTTAACATTCAAACAAATTATTTATCATACACCAAAAATCAGAAGTCTAACAGAAAATTTCGTAACTCTTGTATCCCGTCTGGATTCTTTGTCGTATTTTGTGTTTGTATCGGAGATTTGGATCTATGATTTCGAAAAGAAAGATTAAAGCTACTCGTAGATTGCCGGGTTATGAATTTTTCGCAAAACTCAATGAGAATTACGCGGTAGGTGGTGTAGGTTGTTTTGTCAAAAAGGACTATGATGATTGTGTACCGCAGTATTTTTCCGACTTTTTGAGTGCTAATATTTTGAAATTATTTTTCACACTAAATATTGCAAATTATTTTGTTTTCTACGTTTATCGGGTTCACAAATGTGATTTTCCGGTGTTTCTGGAAGAATTTTCAAATTCACTAGATAATGAAAAATCAAAAAATTTAATTTTAACATTTTCGAAGAAAATTATGCAGTACTGGGCGATGTTGGCATCACCTGGGTTAGAATCTTTTATAAATGAACCAACGAGATTGACATCTGGTTGATGTTTAGTTCATATTTACGGTCGCTTTTCCAATATTTCTCTTGACTTTTGTGAAAATTGTTTGTTGGTTATTAAGGTCAAAAAAGTAAAAACCTGAAGTCAAGGACACAAAATGGGGCCACTAAAATTGATTGTGCTAAATTGAAGTCTATTATTTGCGTTGAGTGACATGACAAGTTGTTCTTACAGGACCAGATGCATCTAAATCTCATGATTTTTTTATAAAATGTCTTACCAATCATATAAAAAATGTAGTTTTACGACAAGGATTAAAAAATCAGTTAAAAGTCTCAAACCTTGGATAACTTCGGATTTAGTGCACCTAATTAATAAGAAAACTAAACTTCGACTGAAATGTACTAGGAACCCTAGAAATATCGGTCTGTAAGAGAAATACAAAAGCCTATGTCTGGAAGAATAGTATAAATTTCCAAAATGGCGTGCTACCTTTCACAAAAATCAATTTATTTCCTCTAGAGAAAATCTTAGAGGAGAATGGCATTACCAATGTTCTCGAATAGACCTACAACGATTGTCTTTAATGACCGAATTGTTACTGATAAGCTTGAAGTTGCTGATATCTTCAATAATTACTTTGCCAACATTATCCATCCATTTCCTTGTGTACTCCTTATGAAACTGTTAGAATATATCAATGCCAGGAATTGTATATTTTTACACAAAACTATTCATACTCAATGTCCGTCTTATTTGTATAACAGACTTAGCTTCACTCGTTCCTCAAGAACTATAAACATTATTCCCTGCCGTTGCAATTACTTAAATTCATCGCGTTTGTTTTTCATTCACACTGTCAGGCTATGGAACTCTTTACCGTCTCATATTAAATCTATTTCGAGTCCATCCCATTTTAAAAGTGCAATCATGCTACATTTTTCTGCTTTAACACACCAACGATAAACCTACATCCCCACCTTTTTAACCGTTCTATTCACCTCCTTCTCCTCAACATCAATACCAAACCCTGCATTTCTTACCTCCTTCACAATCTAGTTTAAGAAATTTACTGTCTTAAGTAATTAATGTATCATTTATAGTTAAAGTACGAAGTACAAAAAAAGATTAGAAATCTTAATGGAACCTCTAATTAAATAAATGAAAGTTGTTTTAAATTATAGGTACTCGTACTTTAAAAAATTCAAATTCTTGTGGCATAGATGGCATTTTCAATCGGATGATGAAGAGCATTGCATGATTTGTTGTTGACGCATATTTTTAATAAAACCGTTTTAACTGGAGGTCTTAATGTGCGTATAGTGCCACTTTTTAAAAAAAGGTGCTGCTAATGATGTGAATAACTAATAGCCATAAACTATGTATATGCTGAAGGAAGATACAAAATCTAGTTTTCGAGATTTTATGGTCAAGTGGTTCAAATCATTTCTTGAAATAATATCACAAAGAGTAAATAATGGATCACCTACAAGTGGAACTAAGTTTATGAATTTAGGTGTGCCTCAAGGCTCTACATTGGAACCGATTCTATTCCTGATATATATTAACTCATTATTTGATCTATCATTCAAAGGTCTTCTCCCTGCTTTTGCAGATGACGTAGGCTTAATCTACGGTTGGGTAAGCCTTCTGAATATAATTGCTGATATCAATTCGGATTTAGAATTACTAAAAACATAGTTCGCTATGCATACACTGATGATGAGTTCCAACACAAAAATAATGCTTTTCAGTTTGTCAGAGCAAAACTCTTTTGACGCTGACGTTTTTTTTTTTCATGCACCTGAATGCCAAATGTTAAGCTGTTGATAACTTTACAGCGAAAAGTATTTTCAAATTAAGAGCTTTAATGAATTTAAATATCTGAGGTTATTATTGACTCTATAATGTGTTTTTATTGAACTTTAAAGAGTCACTCCAGTGGTATTAAATACAATTTTTTTTTTCAAAAATATGAAATGTTACTAAATTGTCTCTAAATGATATTTTGCTATTTTATAAATATACTTATACTTTGAATTATTGTAATTTAACTGGTACCGAAAATAAACATTTTACTCGTACTTACTTACTATATATGAAATCGAATTCCCCCTCCTCAAATAAGTGCATAATCATAATAGAAAGATAGACTTAACTTTTGATGCTGATCACAAATATACATATGTATATAATTTAGGAGGTCTAGCAGTATTATTTATATATATTACAAACTATGTATCAAAATTAATAGGTATAAAGCTATTATGGAATAGGGTATAAACAATTTGGCGGAATAGCTCTTTTGGGTGCCAGAGCCCAAATCAAGTATGTTTGCCATGATCTGAATTGGAAGTCAGATCTACTACATATATAAAGGGTGTCCCAAATTTTACGCAAGAAGTAATTTTGATAGAAAACACAGATTTTTAATTACAAACTGTAAATGTTTTATTGATTCATAAAGTATACAGTATAGGGTTATGTATGGAATAGCATATCGGCTAATAGCCTCCACGCCTTTGCTGGCACATACACACTCTTTTGTCGAAATCTCGCATGACCGTTTTGAATAAATGTTGCTGAATTTCGTTGATACAGCGCTCAATTTGCTCCTTCAAGGCGTGGGTGGTTGGCATAAACCTTAAACTTCAAAAACTTTGAAGAAAAAAGTTCAACGGCGTTAAATCGCATGATCTGGGCGGCCAATTCTGATCCCCAAAACGGGAAATTATACGACCAGGCAGTAATTGAATTGTTTCTCAGGGCTGTATGGCATGTGCACCGTCTTGTTGAAACCACATGTCGTCCACATCCATATCTTGTAATTTAGGCAAAAAACTGGATTATCACGTCGCGATAGCGAGCACCATTAACTGTTATTGCCTGACTAGCCGCATTTCCAAAGAAGTATAGTCCGATGATGCTTCTAGCCCAAAATCTGCACCAATCAGCGACACGTTGTTGATGCATTTGTTTATCAACAATTACTCGTAAATTTTCTGAACCCCAGATTCGACAATTTTGACGATTAACAAAGCCATCAAAATGAAAATGAGCCTCATCGCTGAAGATGATTTTGTTTGAAAAATCAGCATCCACTTGTTGTTGTTTCATAACCCATTCAACTAACTCTCTTCGCTGTGAGTGGTCAGTAGGCTTCCGTTTTTTGAGTCAATTGCACTTTGTATGCATGAAGATGCAAATCTTTCGTGAGAATACGCTGTAGAGAGCTTCTCGAAATGTCCAATTCTTGACCACGGCGCTGAATTGATGTTCCTGGACTGTCAACAACACTCTCACGAACTGCTTTGATGTTTTGTGTTAAACGACTTGTTGAAGGACGGCCAGAGTGTCTAAGATCACTAATTGATCCAGTATCCCTGAATTTTTGAATGAACTTAAATCACTATTCCGACTATATTTTGTACGAAAGCTGCGAACTGTAGCTGCCTAAACTTCATTATTTTTTAAATAATGCTCAACAATGAAAACGCGTCGTTCTTTTTTTTTTAATAACCCTGAAGTGTCCGTTGTCACGCTGTCTTTTTTTTTTTTTGTTGGCAACACTTTACCACTCAAATGGTACAACATTTAAATCTTGCGTAAATTTTGGGACACCTTTTATTTCTTTGTTGGATCTCGTCGCATGAAATTCTGGGAATTGTAAGGGAATTACAGTTATAATACATTCTATTTAGATGTTGCATGCATCCCTGCAATTGGATTGTGAATTCTTGCAATGTCAGTGGTGGTATAATTTGAGGCGTCTTGTTTTGAGCATAACTAATTTGAGTGTGAGTTAAAATTCAACCCAAGGAAACTTTACGGGCCATCACGCTGAAAGAGGTGTGACAATGAGCAGCTAATTGCAACCGCAAAAGGTTTTCTTTTATAGAATTATCAAGGAGTTTATCCCCATACAACAATTCAGTACCAGCAATTCCAACTTCACCCTGCCCATATTTACCTAGCACGGTCAAATATATCGATAGACGTTCTGCATCCACTCATAAGTTAAATGTGGGGAAGTGAATTTTTTTTTTTTTCAATGGATGTATTCAGGTCTTCGTATTTTATTTTCTTTATTTTTGCATGTACTTACTTTAAGACTCGCTTATTCGACCGGCAACTTTACACCCAAATCTCTGTCTGCCTAGAAATTCTTTGCATAGTATACCAAATATTATTTCAAGTGAGTGTACATACAGGTTGGTCGTTATATAGTGTATAGACGCAATTATCTCTAGCCGCTTCGTAAATCGATTCCAAATACACTCATACCTCGGTCAGCGGCCTAGATACTTATGTCCTGTATCCCCTTGTGGGTCCTAGGGCCTCTACAACGCCTACGCGCCATCGTGTGCGATTTCTGGAAATGTGCCTCAGCTCTCCCCAACTCTTTCCCAGTTGCCGTGCTTCCTTCTCAACTGTTCTGCGCCACGTACTCCTAGGACCGCCGCGTATCCTGCCATCCTGGGTAAGCGGGTTCCACTGCATCGCTTGGTTAGCTATGGACCTGTCACCCTTTCGGAGAGTGTGACCGATCCACTGCCACTTTCGTCGTCGTATGGTTGTGCCTATAGGTTCATTGCCCGTTCTCTGATAAAGCTGTTCGTTAGAGATACGGTTTGGCCAGAATATCCTTAAGATGTAACGTAGACACCTATTGACAAACGTTTGCAGCTTCCTCGTGATAGTGACGGTCACTCTCCAGGTACCACATCCATATAGCAACACGGATTCAACGTTGGAACAGAACAGTCGTAGCTTGGTGTTTAAGCTAATTGCATTACTTCGCCAAACTATGGATAGCATCCCAAACGCAGATTTTGCTTTACCTATTCGGCTGGCTATATCCAGTTCGGTTCCGCCATCGGTTGAGACAATACTCCCAAGGTATTGGAAACTCTCTACTCTCTCAACCGTTTGTACAGCAATGCATATATGAGTTGATGAGTTTGGTCCTAGGCTGATCATTTTTGTTTTTGCCGAGTTAATTTTCAGCCCAACGACGTCTGCTTCCCTCTCCACATTTGCTGTCATTTGGTGAAGGTCCATTATTCTGTGAGACAGTAGGCATACATCGTCGGCGTAGTCGAGGTGTTTGAGTTCAGATGTGAGAGTCCATCGAATTCCTCCATTTCCTGTTGATAAGGCCGCATTCAGCACATCGCTAATCACCAATAAAAACAATATTGGTGAAAGTATGCAGCCTTGCCGAACCCCACTTTGGACTTCGAATTCCTCACACAGCCTTCCTCTGTGCAAAACGTGACATGTGGACCCATCATATGTAGCTTTGATAATTGCTATTAATTTATCCGGAATGCATCTCCTGCGCAAGGCACGCCAAATAAATTCCCGATTGACACTATCAAACGCCTTTTCAAAATCGATGAACAACAGGTGAAGTGGTGATCGATATTCAACACATTGCTCGATGATGATCCGCAGGGTGTTGATGTGGTCGACACAGGAGGATCCAGAGCGGAAACCTGCTTGTTCGGCGTCAAGTGTGTCTTCAAGGTTTTCTTTGATTCGCTCCAGGATGATTCTAGCTATTGTCTTGGCCACAGCAGGCAGCACGCAGATACCTCTCCCTTTTTCCACTCATCTGGAAAACTCTCTGCTTCCCATGTTCTCCCGACAAGTGGGAACAGTAGCTCTGCCGATGCTGTTGGCGCAGCTTGAAAAAGCTCCGCGGGTATGCCGTCAAGTCCTACCGCCTTATTAGTTTTCAGTGCTTTGATTGCGGTAATAATATCCTCTTTACTGGGGGTTGCGGTGCGAATTCGGGAACTTCTTTCTACGGACACTTCAGTCTGACTTGGGTGCATATTGCTGGCGAATACTCGGTTTAGAACCGAAGCTAAATGCTCCTTCCATCTCATCAGTTGATCCTCATCCGATATTAGCAACGAACCGTCTAAGCCTTTCACTGGGTGTTGAGTAGAGCTTCGGCCACCTATAAGCTCTTTAGTGATTCTATAAACGGTTCTGCTGTCGCACCTCGCTGCTGCTTCTTCTACTTCCGTAGCCAGCGCATTGATGTAATTGCGCTTGTCACGTCTCACGCTACGCTGTACTTCTCTCATCTTCATGCGATATAGGGACTCAAGCTCGATCCTCCCTGCTGCTGGAGTTGCTGCAATTTGAGCTCTTAGCTGTTTTCGTTCGTTGATCCTTCTCCAGGTATCCTCGGAAAGCCATGCCCTATGCGATCGACCGATAATCCTTTCAGCACCTGATGTGAAAATAGTTTTCACAGCGCACCAATGATCTTGGATGGTGGCGGGCAGGGAGCTGCTGATTGTTTCCACTCCACGTGAGAGATGGTCCCTTAATTCTTGGCGCACTGTGGGAACTCTCAGTCGGTCTACATTGAACCTAGGTATTCTTGTGTCGTTAGATCTACGAACGGCAGCAGTGCGTAGTCGGAGAGTAGCTATCATAAGATGGTGATCTCGTACCAACCCCATGTCGGCACCTCGCCTGTTTCGGACGTCTAGGAGACTACTTCTAAAACGGCGACTGATGGCAAAATGGTCAATTTGGTTGGAGGTTGCTTGCCTGTCAGTTGACACCCAACTGATTTTATGGCAGGCTTTGTGCTCAAACATGGTGCCACCTATGACAAGACGATTTGCGTTGCAAAAGTCAACAAATCTTTCGCCGTTGTCATTCCGATTGCCTAGTCCGTGCCGTCCCATAACATGTTTGAGCCCTTCGTTGTCGCAGCCTACCTTGGCATTCAGGTCCCCCATCACAATGACAATGTCGCCATTGGGTGTTGCATTATGAACAGCTCCCAACTGGTTGTAGAAGTTCTCCTTTTCTTCCTCAGACGAACCATCCGTGGGGGCGTAACACTGTATGATGGTGACGCGACGTACTCTCGTCCGGAATCTGGCCGTTAAAATTCTATCACCGTGCGGTTGCCAGGTAATTAGGCCTCTGCGTGCTGTTGGCGTTAGCAGCAGTCCAACTCCATATCCACGGGGGTTTCCGGTTGGTCTTCCGGAGTAGAGTAATACAGTATTAAGCGTTGGGGATTGGTACTCACCCGCATCTAACCATCTTATCTCGCTTACTCCCAATATGTCCAGCCTATATCGCATGAACTCATGCTCCAATTGAAGGAATCTGGCGTTCTGAGGTCCTTCACTCTGAGAGTCAAGGAGCGTCTTCACATTCCAGAAACCAATCTTAGTCCGGGTACGATAGCCAAAGGTCGTCAACGTATTATCAGTCCTTATCCGAGGCATTGTGTCGGTTTCCATAGCTATTGTAGTTTCGGTAACGCGGGTTGCTGGCCCAGGTTACCTAGCCTAGGCATAAGACCCTAGACAATCTCGCACTTGCAATTTTGGCCTATATGTATAAGGATTTATACATGCAGTTGCCCGGGGACCACCACGAGGAGGTAAAGCAAGCACTACATTACGAACTTGATTGTTGCGCTACTGGTCCAATCCATGTTTTGGACAGTCAGTAGTTTCCCGATCAATCGCCATGCGGCCTAGATACGTTCTACAAAATCAGGCCGTAAAGCGAAATGCCGTATAACGAGTCATTCTTTTTCATACAAACCCATACAAAATCCATTAGATTGGTTCCAAATCTTCAAAAAATAACCAAAAAATTAATAAAACGTTATAAAAATAATTAATTTAATGTTTTGAGTTCAGAGCAAGTTACGTTTCAATTTAATATTGACAGGAGCCAAAATAAAATCTACATATATAACAAAACAGAACATAATTAGGTAAATAAATAGAGAAAAATTAAGATGTGGAAGTGGAAGAAGAATCACTGTCATATACACGAGCGACTGCGGGCTTAAAAAACCGTTGCAGCGTTGGTTGTTTTGCTTTATTCCTTAATTCTTTTCCTATTTCCTTATAGCAGTTAGCACTGCGTTTTTCCTCGGAATCGTTTTGGTTTAAAATTTCCAACCCCTCTTCGAAATGGTGCAGTGCTTCACACAAATTTCTTGATGTCAACTGGCGACTCGTGGAAGGCTCAGGCTCTTCATCTGACTCTTAATTTGATCCTGGCTTGAAATCCCCCGAAGCGTTAGCACTAAGAAGAAGACTCAAACGTTCTTTTGACACCTTATATCCTGATGCAGATTTTTCGTCGTTTGAAATAAAGGTCCGTTCAGGCATTCGTTTCCAATAAAGACCTGTCACGTCTGCATTAAAAACTTGTTCTGGAACGTAACCACCTTCTTCAAGCATTTTTTTTTAAAAATGGTCGGATACTGGAGAGCTGCAACTGAATCGGCACTTGCTGCTTTACCTTTCATCTTGATGTTATGCAAACTATGTCGATTTTTAAATTTTTCAAACCAACCTCGACTTCCTAAGAAAATTTCATTTTTCGACGCTTCATCCACATCCTCCAATTTAAGATTTTCAAAAATGCTCTTAGATTTTTCTTGAATAATCATTTGACTCAATTTTTCCATAATATCACTTCTTTTTCGAGCTAATTTTGTACAAATGCTTAAATGCTTAGCGAGGTATGAGTGTAATCTAAAAAAAGAAAATTATTTATAGCATCGTATCTTTCCCTGAAGATATGTTACTTTGCTCATATGCTAAACCAGATATGGATTAATTTCCGTTTGACTGTTACAGATTCCGTCATGCGATATCCTGCCGCTGCATGCATCTATAAAATATGCATAATTCTGTCATTTAAAGCGCATAATTATCCATTAGGTTTTATTAATGGCCAAATTACAATATTTATTGCCAGAAGAAGCTGAACTAAATTTTCTTTTTTGCATAATAATTCAAAAGAAGTTTGTTTTCTCATACTGTACGAGTAATTAATATTAATTGCTTATTAATCGTCATTACAAATATATCTACCCGTAGATATGATACAATTTCTAGATTGTGCCATCTACATAAGTATTTATTCCTTCGAGACGAACGAAATATTGCGAAATTTTTCCTTGGTTATTTTCTGAAGGAAGGGGATCATTTGTTTGTCATTAGCAGTAACCTTGTTGAACACGCGGACATTCAAATCAAATTATCGTTAAGGAATTCTGGGCAAACACCATTCTGGCCACGAAACTGGTTAATACAAGGTCAAAAAACAAATACAATGGGACCAGTGTCATTAGAGAAGCCTTAAATTTGCTCGTTGTTCAAAGTTCAATTAATTTTATTTTATCATTGTTAATGATGCTACTGAAAGCTTGCGGTTTGATGATCGTTGAAAATACATAATTACCCAAAGAAACCCTTTTTGATGAAAGGCTGGTTTTGATGAATTCTAATTGTTTAGCGTTTATTTTAATTAACTGTCATTGAGTTTTGTCGTTGGAGAACATGGCTTAAAAACAAAAGGTTATTTATTCTCTACCCATTCTACTCGTCAACATTAAACGGCACGTTTTTCTTAATAGATTTAAACTGTCCTATGATATAATGCATGTTGGTATTGATTAGCTACTTTCGGAAGTCCTAGACATTTCGATTTTACTGTTTATTCTAAATAAAATTCCCTTCTTACACTCCAATTTAATCATACAACGCACATACATAGGTACATGTTATTTGAAACCAATGTAATATATTTTTATATTTCCTTGCACGCAGCCTACGAGTAGTCCTGTATACATTATTGAAAAAGATATTCTCAGTTTTCACCTCAATAATTAAATATCGATTTTTCCAACCTAAATAACCTTTAACCATCACTCAAGTGAGGCGTATCCAACAAGGGAAAGCCCCACAAACTTCAAATTTAATTGGAGTGTAAAATTTGTACCACAATATCATCCCTTATGTACAAGCAACCGCCATCTGGAAAGTTCTACTGCGAGCACGTAGTCATTAGGAAATGAATTTTGTTTTAAAAATTTGATGAATTCTGAACAGACATTTAAAATGATGTACTTTTATATACAACTAAATTAAACTTAATTGAGTTACAATAATTTATCTTATTTATCATGTGGAAATGCAGTAGTCGTTTGTACGAGTATGTATGTATGTTGTTGTTTTTGTGAAACTTGTCATTTTCTTGATATTTTTATTATGCTTTGTAAAACTACTGTAGATGAACTCTAAAAAGTGGGTTTCGGGAATTCGTCAGTGTGTCTTTGCAGCCCGTTGGATAGTAAATTTGAATGACTCTGTAATCACACGAAATGTACCGTCCACAATATTTCAGAATTTTCCTCTTCGTCAAGTGGGTGAAATTCTGGACAGCCCACCTCGATGGTCAAGCTGTATCATCCACAACTGAAACTCGACGAAGGCCAAATATGTGACTACAAGTGACTATACCCAAAATTGACGGCTATTTTTAGGCTATTTCTAGTAACCCGAAGCCGAATTTCGGTTCTTATACCTGTTAACGCCGAAACTGAAACCTAACCTACTCGTGAAGGCACTTATAGCAGCTTATGTGGGCAATAATACCAGTATTTCGCAGAACAATAGACATGAATAAACATATTAGGGAGGCGACTATCAACGACTTCTGAGCTGTATTATGCACTACATATACACAGGTCGACATAATTCATCGTACGACACATATAAACGCTGTTGTTCGGTACCTACACAGTTCAATCAAAAAAGGAATAGGATTTAAGAATCAGAACAAAAAACTAAGATTATCTAGATATTAGATTAAATTAAAATTCTTTTTATTTTCTTAAAATTTAAACAAAAAGGAAAAACACATTTGGCTCAAACGACAAAATTCTTCGTACGACTAGTTTCGACTTTAATTTTTTGAAAAATAGGGCTGTCAGTAACTTGTTGGGCCTCCACGAGATTTAAGGACTGCTTGTAGTCGACGTGGCATAGAAGAGACCAGGTTTTTCGTAAAATCTTCGGGTACACGACCCCATTCTAGTTGGAGGGCTTCCTTAAGAGTCGCTTTTGACGAAATCCGGTGTTTATGTAGTTGTTTTTCCAAATAGTCCCACAAATGCTCTATTGGGTTTAAGTCCGGGCTCTGAGGGGGAGAATTAAACTGTCTTGGGCATAGTATAACAACCAATCCTTCACTTTTCGAGCGGTGTGTTTAGGATCGTCGTCTTGCTGAAATATCCAGCCGGGATCCAAACTTAATCTCTCTACTGATGGGCGTAGATTTGCTTTTAATATGTCGAGGTACATGTCTTGGTCCATGTTACCTTCAATAAACACCAGCTTTCCCATGCTAGACCAAGCCATGCTCCCCCACACCATAACACTACCTCCACCGTGCTTCACTGTTCTTCTTACATTTTAAACTTCCATTTCAATGCCGCTCTTTCGCCAAACTCTTGCAGGACCATCATGACCAAAAATGTTGTATTTGCTCTCGTCGGTGAACACAACTTTCTTCCAAAAAGAAAGATCAGCGTCCTTGTGTAAAGTGGCAAAGTCTTTACGTTTTTTCTTATTCGCTTCACTTATGGGTGGCTTCTTCCTTGGTGTTCTTGAAAAATACCCATGTCTGTTGAGGGCCCTTTCTATTGTACGCGTGCTGACGTCTGTCCTGCATGTATCCGCGACTATTTGTTTTATGGTAAGGTAATTAGTTCTTGGGTTTTTTCGCACTGTGTTCAGAATGACCCTTTCGTCCCTTTCATTTAATTTGCGTGGACGGCCTGTTCTTCGCTCTCACTCAACACTTCATACGAAGAATTTTGTCGGCCTGTGTACATACATAGGAAAGAGTTGCCTTTTGCCTGCCGTCGTGCGCACACGCGATTTTAACTATCCGCAATCGCTGCGAATAAAAAAAAAAAAATAGTGCGGACAACAACTCAACTTTTGACGAATTTGATGCGCTGTCCGATTCTACCGCTCGAATTGTCTCCTTGTACCCTCATACTGAAATCGTCATTGCGATCGATTTCAATATACACAATTTGGATTGGCTTCAACATTTTAGCCAGACAACAATTTGACTCAGCTTGTAAATGAGCCCACACGTATGCCGGACGTTGAAAGTCATTCCGCCAACACTTTGGACTTGTTTCTTACTTGGCACCTCGATAAATATACATTGATATTTTAGCGCCTCTAGGTCGGTCTGACGATAATATCGTATCAGTTAAAGAAAAGACTCCTAAAAGAAAGTCAATACGAAGAAGCCAACTGGAGCGGCCTTAATAGCTTCTTTAGGAGTTTTAACTGTTCGCTATGCCTCGACGTGGATGCTGCTGCTAATAGGGTCACTAACACTATCTTCGGTATGAATGTCTTTATTTATAACAGAATAAAGAGCATTAAACTTAAGTAAACATTTTTGTCATTCGTCAAAAGTATACAAAATTCTGCCTCGTCAGCCATCCCTAGGCTCATTTACAATGATATTCCAGCTGTCAGCTCCTTAGGCAAAGCTAATCCGCTTTCTGCTCACTGCTCCGCCTGTATTTGAGAGCTTCAAATTTTCCATGGGACAAGTCCACTTCGCATTCGTACAGTTGCATGAGTATTCAAAGGTTTTAACATACACAAATTCGCTGGTCCAGATGGTATCTCCGCCATAGTTTTGAAGAGGTGTTCTCTGTTCTACTCTTCAGGGCTCTTTACGAGTAGATGGACAACAGCATTTGTCCAGCCCGTCCCTAAAAATGGCGAATCTTCCTCCCTGTCCGCTTACCGACCCATTGCACTTAAGTCCCTTCTTTCCAAGGTCATGAAAACGCTGTTAAATCGTCAGCTTACGAAATATCTCGATTCACGAAAAAACCTTAATGACCGGTAGTATGGTTCTCGTAGTAACAGGTCCACTGGTGATTTGATGGCATAGTTACCGAGAAGTGGAACCAATTTTTCCATCACTTCGGCGAAACTAAGATGGTTGCACTTGGTATTTCAAAGGCATTTGAAGAGACTCATCGATGAGCCTCTTCTTCGATGGATTAGAAATTACCTATCGGGGCGTTCAATACAAGTTGTATTGGGTGGCTCCAAGTCTGCAATCCACCAAATAAATGCTTTTGTCCCTCAAGGCTCTATTTTGTCTCCGACTCTCTTTCTTATTTTTATAAATGATCTCGTATCTGCAACTTTTTATCCAATCCATTCCTTCGCTGATAACAGTACCCTCAATTTTTCATATTCTTCAGCCGTAGAAGAGGACCGACAATGTATGTTAAGTACATTAAAGTCCGACCTGGACAGCATAATCAAAACACAACCCTCAACCATTATCCATGAATGGTACTTGCATCGCTGAAACCGAAAGGCGTGCTATTCTCGGTATGTGTATTAATAATATTAACCATCTTCGACGGAGCGCTGACATATTCGAGGTCGCCAAAAATGCTGCAAAATATCTAGAATTCCTTAAACGGTGCAAGAAATGTTTTACCCCGTCTGATCTGGCATCAATTAATTAGGCATTCATCCGCCTAAAGCGGGAATATAATACCCACATCTGGTCTGGTGCACCCAAGACCGTTCGGCACATTCTTGACAAAGTACAGCGCGTTAAAACTTATAGGTGATAAAGACATTGTAAATTCCATACATTCACTTGAACATCGCGAAATCTCACGTGTCTTTCCCTATTTTATCGCTTTTTTTTATAAAAAGTGCTCCATGAAAATAGCCAGTTGCATTCTTCCCCTTCAACCGCAATGTGCGAGTGCATGCATGTGCTTGCTTCGAATGCAAATCAGTTCACCCTTAAGCCCAACTTCGGACGTATTGTCATATACACATATGGACATTAAAATAGAGACAGTTGTAATTTCTTGAATTAAAGTCGCATAAAAACAACAACTCTCATGCGAACACATTCTAACCGTTATCAATAACATAGTAAGATTTTCTTATGAAAAATAACAGGACCGTTACTTTGAAGTTGTTTGTTTAGAGAATGCATATTAACAGTTTCTTCCAGAAAATGAGTTTTTTTGCGGTCATTATAATAGAGACAGATTGGCAAGCGGACGAGTTTATTTTTTGTGTGTGAAAAATATCAATTATTTCCTACAGATTTTACTTTTCTACGATAGTTAGTGTATTCTATAATATTTTCATAGGATCTGAATTTATATAATTAAATTAAATTAAAATTAATACAGAAAAGTATGGGCCGCAAGAAACACTGCACCTCAGAAGAGAAATCTGCTATTTTAGCTTTAAGTAAAGATGGATTATCGATACGAAAAATAGGTAAGAGCGTCGGGCGATCTCCCAAGTTAGTTGAGAATGCAATTAAGCCACCGCCACCACTACACCTGAATATTTCTGATAGAACAGTTCGGAGAAGACTTGTTGAAGGTAATTTGCACGGAAGGATAGCAAGAAGGGTGCCTTTTCTAAGGAACAAAAATATTGCATCTCGCGTAAAATTCGCTAAGGACCATCTTCATTGGACTGGACAAGGGGGAATAAAAAAAATGGAGAAATGTTTTGTGAACTGATGAACGAAGATCCATTTATTCGGAAGTGATGGCAGACAGACTGTTCGGAGGCCACCTTTGAAGGAACTCAGCCCACAATACACCCAGAAGACGGTCAAGCATGGAGGCGGAAGTGTTCTTTTGTGGTGTTGTTTTCCTTGGTATGGCGTAGGACCAATTCATCAATTCAAAATGGATCAGGTGATGTACGTTGATATAATGAAAAAAACGATGTTACCTTATGCCGAAGAGAATATGCCTCTCAGATGGGTTCTACAACAGGATAACGACCCAAAGCATTCTTCCAAATCTGCGAAAAGTTACTTCAAGGACCAAAAAATCAATGTAATGGAGTGGCCATTCCAAACACCTTATTTAAATCCAATAGAACAGTTATGGGGAGATTTAAAGAAGGCTGTTGGGAAGCATTATACGAAGAATAAAGCCGAATTGTGGAAAATTGTTCAACATGAGTGGTCCCAAATTTCAGTCGACAGATGCCGCCGATTAGTTGACTCAATGCCCAACAGGTGTCAAGCAGTTATAAAGAGCAAAGGTCAAGCAACAAAATATTAAATCTTTTTTTTAAATTATAACTGCTAAAATTTTAATTTTGAGTTTTTTAATGTGTCTCTATTTTAATGTCCATGAAAAGTGTGACTTCTTTTTTTTAAGTTTCCTACTGTACAAAAAGTTAAATATTTTTTTATAAATTTTAGTATAAAAAAAAACAAAGAAACTGAAGTACAAATTTTGCTTTATCTTCTCTTTTTGAGTTAATAAAAATACGAATTCTTTAAACTATGCTAAGTGCCTCTATTTTAATGTCCATGTCTGTATAGGGATTCGTTTATAAGCCGAAAAACACGAATGTGGAATTATCTAACAGGCTCTGTATTTCCACATCACTACAACCTTCAAACATTTAAAGCCAACGTTCACATTCGTCTCCTCTGTTCCTCTTTCCCATTTCCCTAAATGCCCGTGCCCTGAAATAATATAAGGGTATATTATATTGGCGGGCGGAAGTTATTAAAAAAAAAAAAAAATACAATCCGTCTGAAACGGATTGTATGATACCCTATCCTTCATCTACTAAACTACAGTGAACGTGGCGTTTTGAAATGGACATTCAAATTCAATAATAGCGTATCTTTCTATTTAGAACGGTATTTGTTACCGAAGTTCATGAATTCTAATGAGATATTGAAAATAGGTCTTATCAATCACCGTAAGTATTAAAGCTTTAAAGAAGCAATATCAGGTATTTAAAGAAAACGCTCCGAAAAATTAATCGTGGCATTACACATCGTGTTTATGACAATGTTCTTTTTAGTAATTCTGAATAAACCGATGGTCGTGGAAAATATTTGAAGCGTAAGGTCACGAATGCAATTCTTGCATAAATGCATGTATAAGCACATATAACGTGGAAGAATCGTGCATAAATGTGAATTACGAGTAAGTAGGTCAAAACATGTGCATAGAATTATGGACTTGCATCAAATGGCTCATAGTTTAGAAGCCGAAGCAAGCAGGCTCTCATCATCAATGCTCAATTTAATATTGCTGGTCAGCAAGACGATAAAGACAATGGTTCCTTTATTTAGGAAGCATTGTCTCGGCTAACGGCGACACCGAGCTCGATGTATGTATACTATCCAAAGTCTGGAAGAGCAATGTTGTCAGTTTAAGAACAAAGCTTCGACTGTGCCACTCATATGCTGCAAACCTTTGTAAGTATAGATGTCTACGCATCATCTTAAGGATATTTTGACCCAACCGTATCTCAAAAAAACAGCTCTACGGAGAACGGTCCAGGAACCTACCGACATCAAAATAAGATGAAGGAAGTGGCAGTGTATAGGTCACACCTTACGACGCTAAGAAAATCCGTTGCAAAAGTGTAGGGGTCTACTCGCTAATTTTTTTTGGCAGTCTTGCTTTTCAACAACTCGCACTTTGTTTTTGGCAGTTTTTATTTGGCAAATTTTTATTTCTCTTATTTATCAACAAATTGCTGCCTAACCATAAGCGAAATGTAAAAGCGCAGAAAAGTATTGCGAAATGATCACGTTGCAAGATAAACCAAAGACTGATTGAAAATTTGCGAAACAACTATTGCGAAACGAACAAAATTTGTTTCGATAAATACGAAGTAATATTTGCGAAATAAATTTTCTGGAATAGGCAGGCACCCGTTGCAAAATATCCTATGCATTGTAGTCCACTACCCAAGCTAGAAGATGATTGGGTCGCCCTAAGCAAACTTGTCGCAAGATAGTGAAGGAGGAAACAAGGTCTCTGAGAATGAGTTGGAGAGATCTGAAACAAATTGCAGCTATTCGCACAGGATAGCGCGCAGGCATTGTTGACGCCGTATACCCCACGAGGTGTTACAGGAACTAATCCATCATCACACACGACTATAATAGTCCATTATCCCTATTTCGGCTATTTATATACATATATAAACATATACATATTCGGAACAAAAAATAGTTGGTGGGAATGATGTAGATACATACATACATACGTATGTGGGTAGAATAGTAGTTACGTTTATTTTTGCTATACATATTGCAACATAATTGATGTTTACAATTAAGTTATCAATGCATGTCAAATGTTCCCAGCAATTAATTCTAAACACATTCACGAACATGAATAAACATGAGACTTCAAAGCAAATTCATGTTTCGCGATCATCAATTAACCGCAATCAAGATTTTCGCCTGACTCATACACCTTCATTAAAAGTCATACGACACAATTAAATAAACAAAAATAAAATGTGCTACCATGCGCACAGGTGAATTCAAATAAAGGACACCTTCAAACACAAGGATACATATCTCCCCCTCAGATCGGCGCGCGACGCGCAACGATTTCCTGATAGCGCACTTTTACGTAACATCGCGCAAAACTATTCATACATACCTTACCGCCATTTGCATTTATACGCTGTTAATAAATCAGCATATCAAACAAACGATGACGACAGTGGCGGCCATGAACATACACATCAACATTTCATGCATGTAGATTGCTTTGTCCCGAATCTCCCGGAATTTATGTGTTTATTCTTTTCAACTCTCAAATCAAGCTATGCGAGGGTGTCTTGATAAATGTGTAAATTATTTGACGCCTCAACAAGGTGTGTGCGGTGTATGGCATTCAAAAAAAAAAAAAAAAATGGCAGGATACGGATTAGGATACGTTGAAATTCAAATAATGTGAAACATGAGAAGCTTCAGGACAACAACCAAAGTACGATGAACATTCGTTCAAACAGTAGGTTGTACCTTCCCCGTTACGTGACATTCACCCGTTTCAATCCGATATGGTGTAGAATGGTTGTACTGGTAATAAGGGTGGAAGTTTGTCAATTGTTATCCTCCCATTGGGAGCCAAATATCTTCTGCGTTAAGGTTGAGTTAAAAATCCTGAAGAAAGTGAAATGAGACAGTGAGCACATTACCTACTGGTATTTAAAAAATAATCACTCTATTATAATTCTTTGGATTGAAATAATAATTTCCTGTATTCATGGGCGCAGCGATTAGGATGGAGGATGTGGTGGTTGTTTTTTTTTTTTTTTTTTTTTAATTAGTGACTACCTATATTAATGAAAATATGATACATACATACCTGATACGTTTAACCGAAGGGGAAGCAGTGTGATAGAGGGCGCACGTCCTCCCTAAAACCCGTGATAGACCAAAACTGATCGCGATCAACACCCGATCTGACTTAACCTTAAGCCTACTCAGGAATGTAACCCTTACACTTCGGAACAGGATGAGCCTGTAAAGAACTCATACTAACGCTACCACTTTGACTGCGATAGGAGTAGATTCACTCCGAATTAAATGAAGTCTATTGCATTTTTTAAAATTGTATTAAACAAACATACGCTTTGAATTGCATCAGTAAATCCACATTAAACATAGTAGGCGAATACCATTATTTTAATCAATTATTCTAACTTAGAGGTATATTCTTAGGTGAACAATGAAAATTAAAGAAAAAACGAGGATATTTTTTTTTTGTTTTGTTTGCAAAAGAACGTATTCAACAAATTTGAAGAGTAGGAACTTTAGATATTACTTACTTACTTTTCAAGTTGATGGCTACTTAGCTGACTAAGTTTTTGCGTAGCCATCAACATGAAAATTGGCTTCTTCGCTGATGATGATTTTGTTGGAAAACTTACCGTATATTTGTTGTTGTTCAATGAACCAATTGACGAACTCTCTTCGCTGCGTTTGTTTTGTAGGCTAGACTTGTTGAGTAGCCATGAAGACGCAAATCTTTCTTGAAACCCTTATGCCGCATGGATGTTCGCGAACTCTCGGCGACATTCTGGTGAACAGCCGTGATGTTTTCTGTTGAACGAAAATTGGACGCAATTTGCGAATCGTGGCAGTCAAACTTTCACCATTTTTGAAATAATGAAACAATAAGAATGCGTTGTTGTGTCGAATTCCGATCCATTTTTACTGTCTACCATCGAACGGTTATAATGATTTAACTTTTGAAGCACAACATTTTTTATATGTACATAACATACATATATATGTATTCAATATGGCTGATATTTCCGATCAGTCTATATGTCGCCAAATTCCGTCTTTCAAACAACCCCGGAATGTTGGGTGCTTACCATTCCTGTATCGGTATTTCCACCAAAATCCTCTTCTTCTTTTCCTTACGGCGAGGTTATGATCCGGAGTAGAAGGATCACAACCCTCACACTATACTGCATCTGCCTGTGGGGTTTGCCGGTTTGACTTCAGGAAGTATCGGCAGGCTTCACGGTTTTGGATCATTTCGTCACTGAGACCAATCAAATACTGGTGTTTTCGCATTCAGTTGTTTTTGTGTCTGCCTTTTTTGCGCGATTGTGTAGGAACGTTGATTGATATTGCCTTTTTGACGGGGTTCGAAGGATCTCTCCTCTGAACATGACAATATCAACTGAGCCGATCGTGCTCTATCTTGCTTGTGATGGGTACTTCTACATGAAGGCTTCCTCGAATATTTGAACTTCTTATTCTATCAAGCTTTGTTACTCCTGCTGTCATGTGAAGCATCTTCACTCAGCTGCCGTTAATATGCGCTCATACTTTTTGTACATTTTCCAGCATTGTGAATCGTATGTGAGCGCCGGACGTATAACTGCCGGGTAGAGCCTTCCTTTCAAGCTTAGAGGACATTTTCGGTCACAGATAATTGCGTAGTTTTCCCCTACTTCATCTACCCTACGCTTAAGCGATGATTGATGTCATCATCACAAGTTGCTTCGCTATTGATCATAGATACCAGATATTTCAACTTTTCGCACTTGGGAAGCACTTTTCCATTCGAGTAAATGTCTGGAATAGGCCGATGTGGATCATAGAACGGGCAGCACAGATACTCAATTTTTTTTTTAACTAATACTGTACCCACTTCCCTCCAAAACATCCACCCATACATCAAGTGTTCCTTGCAGAGACGTTTGATCTTCACTTATGATAGCTCTATCGTCAGCAAAGAATAACTGATGCACTTTGGGGCCCGCCACTTTTTCTTCAAGCAGATAATCAAGGACTGCAATAAATAGCAAAGGACTGAGGACGCTTCCCTGGTGTACACTGACTTTGATTGGGAACTCTTCGGTGACTCCTTCGGGACATCTTACTCTTGTGCTTGTTCCCTCATACATGTCCATGATCATGCGCACGTAGGTTTCTGGAACTCCTCGTTGTCTTACCGCCACTCATAAGAGATCTCTTGGTTGTCTATCAAAGGCTTTTTCAAAATCAACCAACACCATATGCAAGTCCTTTAGGGAATCACGATGTTTTTCCATTATGATCCTTATACTTTGAATTGCATCTGTTGTTGATTTACCCGAGACAAACCCGCACTGGTCACGGATAGATAGCCGTATTATTTTCCGCAGTCGGCCATCTAATACGCGCTCAACGATCTTCATGGTTTGTGACATCAGCTTGACAGAACGGTAGTTATCGCAGTTTATTTCCACGAAAATGTTCGTAAAAATCCGTATGTTTAATCGAAATACACGTTTAGTCCATTCTACGCATGCATGCATTTTATAGTCAGCTTTTAGTGTTTGCAGAAACATATAATTGAAGAAATTTAAAATCTCGAAGTTATGTGAAATATTTTTTTTCAAAATCAGCTCAAACGAATCTGCACATCGTCAGCATATAAATGTATTGATGAGTGTCGGGCCACTTACGGGATATCATTAATAAACATGACAAAAAGCAGTGACCAAGAATTGATCCCTGTGGTACTCCTCACCACCAACTGATGCAGCTTGTCTTCTTTCTCTTAAATAAGAAAGAATCAAGGTAGCTGCGGAGTTACTAAAATGGAAATTTCACTTCAATTTAAAAAAAAAGTATTCCGTGATTGACAGTGTCAAATGTCTTTGAGAAGTCTAGGAGCTCAAGAAAGGATATTAAGTCGTTATCCATCGCACTTCTCAGATCATCTACTATTTTTAAAATAGCAGAGACATAACTATGGTTTCCCCTGAAACCTGACTGTTGGACATTCAAAAGTTTATTAGTTTTAATAAAAACTGTCATTTGCTTATGAAAAAGTTTCTCGAAGACTTTGAATAAAAACGGTAGAATTGGAATAGGTAGCAGGCTTTTTTGCTATCGGTATAACCTTAGCAACCTTCCAAGAAGGAAGACAAGAGAATGTCATGATGACGGTGTTAAAAATGTGTGTAAGGTTAGGAAGAATGTGAGGCAAAATTAGTTTAGATTATCTTAGACTTTATTTATAGTAGGTCGCTCAAAACGTCGTTTACATCTACGAGTACTATGGTGAACTGGAAGCAAACATTACTTTGAAGGTTAACGAGAGAATCAACCATCCAGTCGCTTTGAATACACTCTCTTTTTAGCTTCCCTTATTTCAGGAATTTAAAACGTTTCCACCGTTTGTAATCCAGGTATCGTTGTTTAATGGCTTCTTGTATTTCAGGAGCAAACCATGAGTCAGTATTTGTTCGAAGATGTTTAATTTTTACCGGAACGTGTGAACTATGGAGATAACAACAGGGTTGATGAAGTACATGTGAAATGCGTTGGACTAGTAGTATTGCTAGACCCAAGGCCAAGAGTTCTGATTTTGTTTGTAAATAACTGCGAAGTATTTTCAAGCAGGTCTAAAGGGATGACAAGCCTTCTAATACTGAGTAAAGCTCGGATAGATACACACTTTTATTATAGCGGTAAGCTACTCCAAACAACAATTTGTTTGGCCCATTATTAGTTATCTCCACAAAGTAGTAATCAATTAAAGAGGTAGATTCGGATTTAGTGACGAACTTAACATTTATACAGTCAAGGATGTACAATGCCATTCCCCCGCCGCCGCGGCTTTTCCTTTCAGCTCGATACAACTTGTAACCATTAATATCATGCACAACATTGAGAATATTGGATTGAAACCAATTTTCAGATACACACACTATGTCAACTTTCGACCCCACAAACACATCACGAAATTCGTCAATTTTGGGATAAAGGATTTGTGCATTAATATGACAATGACATACCTGAAACCCTCTACACTGCTTGCAAAGAATCTCAAGCATAACACGCAATTTATTGTTTATGCTGTCAGTTGTACGAACATTGTAACCACTAGTCATATTCAAACAAGAAGAACAAAACTTCCACCATAGGACATAAGAAATGCTGTTAAATGAGAAATGCTGTTAAATAAATAAATAAATAGTCACTCGGTTTAAGAGCACTTCATTTTTTAATATAATTCATATGTGTATGTATTATTCTTAGTTTTACAAAGAAATTATTTAAAGTACTTAGAATTCGCGAAGCTCTTTAAAACTTTAAGTTGACAACCTACGTCGCTGATGATCTTTTCTCAACTCCCCATATTAAAATGAATTTGCCTGCTTGTACCGCAGAAGGCAGACCGCTAGCTGAACCGTTGCGTTGACTTTACATTGGAATTATGACAAATTGTATGTATGAGTAAGTTATGTATGGAAAGATAAATATGTAAAAGTGTAAGTAAGAAAATATACAGGGTGACGGCGGTAACAAATTCATTAGCCAAAAGAAATAGAAAAATAGGTATTTGACCAAAGTAGTTATAAGAGTTCAACATTGAGTAAAGAAAAGCCAACAAAAGAGAGTTTAAAAAAATATAAAATATATACAACAAAGAACAAAGCTTACATGCACTAGCATGATCATCTCCATCGGCAATTAAGTTTAAGCTTCCCAGTGAGGTAATTAAAAGTGTTTTATCTACATCTAAACTCGCTATGACAAAAACAAAAATTTAAATATTTTCGAAGCCTTACTTCATGTTTTAGCCAAACACTACCAGATTGCAATAATTTTCAGACACATAAGCCCAAACTTGCAAATCAAATTTCATCAAAATCTATTCAGTGTGTATTGTGTCAGTCATGTAACGAGGACAATTTGAAACCCTGCTTTGTATCTTGCTCCCCTTTGCATTCGATGTTGATGAATTTAAGGCAAAATTTACAAACCAAAGAAGTTAATTTACTGGCGGTAATGAAGCAAAGTTTATGGATTTTTTGCAACTCAGCTTATTCTATTCTGTATTTAAATTTTGAGTAACACTGGAACTACATAAAAAGGGAAGTAATGTTAAAAAAAAGTACAGTGTGTAAAAATATTATTGGCAAATCCAATTTTAACTGCCAATATGGCAACAATGATTGAGCGATTTTTTTTTCATATAAAGTTGTTATATTCGAATGCGATGATTGAGATTTCAAAAATCTAAATTTCACGAGGGCGTAAGACGTTATTGTTTATAACAGAGATACTGAGCTAATTGAGATCGATAGAGATGAAAGGCTGATGTACAATATTTCAGGCAGGAAATTAAAAACTGTAATAATTGAAATAATTGAAAGAACACGATATTCGAATCAAAAACAACTTTATTAATCAACGATTGGAACAAGGCTCCTCAATTCAAATTTTACTTGCTAACTTACGACCTATCTTAACATTATGGTGATTCGGCAGAAAGACAACCTGAGCGGAAATTAGTTCATGTGAATGACCGACGTTTGTGTCATACAAATTACCAAGCAAGCGGTTTTGCTTTTGGTTTGATTTGGTATGCAGTTGGCAGGTCATTGACAAGCTCTAGGTCAGCATTTCATGTTTTTATCGGATGTTCGGTGCTGAGGTATGTAACTCGGGCTAAGGGCCTGTTAGCAAGTACGTTATACTTACTGAAGCTGAACAACAAACAGCTAATTTGTTTTTATGCTCTAGAAATTTTCATTCAGGTAATGATGATGGTAATTATGTCAGAGGACAGGTTTCTTGACAACGTCCAGAACAAAAATCGACCCCGTTTAAATTTAACAGATGAGATAACTTTTGGTAATTAAAGCCGATAGTAGTAAAACCCCAATAGTTACCACCTGCAATTTACAACCAATGGGTGTCATCCCTAGGTTTTACTCTTCCTATATATTATACAATTATCGTATTAATTTATTTATTCCCTATTAAAATACTATTTTTATTTATTTAAAAATTTAAAAATTAATTGTTAAAGCAATTCAGTTTTAACACAGTTACTTCAGAGTTACTTCAGTGGTTTATTTGCGTGAGTTTCTGTCAAAAAGTCTTTAGGAACAGCAAGATTTCCGTTCGTTTATGTACCTACATACTTATATTTCTTGTAAAATATTCAATCTTGATACGATAACATTTATACTTTCAAATTATATAAAAATTGTATTATTTGAAGTAATAATGGATTAGAAATTAGAGGCTTCAAGTCTGCAATTCACCAAATAAATGCTGGTGTTCCCCAAGGCTCTGTTTTGTCTCCGACTCTCTTTCTTATTTTTATAAATGATCTCTTGTCTGCATCTTCTAATCCAATCCATTCCTTCGCTCAGTTTTTCATATTCGTTCCCTAACTCACGTCGTTGCTCTTCGGCCGTAGAAGGGGAACGGCAGCGTATGTTAAACACATTAACAGCATAGTTAAATGGGGTTCAACCAACCGAGTGGAATTTAATGCTTCCAAAACACAATGCTGTCTTCTGTCTCTCAGTGAAACCAAAACCCTCAACCATTATCCATGGATGGTACTTGCATCATTGAAACCGAAAGACTTGCCAATCTCGGTATGTGTATTAGTAACCATCTTCGATGAAATGACCACATATTCGAGGTCGCCAAAAATGCTGCAAAATGACTAGGATTCCTTAAACGGTGCAAGAAATATTTTACCCCGTCTGATCTGGCTTCAATTTATAAGGCATTCATCCGCCCTATGCTGGAATATAACGCCCATATCTGGTCTGGTTCATCCAAGACCGTTCTGCACATTCTTGATAGGGTACAGAATAGCGCGTTAAAACTTATAGGCTATATAGACATTGTGAATTCCATTTATTCACTAGAACATCGGAGGAATGTCTCCTGTCTCTCCCTGTTTTATCATTCCTCCCCTTCAAAATTTCACCCGCAATACGCGACATGCTTCGATTGCAAATCAGTTCACCCTAAAGCCTAACTTCGGTCTTACTGTTAAATATAGGTATTCGTTTATAAGCCGGTCGACACGAATGTGGAATGATCTACCAAGCTCTGTATTTCCTCATCACTACAACCTTCAAACATTTAAAGCCAACGTGCATATGCTTCTCCTCTGTTCCTCTCCCCCCTTTCCTTAAAAGCCCGTACCCTGTAACAGTATAAAGGTATTCATATTCCTTTTGACGCGCGCGAATTATAAAAAAAAAAAAAATGTATTTAATTAAATAGAAGGATGGGAATGAAATAAACTCATATTATTAGCCTTCCAAATTGTATAGTGACTCCTCATGCACGATCAATCCGCTATAGTAATAACATATTTTGGTATTTTGCACATGAAACTCTTAGACCTGTTGAGGTCCGCAATAAAACGTAATAACTTTCGTTGTATTTAAATTTTGTTTTAACAATGTTTAAATAAAGTGGGGGCGGTATTATGCAATTTTAGATTTCAACATAATCACAACTTAAATACTATTCCTTTTTTTTCAATTTATAAACGAAGTCTGCTTTGCTGCGATTAGTAATTCTAGTCATTTAGTAAGGAAATTACAATTAAAAGTCTTTTTAAGGGATGGACTGGATGCAAAGTAGGCGTTTACGTACAAGCGAAAATTACGAATTGTAGTAAATAAGGATCTAGCATTGTCGATAGCTTTTATAAATTATAATCCTATTTCTAACTAGAAATACCCATAAGAGATGGACGTGAATCAGTACAGTTAGTGTACTAATGAATTTTAATTCAAGCCAACATAATATGTTATGATGTTAGGTGTCCCATATTCGACATTGCGACGTAGGTATACTCGTACTTAAGGAATGAAGGACAGAAGTCGTACCACTCTTATTCAAGAGAAATTACTCATAGATTTTCAGATTTGGAAACAGATGTACCTTTCGATTGAATATTATGGACATATTATAGACAAAGTTGCATTTATTTGTGGTGCTGTTACTAGCTGGCATAATTGACATTACTGAGCAGTATTGTTGTTATAATATATCTCTTCGGATCGTAAGTTGTCATGTTTCCAAATCGTATTTTATCGTATAAAAATAAAATTGTAGTTTATTCATAGCATACTCGTATGTTTATATATTCAGTATTTTTGATGAGTGTAGTAATGACCCAACATTGATATTATGTATGAATAAATTTTATATTAAAACTAGCAAACACGCCCGTCTTCATTCGTGCCAAAAGCCATCATGCACTCTCCCGCGATCGTCAAAATGATCGTTAAATGACGCGCAAAAGACGATATCGAGCACTGTGCTAATGTAGTTTTCAAATAAATGACTCTCTGCAAATTGTTTACGATCATGCTACAATAATATTTTGACTCAGTTGACGTTTCCAAAAACGCTCTTAATTTTTTTCTAAATAATTGAATTTCCCGTGAAAAATATGTAGACAAACCCATCACGCAGTTGCAGTCGCTTTTTTAAGATGAAGAACGGAAAGTATTTACGTGCTCCCTGCTCAGTTTACAGATAACGTGCAATGACCATGTGTAATATGGTTTTTTTAACTTTATACCCAATATTTAATAGCTACACTCAAATCAGTTGAGCCGTTCTAAAGTTATAAGATTAAATCTTTTCAAAATAAAAAATGTCACGCGGACTTTTCTAAAGATCTTTCTAGTCCTTAAAGTTTTTCATAAACAAATCTGACGTATCTCTAATATTTTTTGGCAAATTAAATAGACCGGGCAAATAATTTGTGATGTCGGACAGTAAAAAATGCAAACTCCAATTCCCAAAAAAAAAAAAAAAAAGTACATTGAAGTCGGTCAAGCCGTTTTCAAGTTAAAAAGTGCTTATATATATATGTACTATCTAGTGATCTTAGACATATGGCTCGCAGACTTTTTCTTTTTGATCTCTAAATGTCTCTTATATACTGCTGATGACTTGTATCAGACGTCGGTCCACACTTAATTTCATATTCCCACGTTCTGATCCCAGACGGAAGTTAAATATAACCTAGTTAGTTTCCGACTGCAGAAAATCGTATGAAAGTGGTTTTTAGTTTTATAAACGGTTACGCAGTCAGACAAACACTTTCAATTTGAAATATGTATAGGTATAGAAGAGAAGAGATGTGAGTTTTATCGAATTTCCAACGTTTCTAATTTGTGATTGTGAAAATATGTAACAATTTACGATTGTTGAAAGAATATGTACGAGTATATGGGTACAAATGCAAGACATAGATAGTTGAGGTAATTTTAAAAAAAATTCTTACTAAACTTTTACAGTTTTTTAAACGGTTACAGTTTTTGTGTTGATTTCCGTATTTAGTCTCGATCATTCGTTCTGCAAATCTGTACCAATTTCAAAGTTTCTCTTTTTATTTAAACAACAACTATAAATAGGATGACCGGATAAGAACGATAGAAAAATGAATTTAAATAAAACAACAACGGTGTCAGATAACAAATTGATACTGACTTTATTTTAAAGCTACATTCATGCCATTATGTATGGTGGCCAATTGATGAACGTTCGCCGTGAGTTGACCCAGTCGCAAAATTTCCCCTTCACCACTTCGAGCGTTGCGTTGCTTGTATGGCATGTAGCGCCGTCTTGTTGGAACTACAGCTCGGATATATAGATGTTGTCGAGCTCTGGCCACAGAATGTCAGTTAACATCGCTCTATACCGAGGTCCATTGACGGTAATGGTGCCTCCCCCCTCATTTCGAAAGGTCCGATGATGCCGCCTTGCCATTAACAAGTGGATTGTGGTCGCTCCAATAATGACAATTTTGCTAGTTGACATAGCCGCTGAGCCAAAAGTGGGCCTCGTTCTAGTAGATGATTTTTTGGCCAAAATCCGGATCTCCGGCCAACATTTCCAGCATTCAATTACCGAACTCACGGCATTGCCTATGGTCGTCCGGCTTCAATTCCTGCGTCAGCTCAATCTTATAAGAATGTAGGTCCAAATCCAAACACAAAATAAGCCTCGTTGACTCTCTGGCGATGCCCAATTCAGCTGATCGGCGCCGAATCGACATTTCTGGGTCTTCTTCGATACTGGCCGCTACGTCGGCTATGTTTTCTTCACTTTGCACCGATCTCTTCCTGGTCGTGGTTTAAGTTCCAAAAGAGTGTACTCAGGCTCAAACTTTTATACGGTGTGATGAATTGCCTGCGCACTGAAGACATTATGACGACCGACCTTCGCGTTGCGTATTTACAACTGAGGCGGAATTTCGATAATATCTTTTAATAATTTCCACACTTTTGGGAAGTGTCAAACGATGCATGATTAAATGGCAAACCTTAACCTTTTGACAGCTGGATGTCATTGGTAGCTTTGAGAGCTGCTAAAAATAACAATTTGAAAACTATCATTGCTATTTAGTCACCCTTTAGTATTTGAATCCAGATTAATACTTTATTTTGAAAACGTTGTATACTTTGTAAATTTGTCTTATTTGTGCTTGGGGGTGCTGGACACCATATGTCCATATCGGCTTTAATATTTGCGTATAAAGTAGTAGCTTGTTGCGGAATGAGATACAGGAAGATACAGGGAATATTTAATTCGTCATGTTTCTTCTTCCATCGGAATTTAGCGTTAAGAGTCACACCTAAGTACTCGTATGTAGCTGAGTTCGAGTAAAGAATTGCATTGCTATTTATGTACACAGATATGTGTTGTACATTTTTTTTTTTGTAAAGATATCATGAACTGACATCAGTTCATTTAGTTTTATTTGCCATTTTTTGATCCATTCAAATATACCATTTACTGTCCTTTGCAGTTTTTCGGTTACTTCCTTCACGGTTGTACCAAAAACAAGAACAGCAATATCGTCTGGAAATGTGGCAACAGTAGTTTCCTCATTTTGTGGTAGGTCGTTTAAATATAAAGGAATAAAACGTGTCTTAATACACTACCTTGAGGTACGCCAGCTTTTATACGTTTCAATGCGGAGTACTTATCTAACTGCTTTATTCTAAATGATCGCTGCATTATGTAGCTGTAGGACTCTAGAATACATGAGTATTATTTCGGGAGATATTTTTGCAGCTTATGTATTAATCCTTTGTGCCACACTTTATCAAAAGCCTGTGTGACATCAAGAAAGATGGTAGAGTATATTTTTTTTTTCTTATTTCTAAAACCAAATTGATGGTTTGGTATCAATGTCTGTTCTTCTATGATCGGATGAAGATGTTTCAGAGAATTATTTCGAACATCTTAGACAGTATTGGCAGCAAAGAAATCGGATGATATGAAGTAACTTTTGGTACCATAATTGTATCCGCTATTTTCCACATTCGTGGGACATAACTTAGTCTATAAGCTGCATTTATTATCTGTGTTATTTTTTTCATACCTTTTTTAGAAAGTTTTTTTTGGAGTTTCTCCTGTAATAAGATCAAATCCCTTAGCTTTTTTCGAATTGATTTTTTTTTTTTTTTTTTTTGTCACTATTTCCTTAGAGTTTACTGGTGCTATTAATCTATCGTCTTTGCATATTTCTTTAGTTTGTTGAGAGTAGTCTTTATCTTCGTATGGCTGAAAGACATTTTAAAGATATTCAGGGAATAAATCTGCTTCTTGTTCGTTTGTTTATGCCCAGTTTCAACTTCCGTTCTTAACTGGCGGAATGTATGCCGTTGGTCTTTTACTTTTCTTTGTATCCTTCCACAGCACATTCCACTAGCATCGTTTGTCAGGTTGATAAGGTATCTTTCTACCGACGAATTTTTCAATTCTCCAATCCCTTTTTTAATCTTATTAGTTATTATAAATTATTAAGTCCTGTTTTATCACTTGACTCTCTCGATAGTTGCAAGCTCTTACGAGCTTTTCTCTTTTTAGATATAAGTTCGCATATTTTTTCGGGATATACATTTCTTTTTACTTTTCTCTTAGATTCAGGTGTTGCAGCCCAAGCAGCCTTCTGTATATCTAAACTGAAAGTATGTACTTCACTATGTAATTGCTCAATATTGTCTATTGTTGAGGATAGTTCAATGCATTCTTCCAGCAATTGTCTGAAATAACTCCAGTCAAGCAGGTTGTTTACTGGAGGTTGGTTATTCTCCTTCATTATAATCTTATTTCCAAGTGTAAGCAGCACAAATAAGTGATCTGAGTCAAGATCTGGCCCTACTTCAACTTTTGTAGTATTTAAGGAGACAATCCGGGATTTCCAGTAAGTAGGTTTTCCCGTTGAGTGATATTTAGCGTTGATTTCTTTAATACGAGTAGATTCAAGAAGTTCTCTTCCTCTTACATTTGTTAATCTTTATCCCCAAAATCTGTTCTTGGCATTGAAATGTCCTCCTACTATGCACTTATTTCTGAATATACGGAAGATGTTGTTGAAATCATTTTGATTCAATCAGTAGCTAGTAGAACAATATACTGCGGCTATCGTTATATGACCGCTGCTTGTATTTATTTTTACTGCTGTGGCTTGTATTTCACATGATTTATATTTTTCGTCTTCGTGACGATTAATGTTTTCTTTCATTACAACTGCAATCCCCCTCTTGCTGTATTATAAGGATGTGAGGTATGGTATACCTTGTATCTGTGTTGTTTATAGTTTGATTCAAATTTGAAATGCGTCTCGGACACAAAACATAACATATGTATATCAATTTTTTTTTTTTTTTTTATGTCGAGAGTCACTTGCAATTTTTTCATGCGTTTCTCGAGACCATTGGCATTCCATACTAAAATTTGTATATTTCTAGTCGTTATGATCTTCTAGGGACAGCTTTATTGTTGCTGCTTTGTTTTTTAAGGCAAGTTATTCTTTCCAGGAGTTTCTCATTATTCCTTTCCATATCTTCCAACCTGGTAAGAATTTTCTGCATAAAATTTTCCATGACATTATTGGATTTAAAGTTTTCGACTGGTTTTGCGATACTCTTTGAAGTAACCTGTGCATATGTTTCCTTATCCTGGCTTTGGGACTTGCATTTTCATTTTCTCTTAAGGTTATATTTTATTTGGCTTTTTTCATGATACTATTTGTCGTACTTACGTATAAGCATGTTGTTTGATTAAGTAATTTGGTGAAGTTTCTGTAGGATTCTTCATCTTCCACATTTATTCTGACGTCATTACTATTAATTAGAGCTGTTCTAGCTTTAATCTTTTTTTCCAAAATATTTAATAAGCCTTAGTACTTTGCTAGGTTTTATTGACTTGTTTGGTTTCATTACTTTGTTTTAGACCTTTTCTGGCATTTTCAGGCTTACTTTTGGTGGTGAAAACTCCGGAGACATACTCATTTTTCTCTTTTTGTTTCTTTTCCCCCTACCAGAGGATGGCTCTGTCTCTCTGTTCAATTTTTTTCATCCGTAAAATATACGACAGCTTTTTCTGTTCTTTCGGCAGCTGTAGCTGCAGTTTTAAGTTTTCAATCTCGCTTGCCAGCTTTTCAATGAGTTGTTTAAACTCATATCATTCATCACAGACTTTTCTGTATTTAGACTCCAACACGTATTATCGTATTATCTTTTGTTGGTTGTAATGGCGGTGTTCTTACCACTTTACAATTCTTTGTGGAAGGGTCATCTTCAACCAATAAATGATTCCCTCCAGAATCCATGGAACCGCACACCTGCGGCAGTTGTATTAGGTTCAGCTCAGGGGGCCCGCATAGGGCCAGTAAATTAGAATAGCATAGTTAAGTTAGTTAAGCTAGTTTTAAACGTTTTTTGTCTAGCACGTAAGTTATAATGAATTCATAAATAAAAATGCATTAAAAATTAATGAAAATGTAAAAGGGTTATCTTCAACCAATAAATATGTAGTTCCCTCCAGAATCCATGGAATCGACCTCCAATTGTGTGGATTTACCAGATCACCTGGCATACCACCTGAGGTAGTTACATTATTCGTTTTGTTCATTGCATGTTTGTTTTTTTAACTTTTTTTTATAAAGTTTAAAAATTTGGACTTTAGTCGCCTCATACAACACGTTTCTCGCTCGTTTTCGTCCTAAATCGGACTAAAAGCATAAATGTCGTTTTTTCACGCACTTTCCCAAATTTACATAAAAGCGAAGTAATAAGCAAATATTACATTTGTATTATATATATGTACTAATAAATGGGTACAGGAGTATACATAAGCATCTATAGATCATAATTGTATCCCTTTGCACAAAGGGAAGGGCGATACGCGATACTGCGATAACTACCGTTCGGTCAAACTGATGTCATACACCATGAAGATCGTTGAGCGGGTATTAGTTGGCCGAATACGGAAAATAATACAGCTATCTGATGGCACTGGTCATCATGGTTTGTCTCTTACAAATCAACAACAGATGCAATCCAAAGAATAAGGATCATAATGGAAAAACATCGTGATTCCTGGTAGACAACGAGGAGTTCCAAAAGCCTACGTGCGCATGATCATGGACATGTATGAAGGATCAAGGACAATTGTAAGATGTCCCGTAGGAGTCACCGAAGAGTTTCCAATCAAAGTCGGTGTACACTAAGGAATAGTCCTCAGTCCTTTGCTATTTATTGCAGTCCTTTATTATCTGCTTGAAGGAAAAGTGACGGACCCCAAAGTGCATCAGTTATTCTTTGCTGACGTGGAGGTATCATAACTGAAGATCAAACGTCCCTGCAACGAGCATTTGATATATGGGTGGTTATTTTGGAGGGAAATGGGTACCGTATTAGTTCGAAAAAGACAGAGTATCTGTGCTGCCCGTTCTCTAATCCACACCGGCCTATTCCAGACATTTACTTGAATGGAAAAGTGCTTCCCAAGTGCTAAAAGTTAAAATATCTGGAATCTATGACATCAATCATTTTATTTTTCTGTGATCGAAAAATGCCTTCTAAGCTGAAAGGAAGGCTCTATACCGCAGTTGTACTTCCGGCGCTCACATACGGTTCAGAATGCTGGACAATGTATACAAAATATTAGGGCAAATTAACGGCAGCTGAGATGAAGATCCTTCGCATGACAGCAGGAGTAACAAAGCTTGATAGAATAAGAAGTTCAAAGATTCGAGGAAGCCTTCATATAAAAGAACCCATCACAAGCACAAGATAGAGCACGATCGGCTCAGTTGATATTGTCATGCTCAAAAGAGAGATCCTTCCAACCCTGTCAGAAAGGCAATATCAGTCAACGTTCCTACACAATTGCGCAAAAAAGGCAGACCAAAAACAACTGGATCACACAAATGCAAAAACACCAGCATTCGATTGGCCTCAGTGACGAAGTGATCCGAAACTTGGAAGAGGTCAAACCGGCAAACCCTACAGGCGGACCAGTAGGGATGCAGTAAAGTGTGAGGGTTGTGATGAAATTAATGAAAATTAATGAAAATGCGGAGCATAACTTCGCCGTAAGGAGAAGAAGAAGATCATGATTGTAAGTAAACAGTAAGAACGTCGAATACGAAATTTTTTTATTTACAAAACATCAGTATAATATCCGTGACAAAGACAGGGATGCGGTAACAGATATTTTTTTAATATATATATATATTTATATATATTTATAATATATATATATTTGCATAAAATCACAAAATTTTGGTTGTGCGTCTTTTTACCCTATACCATGTAGAGAGTATTATTTTTGACACTTATTGTGCAACATCGAAAAGCCCAATGAATGTATAAATTTACAATCAGCACGAAAAGCTGTGTCGCACTGACCGTGCTCGTCCGACTTTCCATCTGTATGTCACCAGCTTTTGGGGCTTACTTTTTGAGCTAGGATGTTGAAACTTAGATTCCAAAACAGTAGAAGTGTACACAGTTTCCAAATTCGCAAACAGACACACCCATTTTTAAAAATATGCCCACAATTAAGCAGTTTTACTGAAAACTGATAAAAAAAAAAAAAAAAAAATCATACAGGAAAGATAACCCATCCAATACAGCGCCTGGCCTAACTTCATGGGACCTATAGTTTTATGCAGTTTCCGAAGGGCAATTTTTTCTATTGATAAAATCTTTCTCATGACAGTTTTACTCTCGGATGTTTGTCAGACGTTCGGGAGAGGTGGGACCGTGAGAAAACTTTTTTTTGATGATAAATAAATCTCATCATAAAATGTATGTGAATTTCGATTGCAAAAATTTAGAGCCGGATTGGATTTCTCATTTTGCTTAGATAGGTATACTTTCACCCTGGGCAAACTCTTCAATTTATCGGACTCCACTGGCATTTTTCTGGAAAGTATTGTTAACCACTAACTTATGAGTAATTTTAAAAGAAACCATCTCTCTTATGACCACCAGTATATTTTCCGGCAACAGGGTTTCGCATTGGACTTAATGATCTACCTGTCAGAAAAAATAAATGATAAAAAGATGAATGCAGAATTGTAGCTCTTGATATCTCCAAGCTTTCAAGACAGTCTACCGTAAACAAGCTTCAAGCTCATGATGTCAATAACATTTTCCTCAAATGGATTGCGAGTTTTTTAAGTGGTCGATCATTGCAGTTTATCGATTACTGCCTGTGTTCTACTGGGCTCAATACTCGTAGTCCATTCCTTCGCGGACGGCAGCATCTTTGACTTTACTTATTCTGTAACGACTCCACCGCAAGGGTGCCAAATTGTCGAGTCACAGCGGCAGATAACATCTAACGAACTAAACTCTTATATTGATGTTATCATCCATAGCGGTGGAAAAAACGGAGTTGAGTTAAACGCGTCAACCCAGTGCTGTCTCCTGTCCATGAAACCGGTTACTAACATGGCTGAAGTTGATGTGCAGGAATCTAATAATTGTTTGATGACGTGTACGAGTATGTAATCCCACCCCTTCGGTAAAACCAGCAAGCTACTAAATCTTCAAAGATGTAAACAATGTCCACTCCGTTTATTTTCATCTCGAATTTGAATATAAATTAAATTTATATCATTAAAAAGATTACAAAAAAATTATTTTTTCGAACTCAAAATTACAACTGACAAACATTTTATTTCTTAACTTTAACTTAATCTACAGTGGAGCATCGCGTACGTGAAGGAATGCGGTTTGCTGGTAAGGTGTCATATGCAGATGATGATTTAAGTGTACTGAAGGTGTCATGTGCCGACTGGGTCTATGGCACTATGAAGTGTGGGAAAATACAGTTGCATGTTGACCGGATGCTCATGGAAAGTGTTAGGTGTTGTGGTGGTGATGACTTGTGGAATTCGCAGATGCTATGTTAACTTATATATATGTAACTCGCATATTTGGGTGGAAACTCCCTTCATATGTCTGAATTTAGTTGATAACATTCAGCGACATGAATTGATCGCCTGTGGACTCAATGAACTTTTTCAGAGGCGTCCATACTTGGTCCCCAGTCATTCCCAATGAACACGGACAAGGACGAGTATGTTCGAAGGAATGTGGCCATGGACAACACGCCATAATAATTTTTCAAATTGTATGGGATTACGACGGTGTTTACTATGGTGGTGGTTTTTTCTTATATTTTTTTGTTATGTATGTGAAAGAGACTTAATTGATGTTCGTCAATTTGGTCCGTAAGTGCATGTGAAACGGCGAGAATGCTCGGTTCGTGGTCGCACGCACTTACACTTAGATATGTGCTCTGATTTGAAATCCAAGCGAAATTGTTAGACTTCTTTTTTTAAATTCGTTAAAAAGCATACATTTTGTTTTAAATATTTTTCAAAACTTAGTATACCATCACCTCGCATATGTCACATGTCGATTATCAACAAAATCGTTTGAGTCATACCCGAGAAATAATATATACAGTGCTTTGCAAAAGTCTGCGTACAACACCATGAATCCACTTAAAAACGTTTTAAACTTATAAAAACAACAAAATAAAAGACAAATCCATTTGAAAATAAAAAGAAGACTTCATTCACAATAATAAATAATTAACATAAGTAGAGTTTCATCTCAAGTTGTTTACTAAGTAAAGAATATAATAACTTAATTGTATAAAAGAGTTTGCAAAAGTCTGCGTACAGTGGCTAAATTCATAATTTCTCAATGTTCAATACTTGGTGGGGTACCCTTTTGCATCGATAATAGCTTGTAGTCTTCTCGGCATGGATGCTACAAGATTTTTCGCGCTAATTTTTTCCCATTCTTCTAGCAAAATTTGGCTGAGTAGGTTTTTGTTAGTTATTTCATGTTTTCTTATCTGTTTGTCTAACTCAGCCCACAAATTTTCAATGGGGTTTATGTCAGGCGATTGTGGTGGAGTTTGAAGGAAGTGGGGAACAACATTGTCGAACTTGATAGGCAGTATGCTTAGGGCCATTGTCATGTTGAAAATAAAAATGACCAGCCAAGCCTAGTTTTTCAGCACTAATATGGAGATTATTTTTTAAAATATCGAGGTATAAGCTCTTATCCATAATCCCGTTTATGAAAACCAGCTTCCCAGTTCCGGCTGCCGACATACACCCCCAAACCATGACCCCACCACCGCCATGCTTCACAATAGCATTTAAATTTTTAGGAAGCATTTCTAACCCTTTCTTCTCCATACCAATTTTCGTCCGTCCGATCCAAAAATATTAAATTTACTCTCATCAGAGAATATTAATGTTGACCAAAAATTAAAATCCTTATTTACGTACTCTTTTGCGAATTTTAACCGCTTTTTGCGGTTAATTTCGGAAACGAATGGTATTTTCTTCGCTACGTAGCTTTTATGGTCAGCTTTGTGAAGTGCTCTAGATACAGTTGAAGGATGTACCGAGGTATCAAATGTGGTCTCCAGTCTTGTAGCTATTTTACTTAAGCTCAAGCCAGGTTCTTTGGCAATTTGGCGCACAATAAATTTGCTTTCAGACTTACCGATTTTTTTGGGTCTACCGCATCTTTCCTTAGTTACAAGCGTTCCTCGACCCTTGAAATTTTGTATGACCCTCTGGATTGTTGAACGATGTCGGTTTGTAATTTTAGAGATCTCACCATACGATTTGCCTTCTTCATGTAACTGAACAATTATTCCTCTCTCCGAAATCTCCAATTCTTTGCCTTTAACTATCTCCATGTTTTAATATAATTTTCTATGAGTAATAGCGTCGATCTTCTACGAGGTAAGGCAACTGAATGATAAGACAAGCCAATTTTAAAGAGCAAACCAAAATTAACGGTACATTTTTTAGAAGAAACGTTGGAAAGTGAGAGAAAATGTGATTGTACGCAGACTTTTGCAAAGCATTTCTTTCATATGCTGATACTCTTCATTTTACTGTTACTTTGTTTTTTTCTTAATTGCTTAGTTTAAATTGGAAACTGTGGATTAATATTCCGTTATCAAATAAAAATTGGGATATATTAATTTTTTGGCTGCTAAACATAAAATATATGTAAAAACAACGATCAAACCTCAGTGTACGCAGACTTATGCAAAGCACTGTAGGTACTATAAGTTGCAGTCTTATGTCTATACGACAGATGGACAGACAGACAGAATTGACAGATCCATTTTTTTGAGTTTTTCTATTACAGTAATGCCAAAATTGATTAAAATCTCGAAACCGTCAAATTGTACCTATAGATGCCAGCAAAAAATTATGTTTTTTTTTTTGCAATGGGTGTGCAGTATATTGTACTCGTAGTATAAGTAGTGTAATGCAATTGAAGAATTAAATAGTAATGTTTTATTAAATCAGCAGCAAAGAGGAGAAAAGAAAATTGTTTTTGGCTTACTTTTATAAATGGAGCTATTTGGTACTGGTACAACCCCGACTTGGACCCGAATTGAAATTGAACACCAGTTGATTCTTTAAGGCCAATTGGAAATCTATGAATCCGAAACAACAATAAATTTTCAGTGCTGCACTTCTAAGAGATCTTAACAAGCAAATCTCACCTTATAACTTGTGATTCACTCGAATTTCCCAAAATCACAACTCATTCAACTTTTTCTACATATGTATGTATGTACATAGGTGCATATATGTACATAGATATGTATATTATTAGATTCGTTCCCCAAAGTTCATTAACAATGCTCAAGGCCAGCTTCTTGTGGAAGACGACAAAATTCTCCACAGATGGCGACAGTATTATGGAAGACTTCTGAACGAACAGTTTCCCCGGGTATACTTTCCAAGAGCCGCTCCTAACCATGACAACGTATCCGACATTACTGACGAAGAAGTTAGGAATGCGGTCAAATACTCCAAAAAAAGAAAAGCGGTTGGGCCAGACGAGATACCCTCTGGAAAAAGATGGGAGACATCGGGTCCAGATGGCTCATGATTCTTATCTTCAAACTTATGAGCGGTGGTCCAATGCCTAAGCAGTGGAGGGAAAGTTATCTTTTTCCTTTGCACAAAGGGAAGGGCGATACGCGAAACGGCGATAACTACCGTTCTGTCAAGCTGATGTCACACACCATGAAGATCGTTGAGCGGCTATTAAATGGCCGACTTCGGAAAATAATACGGCTATCTGATGACCTGTGCGGGTTTGTCTCTGGTAAATCAACAACAGATCATAAAGGAAAAACATCGTGATTCCTTAAAGAACTTGCATATGGTGTTGGTTGATTTTGAAAAAGCCTTTGATAGACAACCAAGAGATCTCTTACGGGTGGCGCTAAGACAACGAGGAGTTCCAGAAACCTACGTGCGCATGATCATGGACATGTATGAGGGAGCAAGGACAAGAATAAGATGTCCCGTAGGAGTCACCGAAGAGTTCCCAATCAAAGTCGGTGTACACCAGGGAAGCTCTCATACTGTTCACAATGCTGGACAATGTACAAAAAGTATGAGGGCAAATTAACGGCAGCTGAGATGAATATGCTTCGCATGAGGAGTAACAAAGCTTGATAGAATAAGAAGTTCACAGATTCGAGGAAGCCTTCATGTAAAAGAACCCATCACAAGCAAGATAGAGCACGACCGGCTCATTTGGTATTGTCATGTTCAAATGGGAGATCCTTCGAACCCCGTCAAAAAGGCAATATCAATCAACGTTCCTACACAATTGCGCAAAAAAGGCAGACCAAAAAACAACTGGATCACACAAATTCGAAAACACCACCATTTGATTGGCCTCAGTGACGAAGTGATCTGAAACCGGGAAGTCTGCCGGTACTTTCTGAGGTCAAACCGGCAAACCCCACAGGCAGACCAGTAGGGATGCAGTAAGGTGTGAGGGTTGTGATCCTTCTACTCCGGATCATAACATCATAACTTAGCCGTAAGAAGAAGACGATATGTACAAATACATACTAAATGACACTGAACATTCGCTTTACTTTGCGTCTACTGTACGAGTAAGTATGTTTCTGTTTCACACAATTGTTCAGCTTTAAAGTAAAACGCTTATGCTTACATATACTACCTACCCCTCAGAATTTTACGTCAAAAGCAGGAAGAACGAAGGGGTTAAAGTAAGACCCATTAAATCCATTACCACTTTTCTACGCTCATCTTTCATATTCTTACATAATTTACTCAACGTGAAGCTTCTTCGAACATCATTCAAGTGAACGCTATTCCATGCCATTCATTTTCAAAATTATTATCTCGTCCATTCCATGATTAATGATCACCGGATAAATGTAATTAAAATTTATGTCATTATTTATGATCGTGTGTTGCCGTAACTATTGATTACATTGCCGCATTGAGTCCCTAATCGTACGTTTTTTTTTTTTTTTTGTTTAACTTAAAGTGAGAGTGAAAAAGGAAAACAATTTATATTTGCCGCATTATGGCAATAATAATCCACATAATTCACAAGTTTAGGAGAAAATTGACCAAGGCACATGATTCGCGTATATGTATGGGCATTACAGTGTGGAAAAACGAAAGGACAAAACAGAGAACGTGTTTTGTAATATTGTTTATTTTTCTTTTGGCAAAAATGAGTAATGGGAAATCCCTTCTTTTACGTATATGCCGACAAGAGTGTTTGCGTATACTACCTACATACATATCTGCGTCGTACTAAAGTCAGGATACGGAACAGTGGGAAGACACATGCATGAAAAAATTGTTCATGTCCAAGTTAACCAAGCAATCGACCCCGCATACTCGTACGTATGTGCAAACGAGTGATAAATAAAAAACTTTATTACTTCTGTCCTGGTCCTTTTCGCCTTTTCTTTTACCCGTATCCAAAGCCCTAAAGTGGACAACGGGATACGGTATACGAAGCGATATGATGTTCTATATTTATATTTCGCTGGGTAGCAATTCAGCTAGATAAATGTTGGTGCCATATTCATTCTTATGCTACTGCTTCCGTTGCCGGCAACTTAGTGTGGAGAGTACGGGTGGTTAATGTTCCATCTCTTAATGTGGTGAAAAAGTAGAAAATCGTATCGGGGTGTGGGCGAGAAAGCGAGGTGCAGTTTATTTTGGTATTGGATGGTTGTATCGATGAGTTTTGATTAGTCCTGTATGCTCGCATAGAAAATGTTCTTCAGGGGATATCGGTTGGGATGGATGACAGGCGTTGTTAGCTCGCTTTATCACCGTTTAACTAAATTGATGCTGGAAAGCTAAAGTAAATGGAACCTTTCATGGAAGCAGGCAAGAGGTTATTTATATAGATATCCACTTCAAGCTTTCTCTACATTCATACATACATACCTTATAATAGAGTTAATGATATCGTGTGACAATATCGAAGGCTGGCGAGTTTTTTTGCTTACAGATTATGATAATATGTATAGGTAATTTGTAACAGAAGATTGAAGTGGATCACTAATAAAGATTAAATAAAGTTTTTTTTAATGCAATGTTTTCACTGCATATCGAGTGAAGAAAATCAAATGATAAAGTCTGCCACCTAAGCCTGTCATTTTTTGGCGTCAGCGGTCTTTTTAATGCCATTACGGTTTTGACGGAACAGCGTCATCCTGTCGTGTTTAGTAGGGATGCACTGTTTCACTTAACCCATTTACGTACATTATAGATTGAATTCAAGTCAGAGGTTGACGCAATGAGTCTGAAATGGCGGATGATGATGCAAAGTTTGGCATATTTAACTACATGCACTCAGTAAGAAGTGCGAAACTCAATCATGTTTCTATCCGATTTCAAGTCGATCTCTCAATTCAGTAAGAGCGAAAACCTAGTTCGAATTTAAATTTTAATTCGATTATTCCTCATGTAAACGGGGTAATGGTTGCTACCGATCATTTACGAGTTGAATTATCCGTTATAAACAAAATATACGATTTGGAATGGATTTGTGCAACTTAAACGCAACAACTGCCTGCACAATAAGTAGATTGTTCAATATTTCCATTGTAACATATGTATTATTATTATTATTATTATTAATTGTGTAGGGTTATCTTGCACTGCGAGCTAATGGTCTATTGTGCCCCTGCTAATACCTAGGAGAGGTTTATTCCCTCATTAGAGTTTCCCTTAGAATATAATTCATTCAGAATTGTTATCGAGAGTTAATCACTCTTACTTTGCCTTGGCAAGGATAGTTCGCCCTAGAGCACCCTCTCTAATCCTGTTTCTCTCAGAATTCTGCGAGAGAAGTGGATCCACGGTTGGGATATCTTCATCTGATAGTTGGCACTTGGCCAAGTATTTCAATCTTTTGTAAGTCAGTGCCCCAGAAGACTCAAGAAGATGTTCTGGAGTTTACAGTGCCTCGTTAGAAAGCCTGTTAGGTTACATAGGCAGACGCATGCTTCGAATCTCTACCAGTTGTAGTGCCCCAGAAGTCTACTAGCTTGCCTTAGACTTGGAGTATTAATACAGGTTTCCGCTCTGTTTTCTTCCTCCATCGTCCTGAATTCTTCGCATATGGTGTGATTTCCTATTACGCAGAATGGTTAAGGTTCAATAAATGATTCTGCTGCTCCTTGTCTTGCCAAGGAGTCTGCTTCTTTGTTGCCCTCTATTCCAGCGTGGTAAGGTATCCAATAGAGGGTCACATTGTTACTACTACCCAATTCATTAAGTTTGTATAGGCATTCCCATACAAGTTTTGATTTAATGACATGGCAGTCAAGTGTTTTTATAGCTGCTTGACTGTCTGACAATATTGCTATGTCGCAGTTTTTGTATTTTCTATAGAGATTGAATTGAACACATCTATCTTACTTACTTACTTACTTAGTTAAGGTGACGCTACAGTCCGGGGTGGACCTGGGCCTGGGCCAACAAGCGTCTCCACGCACGCTAAGTTGGTTGAGGTCCCCTCGTACGCCACCTGAGTTGCGGTCTTCCTCTACTGCGCCGTCCCTCGGGAATGGATTCAAAGATTTTACGGGCCGGAGCATTTGTGTCCATGCGGTCTACATGACCTCAGTCGTTGGACCTTCAATCTCCTGGCTAAGTCAATATCGCTGAACAGCCTGTACAGTTCGTCCTTGTATCTCCTCCTTCACTCACTATCTATACCAAAAATCACCCGAAGAATTTTCCTCTCAAAACAGCCAAGAGCAACCTCATCCACTTTTGATAAAGTCCATGCCTCTGCGCCATAAAATAGAACTGGGATGATTAGAGTTTTATAAAAGGCCACTTCAGTATTCGAAAGAGGGCTTTGCTACTCAATTGCGTTCTTAGCCCAAAGAAGCAGCGGTTGGCAAGAGTTATTCTTCGTTTGATCTCAGCGCTCTTTTCGTGCAGTGGCGAAAGCACCACTGACATCACGCTGCGTTCTTCCGGTTATGCCAATTATTCGGTGTATGCGAGTAATTGGACGGACTTTTGAATGACTCTGGTGGTGGCGCGTGAGTTTTGCACTATTCTTTCAACAACAATGTTAAATAAATCGCATGACAGCGCGTCGCCTTGCCTGAATCCTTTTTTGACATTAAAAGTCTCGGTGAGGTCATTACTTACCTTAATGGAGCAGCGTGCATTCTCCATCATCATCCTGCACAGACAGCCGAGTTTGGCAGGGTTGCCAAAACTAGACATTACTCTATATAGCTCGTCTCTATAAATGCTGTCATAGGCGGCCTTAAAATTGATGAAAAGGTGGTAGGTATCGATTTGAAGTTCCTGGATTTTTTCCAAGATCTGCAATAGTGTGAATATTTGGTGGTGTTGGTGGACTTTTCTGGCCTAAAGCCACACTGATATGGACCGATCAGCTTGTCGACGAACGGCTTCAGACGTTCACACAACACGACAGATAAGATCTTATATTCGATGCTAAGGAGACTTATGCCTTTGTAGTTGGCGCAATTCAGAGGGTTTCTTTTTTTAAGGAACACATCTATATACAGCGTATATTTTAGCTTGAAAGATGCTGGTTCTTTTGCCCATAGGTTCTGAGTGCTTTGTTCTTGTCCCAAATACACCTGCTCCTGTTCCTTCTTCAGTTTTCGAGCCGTCTGCATACCACTTTATTATGTGGTTACTCAATATATAATGGATTCATTGCTCCACGCCTTCTTATTACTCAACTTCGTACTGAATTTTTTATTAAAGTTAAATTTTCTGACGCTATCGTCCTTAGGGATTGCTAGAAGGGGGAGTCTCTTGAAAAGTACATCATACGAGTATTCTTCTGCCCTCTTTTCCCATTCTTAGGACCGACCGCTTTGCGTTTTGCCCAACTTCGAAGATATAATCGATTGAAAAATATGTATATGGATTTCGAGGTATTGTAGTCTGTTTTCTTAGCTTATCGTTGAAGTATGCATTGGATTTAAATATTTGATAATGTAAATGAAAGTTAATTAATCAACTTAGCTTTTATATTTGTGAAGATATTTGAGTTCCCAATCTACCTCTTTTAAATTACTTTTAATTTGTTTGAGAGTTTGAACTAATTTATGCAAAAATTATCATTATTAACTGCATATTCTTTATACATTTTTGGTAAGCCTAATTGAATATGAACGAGTCATATTTAATTGAGTGATGAAGAATTGGCATTAGTAGAAAAAATGTTTGTTTCACCGCTGTATTCTACATTTGTAATTCTTTGCATTCCACGATTTTCTTTCTTATCTTTAATTTATGCATATGAAGAGGCCAAACAAATGGATTCTAGATCATAAATTTAATTCTGTTAGTTTATTATAATGACAGATCGATTGTGCTGTTGTATCGTTAATTTACTTGCTTTACATAGCGGGCAACCACAAAATAAGCGTTCAAAAATGTAGACATAGAACTAGAAGATAGGTAGATAAAAGATAGCACAATTTTTATTTAACTTATTTGAACAAAACAAGAGGCGGAAAAACCTACGAGTTTTTCTTAAACGAATGAGAATTAATCTGCCCCTTTTAGAATAAAGCAAAAATCGGTAAAAAAAATAATCTTCTGAGGTAATCCTATAATTTCATGGTTAACTGATTCAACTTTAAATATTAGAAATAAAAGTGCCAAAATTGGTATGTATTTATTTTAAAGAAAAGCCATTACCTTAAACAAAATAAACTGCACGACTGGGTAGCACTTAATTGCACCTATATGTTGTTAATCTGCAAATCACTAGGATCTAAAATTTGAACAATGTCTTCAATTTTTTTTTTTTTTTAGAATCCGTTAAATATAAAAAAAAATGTTTTACAAATTTTCCAACATATTTTGCATGTCAAATATCGTTCAAATACTGATTTCGAACAAAATCGATCCAGTTATTGCTCAGAAATGTAAAATTTTCAAAAAACATCTAATAAGTAAAGTACCGTTCTTCGCATTTTTAGCAAAAACCTGGAACGCCATTTATTAGGATATATCCACTGTAACTCAAATATTAAATCTGAATAAAATCGTTGGAGCCGTTTTTGAGAAAATCGATTTTTCACAAAATAGCCAATAGTAATGTAGCTTTAATTTCGGGATTAGAATGGAAATTTCGATAGTGAACCCACAGACCCCAGACATGAAGTTTGACGAAAATCCGTCCAGGCGTTTAAGCTGCAGTCATGCGTACAAACAGAGACCGAATTGCGAGACCCACATTTTTGAGTTTCTTCATTATAGTAAAATACCAACGCTGCCTCCTTCTCTGATGACTCGAAAGGAGAAACCGCAGGGAAAATGCATAGCGCACCTCTACCGGCAGAAGTGTGTGTTCATCCATTCCGATCTCTTCCGCTAAAGTACGTCTAACTGGTAGAGTTGTCTGCGTACAAAGTTCGAATGGAACGGGTGTTGCAGGAAGCGCAGGTTTCGATATTAGTGGACAGAAATGACTGTACACTACGACGAGCGGTCCGAAAGACCTATTTACTTTACTTATGTCCTGTATCCCCTTGTGGGTCCTAGGACCTCTACAACGCCTACGCGCCATCGTGTGCGATTTCTGGAAATGTGCCCCAGCTCTCCCCAACTCTTTCCCAGTTGCCGTGCTTCCTTCTCAACTGTTCTGCGCCACGTACTACTAGGACCGCCGCGTATCCCGCCATCCTGGGTAAGCTGGTTCCTTTTACCCTTTCGGAGAGTGTGACCGATCCACTGCCACTTTCGTCGTCGTATGGTTGTGCCTATAGGTTCATGGCCCATTCTCTGATAAAGCTGTTCGTTAGAGATACGGTTTGGCCAGAATATCCTTAAAATGTAACGTTGACACCTATTGACAAACGTTTGCAGCTTCCTCGTGATAGTGACGGTCACTCTCCAGGTACCACATCCATATAGCAGCACGCATTCAACGTTGGAACGGAACAGTCGTTGCTTGGTGTTTAAACATTACTTCGTCAAACTATGGATAGCATCCCAAACGCAGATTTTGCTTTACCAATTCGGCTGGCTATATCCAGTTCGGTTCCGCCGTCGGTTGAGACAATACTCCCAAGGTATTGGAAACTCTCTACTCCCTCAACCGTTTGTCCAGCAATGCATATATGAGTTGATGAGTTTGGTCCTAGGCTGATCATTTTTGTTTTTGCCGAGTTAATTTTCAGCCCAACGACGTCTGCTTCCCTCTCCACATTTGCTGTCATTTGGTGAAGGTCCATTATTCTGTGAGACAGTAGGCATACATCGTCGGCGTAGTCGAGGTGTTTGAGTTCAGATGTGAGAGTCCATCGAATTCCTCCATTTCCTGTTGATAAGGCCGCATTCAGCACATCGCTAATCACCAATAAAAACAATATTGGTGAAAGTATGCAGCCTTGCCGAACCCCACTTTGGACTTCGAATTCCGCAGACAGCCTTCCTCTGTGCAAAACGTGACATGTGGACCCATCATATGTAGCCTTGATAATTGCTATTAATTTATCCGGAATGTTTCTCCTGCGCAAGGCACGCCAAATAAATTGCCGATTGACACTATCAAACATGTGCTAACGCCTTTTCAAAATCGATGAACAACAGGTAAAGATCGATATTCAACACATTGCTCGATGATGATCCGCAGGGTGTTGATGTGGTCGACACAGGAGGATCCAGAGCGGAAACCTGCTTGTTCGGAGTCAAGTGTGTCTTCAAGGTGTTCTTTGATTCGCTCCAGGATGATTCTAGCTATTATCTTGGCCACAGCAGGCAGCACGCAGATACCTCTCCAGTTTTCGCACTGCATTAGGTTGCCTTTTTTAGGGAGCTTGACAATCATTCCCTTTTTCCACTCATCTGGAAAACTCTCGGCTTCCCATGTTCTCCCGACAAGTGGGAACAGTAGCTCTGCCGATGCTGTTGGCGCAGCTTGAAAAAGCTCCGCGGGTATGCCGTCAAGTCCTACCGCCTTATTAGTTTTCAGTGCTTTGATTGCGGTAATAATCTCCTCTTTACTGAGGGTTGTGGTGCGAATTCGGGAACTTCTTTCTACGGACACTTCAGTCTGACTTGGGTGCATATTGCTGGCGAATACTCGGTTTAGAACCGAAGCAAAATGCTCCTTCCATCTCTTCAGTTGATCCTCATCCGATATTAGCAACGAACCGTCTAAGCCTTTCACTGGGTGTTGAGTAGAGCTTCGGCCACCTATAAGCTATTTAGTGATTCTGTAAACGGTTCTGCTGTCGCACCTCGCTGCTGCTTCTTCTACTTCCGTAGCCAGCGCATTGATGTAATTGCGCTTATCACGATTGTTTCCACTCCACGTGAGAGATGGTCCCTTAATTCTTGGCGCACTGTGGGAACTCTCAGTCGGTCTACATTGTACCTAGGTATTCTTGTGTCGTTAGATCTACGAACGGCAGCAGTGCGTAATCGGAGAGTAGCTATCATAAGATGGTGATCTCGTACCGACCCCATGTCGGCACCTCGCGTGTTTCGGACGTCTAGGAGACTACTTCTAAAACGGCGACTGATGGCAAAATGGTCAATTTGGTTGAAGGTTTCTTGCCTGTCAGTTGACACCCAACTGATTTTATGGCAGGCTTTGTGCTCAAACATGGTGCCGCCTATGACAAGACGATTTGCGTTGCAAAAATCAACAAATCTTTCGCCGTTGTCATTGCGATTGCCTAGTCCGTGCCGTCCCATAACATGTTTGAGCCCTTCGTTGTCGCAGCCTACCTTGGCATTCAGGTCCCCCATCACAATGATAATGTCGCCATTGGGTGTTGCATTATGAACAGCTCCCAACTGGTTGTAGAAGTTCTCCTTTTCTTCGTCAGACCAACCATCCGTGGGGGCGTAACACTGTATGGTGGTGACGCGACGTACTCTCGTCCGGAATCTGGCCGTTAAAATCCTATCACCGTGCGGTTGCCAGGTAATTAGGCCTCTGCGTGCTGTTGGCGTTAGCAGCAGTCCAACTCCATATCCACGGGGGTTTCCGGTTGGTCTTTCGGAGTAGAGTAATACAGTGTTACGCGTAGGGGATTATTACTCACCCGCAACTAACCATCTTATCTCGCTTACTCCCAATATGTCCAGCCTATATCGCATGAACTCATGCTCGAATTGAAGGAATCTGGCGTTCTGAGGTCCTTCACTCTGAGAGTCAAGGAGCGTCTTCACATTCCAGAAACCAATCTTAGTCCGGGTACGATAGCCAAAGGTCGTCAACGTGTTATCAGTCCTTATCCGAGGCATTGTGTCGGTTTCCGTAGCGATTGAAGTTTCGATAACGCGGGTTGCTGGTCCAGGTTACCTAGCCTAGGCATAAGACCCTAGACAATCTCGCACTTGTAATTTTGGCCTACATGTATAATGATTTATACATGCAGTTGCCCGGGGACCACCACAAGGAGGTAAAGCAAGCACTTCATTACGAACTTGATTGTTGCGCTACTGGTCCAATCCATGTTTTGGACAGTCAGTAGTTTCCCGATCAATCGTCATGCAGATCCCCAAAGAGCTAGAACTTGTCTTATTGTGCCGAATTTCTCAGTGGCTAAGTTTGGACAATTCTGTAGCCAAGATTTGGATGCTGAAGTTGTAAACTACGAAACGAATGGAGAGTGGAATACCTTCATCGTTGAGTCAGCTTACTTCCCTTATTATTAACGCCTCCACCACAAATTGTGATTGAAGTTATGAGTACTGTGACACCAGAAAGATGGGTTTGGTTAATTGTTGTGATGCTAATGCTCAGAATACATTCTGGGGTAGCAGCTAATGTAACACACGAGGATACCATCTCCTGAATTGCATACTATTGGTTGGCATAACAATTAACAATGTTTGCTCCCAGCCAACTTTTGAAACGGCGAGGAGACAGGAGGTTATTGACTTGACCCTGTCAAACATCTATTTTAAGTCAATTGCTGACTGCCTTTCTCACACCACAGATACATACATAGAATTCCGAATCAAATGTGAAGCCATACCTTTGCAGAAGAGGAGGAATCCGAGGAAAACAATCTGGGTACGGTTAATTGAGGAAATGGATATCCATAAATCCATCAAAACTCCACCCAAATTCAGAACGAGACAAAACAATGCTGTTCTAAACCTGAATAGGGCCCTTACTAGATGTTTTGAACTAACGTGTCCCAGTAACAAAAAACTCCTGTACTCGTAGAACGTCTCCCGAACATCTGTAAAAAAAAAAACCCGTGGCATTCTTGCTGTCACTCAGAAAAGTCTGCAGACAACTTATTGGCGTTCTTTCATTTCACTTTTGCCAAGTATCTTAATGTGGTAGGCTTAAGCGACACCACCAATTGCGTCTTCTGTGAAGAGGTCAACCATACTGCGGAAAACTTCCCCTCCGATTGTCCTGCCTCTGCTCATGTCAGGTAACAGATCTCTGAAACTGATGTGGTGAGTGCTGAGACCATAAGCTCCTCATCACTCAAGCTCTTACTCGCCTTTCTACGAAAGAAATTTAATTAACATCCTCTGTAGTGTAGTGTACTCTTACTCTTCTATTAAAAATAAAGTGCACGACTGGGTCGCACGTATTTACACCTATGTGCTGTTGATTTGCAAATCACTCTGAATTGAAATTAAAGCGAAATTATTAAAATGTATTTTTTTTTTAATGCATTGAAGCAAAAAATCTTATTTTGAAAATTGTTCGATGCTTTGTATACCTGATGTCGATTTTTAACAAAATTGTTGGACTTGTGCCGGAGAAGTAATAATTTTTTTTTTAAATTTCTTGGTAAACGTCATATAGTGGGATGAAACCAAACCCAAACCAACTCGTATATTAAATTTAAACAAACCCGTTTTCGAGAAAATCGATTTTTTAAAATTTTGTTATTAGTAAAGTACCATTAATCTTGGGTTGAAAATGAAAATTTCTATTATTCTATAAACTACATATCTGTGGTCGGTGAGGTCACAATTAGAGGCGATCTAATTGTGACCTCACCGACCACAGATATGTAGTTTCAAGAAATCCGTCCGGCTGTTTAGGCTGAGAGACCCACTTTTCGAGTTTCTCTGTTATAGCAATACAATAATCTCGAGACCGAACATACGAGTATTTATGAAATCAATACCTGCCAATTAGATTCAAGTAATAAAATATGTATCCATTTGGATACAATTGTATCCATGTGGTAACGCTGGTAATAATTCTTCCTTGAATAAAAAAAGTAATATAACTTAATTCGTGTAATTGCTGCTTTACAGCCAAACAAATTTGTGGTGTGAATCACTGAGCAGATCCTTCGCAGGCTACCGAAAGCTAAAAAGTTCAGTTCAAAACGATGTTTTATATTGCTTGTACCTATATATTCGTTTTAGTATAATTTATGTTCTTTTTTTTTTAATGCGGTTTCATTGCCCTTCACCCTTGTGCTTAATCGATTAACATGTTTTACAAAGTATAACTACTGAGCAAGCAATAAATCTAAAAGAGTTTTTTTTGTGTTTTTCTTTGCAGTGTAATATCTCAAAAAGGATTTATTGGCGTGGAAATATAAGGTTAGTAAATATGATGTTGCTTTTGGTATGTATGTCTATGTAGGTACATACATATTTTCCCATTGGAATTGGTTGAAACAACATTTGTTTGGTTGAAATAAATCGGGTCAAGTAGAAGGTTAAGAGAGCTAGAAGCAATTTAAGATATTATTTGCTTGACCCATTATGCTATTGAATTTGGCTTTGCTCGAGTTATTTTAATGATAACTAAAATTAAGTATTTATGAGGTTAAATGTTGTTGAGAGTTCACAAGGATATAATTATACCTACAGAAAGAAAATCTGTTTATGTTTAATATTTTTGAGTAGCAGTTAATTGGAGAGAACAATATTTACTGAGTGGCATGAAGCTGTATGTGCACCGAAGTCAGGTAAAAATCATCAGTGCGTTGCATTAAATTCGATGTGATGGCTAACTTGTAAACGGTGTGTAAAATCACAGTACGAGATATTTTAGAGTTAAAAAGATCTGTAAAAAGTCCGCGAGAACATAAAACCTAAGCCTACTAGATAGATACATGTTTTCAGTGTTTTAAGGTTATGTTTGCTTTCGTGCCATAAACTTGCGAACAGCTGAGTCGATTTAAACGTACATAGTTTTCTTTTACCTACTGAATATTGTTCTGGGAACGATTGAAGCTACAATTTGTTTTTTGACGCATTATGCGGGTAAATTTTGAAGCTCAATATTTCGCATTTTTTATATAAAAAAAAAGAGCGATAAAATATGATAGGCAAATACACGAGACATTTCTACGATGTTCAAGTGAATGTATGGAGTTCACAATCTTTCTATCACGTATGAGACGAGCGATTCTGTATCCTGTCTAGAGTGTGCAGAGCGGTCTTGGGTGCACCAGACCAGATGTGGGCGTTATATTCCAACTATAAATTGAGGCCAGATCACACGGGGTAAAATATTTCTTGCACCGCTTAAGGAATCCTAGACATTTTGCAGCATTTTTGGCGACCTCTAATATGTAATACACAATTAATACACATACCGAGAATGGCAAGTCTTTCAGTTTCAGTGATGCAAGTACCATTCATGGATAATTAAGGGTTTTGGTTTCGCTTGAGAGGCAGAAGACAGCACTGTTGGTTGAACTCCATTTGATTATGCTGTTCAGGTAGGAACAAATTTGAAAAACTGAGGGTACTGTCATCAGAGAGCCTTGGGAAACAGCAGCATTTATATGGTGAATTGCATTGAGCACCTCGGTAGGAAGTTTCTAAACCGTTGAAGAAGAGTTTCATCGACGTCATATGAACGCATTTTCGACAAAAGAGTCTGATGCCAAACTCTGTCAAATGCTTCTGAAATATCAAGCGCAACCATCTCAGTTTCGCTAATGGAGACATTGGTTCCACTTCTCAAGCAAGCAGATTGGCTTTGTCTAAGGTACTGATAGTTGGAATGTCATTGTAAATGAGCGGAGGGAATGGCAGATAAGGCAGAAGTTTTAATATTTTTGACAAATTTCAAAAATGTTTACTAGCTTCGGGACATTGTAGGATTTTTGCCTCAATTTTTGGTCATGTAAAAAATAAAAGCGTCAAATATATGCACTGCAGCACTTTCCTTGTTTGTTTAAAATTCTTTCGGTTTTTCTCAGAATTCTTGACTTTATAGGACCGAACATTTACTTCTTTCAATCTGATAGCTTCTTTACAGCTCTGGTCAAACCAGGAGTTTGCCTTAGGTTAGGAATAATGGCATTCATACCTAAGAGGATAATGCCAATGATCATATCAGCAGCCGCATTCACGTCGCTATTAAGGAAGCATAGTGACCAGATAAAACTCCTAAAGAATATATTAAAGGCGAATCGTTTGAAGCCCACGAATATTGATTAAATTAAAATAGTAAAATCAACCCTGAATTCCACAATCACTACATAGAAACACAAAAAGACACAACTCTGACGTAATTAAGCGAAGCCGCGAAGTGTAGACCCAAAGAATAGTTTTCAAAAACAAGCTGTCCCAGGTGCTACTTATATCCAAACAACAGCCAGCTGTGGTCCGCTATTCGAACTAACATTCACTGTCAGTTATGCATCAAATGTTACGGTCTCTCAGTAAAAGCAACTGAAAGCATGCATGTATCATACATATGTATATGCTATAATTGCGATGTCCAAGAAGCGCAACAGCGAGTGAGTAGAGGTGGGAAGATGGGAGACACTGGCACTTATTTTTTTATTTATTTATTTTTATTTTTTCTATTTTTTATATATTTTTTTTTCTCTACTGCACTTCATTGATTTGATTTGAATAATGCAAAAAAAAAAAAACGATTAAATGCAAAAAACTTTTATACAGCAATTAAAATGAGCGTTCAGTCTGAAGAACAAAAATCAAGTGAAGTTTACAATCTATTATTTCTGATCAATTATTGGCAGCGGCGATATGCTTAGGTTGAAGCTTTGGATCGCCTGTGCATTTACAATTCAAAGAAATTAATTTACTATTTTTATTAATTATAAAAGGGTTGCTGATTAATTTATTTGTAAACGTGTTTTCTAAGAATCTTGAGTTTGCGTTAGAAGCTTAGGCTACAGTTTTCTGGGTCACGGTGGCCAATGCCTACACGTGCCTTGTTGGAATGATGAAACGGATGTGTGGAATGAAGGGAATCAGTGGGCGGACGTAACTCGCGCGATAAGATTTTTTTATTTGATAGATTTTTTTTTTTTTTGTATAATTGCGGACAGTTAAAATCATACAGGCGCGCACAACGGCAGGCAAAAGATTAGCTCAAGTTTAAACATAGAATCTAAACTTCTCTTAATAGTAAGTTATGTCACATAATATATATCCAGGAGCCTTAGGTGCGGAACAAGCGCATTTGTGGCCTTGGAGGTATGCGCGATATCACGGTACTTTATGATGAGCGATCCGAAAGGCCTAGGACTTGTCTTATTATACCAAATTCCCTCTCAGCAACTAAGTTTGGACAGTTTTGTGGCCCGGACTTAGTCACTGCAGCTATAAGCTACAAGACAAACGGTAAATGGGAAACCTACGTCGTTGCGTCTGCTTACTTCCCACACCACCAAGGGCAGTGGTCGAGCTCATAGAATATTGTGATACCAGAAAGATAGGTCTTGTCATATGTTGCGATGCTAATGCTCAAAACTCTGTTTGGGGCAGCAGCAAATGCAATGCACGGGGAGATCATCTTCTGGACTCCATACTATCGTCTGATCTTACCATCAACAATGTTGGCTCACAACCAACATTTGTTACGGCGCAAAGACAGGAAGTGATTGACCCTGTCCAACAGGTATTTCAAGCCTATTACCAACTGGAGAGTTTCGTCAGAAATTTTCCTCTCAGACCATAGATACATTGAATTCCAAATCGAATGCGAAGCTACACCTTTGCGGGAGAGGAGGAATTCGTGAAAAACCAACTGGATACGGTTTAAGGAAGAGTTAGGCAAATCTATCAAATATCTACCTAAACTTAGAACGAGGCAAAAGGTAGATGAAGCCATTCAAGACCTGAACAGCACCCTTACCAGATGTTTTGAACTAACATGTCCGCTGACAAAAAAACCCCTGCAGAAGGTCAGTTCCGTGGTGGAACTCAGATCTGCACCGAATTCGTAAGGAAACCAGAAAACTTCTAAATAGGTCACTCAAGACAAATTCGGAGGTGGACTGGAATCTTTACCGATCGCAGCAAAGAGAATATAAGAGGTTAATTCGAACTTCGAAAAGTACCTCGTATAGAGATTTTTGTGACAAGATCGAAACTCTCAGTGAAACCAGTAGGTTGGTCAAAGTTCTCAAGAATTTAAAAACAATCAGTCCGGAATCACTCAGGAAACCTGATGGTACTTTCACTGAGTCGAAAGCGGATGCTTTCAGTCTTCTGCTGGAGACCCACTTCTCAGGAAATCAGGTCACCATCGGTTCGCAACCGGTTTCAACTAGTGAAGCTGTTAGCGGGCTGAGCCAAACAACTCGGCGCAGCTGGTATACTGCATCGGGCGTGGCGACAGATGAAGCTGTCAAATATGTCGCATCTTTTGACAGCTTCAGGTCACCTGGCACTGACGGAATATACCCAGCTATGCTGAAACAAGGTATTAGTCAGTTGCTGCCAACTCTGAAGAGAATTTTCACTGCTGGCTTGGCACTGGTATATATACCAACCCCCTGGCGAACAGTTAGAGTAGCTTTCATACCGAAAATCGGCAGAGATGACTACTCTCTCGCCAAGAGCTTCAGACCTATTAGTCTGACGTCCTTCCTGCTGAAAAGCATGGAAAGACTGGTTGAGCTACATGTGCGCAAAGTTGCTTTGAGGGTACATCCTCTGTCAGAGATGCAACATGCCTATCAACGAGGAAAATCCTGCGAGACTGCTCTTCAAAATCTGGTCAGCAGAATAGAATGTGCGCTTGACAGGAAAGAATACGCGATAACCGTTTTCATAGACATTGAGGGTGCCTTTGACAATGCGACTTTTGGCAGCATGTGTAGCTCCGCCAGAAGTCACGGCGTAGAAGAATCACTATTGTTGTGGATCAAAGCAATACACGCGCCGTTGCGCGACGATTATCCTATGACCCCTGTCTCATGCCATCTGATGCAATGACACCTGAATTACGGTTGCGGTGCAAATTTGAAGTCAACTTTCCTCATGTTCAGGATTGGCTTTGGCAGGAGTCTGAGCCATGAAAGGAATGTAGTCGCATTTTCACGGACGGCTCTACAACTGGACAGGGGTCTGGAGCTGGTGTTTTCGTGGAATGCGACAACATTAGGCTTCACTTCTCATTGGGAAAACACACATCTGTCTTCCAGGCAGAAATATATGCTATTCTAATGGCAGCGGACTATATTGGTAAGAACAGGTGGTAGGGGCGTCTGTAGTGACAGTCAGGCTGCGCTTAAGGCCTTGCTCAATCCTTTAACCACTTCCAAAATAGTTCGAGAATGCAAAACATCCTTGAATTCGGTCGGCAGGCTGAACTCACTGAATCTTGTTTGGGTCCCAGGACACAAAGGGATAACAGGAAATGAGATCTCTGACGAGCTTGCTAGATAAGGCTCAGAAGAGAATTTCTCTGGACCTGAACCCACGTTGGATTTGCCGGCGTCCTCGGTTAGTTCTTCCATTGACGACTGGGTTTTCAGTGAACACAATCGAAGGTGGCATGACTCGCTAGGAAGCAGGCAGACTAAACGAATGGTCCCAATACAATTGTAAATGCTTGTTGTCTGGCAGGCGCCGGTATCTTAACAGTACTTGAGTGGCCCGCTTCGCGAGATAAAAGGTATTTACACTATGGGACATCTCTTCGACTCGTACACCGGACGGCCTTCGGCCTCACATGCAGGTATTCAGGGCGCTGATACGACGAGTGTAACAACACACCACGTTTTTCAATTTGAGACTCGGCCGGCGTTTGCAAAGCAATAATTTTTTATTTCCTTTATCACAATTTTTAATTACAAACCAAAAATTACAATACACAATATTCGATACAGAAAATCTTTATTAACATAAAATTAAATTAAAATATAATTAAAAGGAAAAATTGAAGTTACAAAATAAAGTGTTCAACATAATAAATAGTTTAATATTTTTAAAGATCATTGTATTTATTATTCAAACAATTTTATATTAGAAGCAGGTGCCTTCAATAGACCAATTTCAGAAAGAAATTGAGAAATTTCTTCTTTCTCTATAGCCACCTCGACATTTTTTGTTTCTTTTTGAATTTCAAATATTAACTTAAAGAAACCAATATTCGCAGAACCACCAACAGAATTGATATGTCGATGAAATGATTCTGCGTAGTTTTGTGTAGTTGACATTTTCATGTTAAACTGATACGATATACTCCAAAATGTAGGGAGATAAATGGGAGGTTTTCCATTTTTTCCCACAACGTAGGACTGACTAAACCAGTTCATTATTGGCTTTGTCTCAGTAGGCATTTCTTTCTTTAATTTACTAAAAGCCAAACAAATGCGATCTGGAGACAAAAAAGAAAGCGCATCTATCTGCGAATTTTCAATAAAAATTCTGCATCAGAACCCTACTTTGTATACCTGTTTTCTAGACATGTCGGTAAATTGACTGGAAAAGATGAAACTACACCCCTTCGGGACACAATCATCATAACACTGTCGAACACTATTAACAGCAGCTTTTTCAAAGTCCATTATACATAATTTTGGGCTAAAGTAATACCTTGTTTCAGTGCATATTTATTGAGACTTTTAAACATTATATCGTACAGCTTTGTGCTTTTTCTCGTCATTAAAACATACACCATAGAGTATGCCTTTAAACTATCATCAATATCACAGTGTATGGTATATATGTAGTTGATAAAATAAAAAAGGGACAATTTTAAAAGTACCATCCATCAACCAAAAGTTGCTTTTTCCAAATACTTTAAATTATTTTTGTTGTCATTATTATGATACAATTCTATCCCCATCAAGCTGTATGCCATCTACAATAAAAAGATTTTTATCTAAATACCTAACTTCATCCAGTATTGTGAAGTCAATAGTTGTTGGTTTAGTAATTAAGGCCATCACTTTTTTCCTCTCACGCTTAATTAGTTGTTGTAGGGCTGATTTTGAAGGGAGATTGACACTTATTGCAGAGCTACACGATGTAATTGTGTCTTGAATTATTTTGTCACTTTTTTCCGCACTTCTTTTGGCGCAAGTTTTTATTTTTGATAATTCTTCTGCTATAGGCTTCCGTAAAGCAGAAGGTTCATGATTATGTTCACATGTAACTCAAAATTTATTGTAGTAAATAAAATAACTTTATACTTATAATCTTTATTTTTCCTCAATTCACAAGTCCACTTCTAACATTCATTTTTGTCATTTTTTTCAAAATCATAAGAAAACTCATTATCATTAAGTTTATCTTTACCCCTTACAGACTTAAACAAAATACACACTCTTTCCTTATTATCCACTACTTGCCAAATGTACTTAATATTATTAAACCAACTCAAGCCAGCTCCCGTAGGCAATTAAAAGACCACTGCATACAAAATTACTAAAATTGGAAAAAAAAAAAAAAAATTCATGCTGATTAACAAAGCGCAAATTAACGTGCTATTAACGGTTTGCCAGATAAGCCGCTTGATAGAAACGCTAAACATAAAAGTGCAAAAAAAGAAAAGCAAGCTAACCTTACGGTGAGACTGAGTCAAACAATAGTCAATCTTCGTGTGAACTGTTTGCTAAATTTTTTGAATCAGTTTACTCCAATAGTAATCCAATACTCCCTCTTCCCAGTATCAATGACTCAAAAGTTGACATTGGTTCTATAGCTTTGGATTTAGAAAGCATCAGTTTAGCTCTTCGGAGTTGATGGTATTCCTGCAATTGTTTTATATTTTTGCATATTTTCAACATATCATTGAAACATGTTTTTTTTTTTAGATAAATGGAAGATATCATTTCTACGATAGTTTCTATCTTCAAAGCTGGCTCCAAAATCAACATACAGAACTACAGAGGAATCTGCAAACTATCAGCCATCCTAAAGCTTTTTGAAAGCATGGTTAAAAATAAATTAGAATTTCTTGTAAAAGAACATACTCGTATGTATATCTGAATTTCAACATGGATTCGTTTCGGGGAGATCTACAATCTCCAGTCTCACTTATTTCACATCATTTGTACTAAATTCATTCGGAAGGGGTTACCAGGTAGATACAGTTTATACGGATTTTAGCAAGGCATTCGATTCTGTTAACCACACTGTCTTAATACACAAGCTAAAATGTTTTGGTTTTTATTCATCTTTATTATAGTGGATCTTCTCTTTTTTAGTTAATAGGGTGCAGTTGGTAATGCTCGATTCTGCTTATTCAAAACCAATTATCTGTAGCTCAGGTGTGCCTCAAGGTAGCCATCTAGGCCCATTACTTTTCATTTTTTTCATCAATGACATAACTCCGTTATAAGGTACTCCCAGTGACTTTTTTATGCTGATGATATGAAACTGTTTTTAAGAATTTTAAGCTTAGCTGATTGCGCTAATCTATAGTTCGATATCGATGCTCTAGTAATACGGTGCAAGGAAAATTGCCTTCTCTTAAATATGAAAAAATGTAACTTTCCTCTTTTAGCAGGCGCTCGAACTCGATAATCCAACGTTATACAATCGATTTTCTTGAACTTACCAGGGTAAATAAGGTTAAAGATCTCGGTATTGAATTCGATCAGTCATTGATGTTCTCGGACCATGTGGACTACATAATTTCCAAAACTAATGCTATGGTTGGGTTTGTTAAAAGAAATACTGTCGAATTTTCCAATCCTCACTCTCTGTTATCTTTAGTTGTGTTGCTACCTAGATTTCTACTAGAATACTGTGACATTATTTGGTGTCCATTCCAAGTTCATATTGATAGAGTGGAAAATTCTCAAAATCCATTTATTTTTCAAAATGCACTGGGATTTTTCACCTGGATATGATGCCAGGTGTCAACTTCTCAGTATATCAAAACTATATGAAATAAGAAAAATTTATGACGTAATGTTCACCTATTAAGCTATCATAAAAAAAAAGTCCAAGTTTACTTGCTTTAATTCCTTTGTATGCTCCCGAGAGGCCGTTAAAGCAAAGAGAGCTTCTTTTTCGCACGTGACATAGGATAAACTACGGGTTGAATGAACCTGTATCTCGGGCTATTTCTAATTTTAACTCAGTTTGGATTGAAATAGACTTTTGTTCACCTAGAACCAAGTTTAAAATGAAATTGTTTTCATTACATGTTTAGAAGTAACTATATTTATTATTCTTTGGTTTCTTATATACTTATTTATAAACCTACTGTTTAATCGATCGAGACGCTTATAGTTATATAAATAAATAAATAAAAGGCATTTGTTTATTGTCCGACATCGGGATGTTGAACACTCAAGAAATGTATTTCACAAGTAGCGAGAAAATGTTGCTCCATTAAATTTGATATGACGGCTATATTATTACACATACATACGTTAAACACTTGGCTTTATCTAAGGTTGGTCAAATGAATTCTCAAACTAATACGATAACAAATCCCTCTATATAACCTTCGTTAGACCACTCCTTATATCACCAAAAATTGCACACTCCTTAAGTATGCTTGCCAAGTTTGGTCAAGATATTATCAAGTCCACATTCAGAGAATCGAAGTATTTCAAAGCAGATTCATCCATTTTGCACTATGTGGCTAATATCGCTAATATAGTTATTAATTACATTGTATTTATGATTTTTAAAACATTGAATTACAGCGGTGTATTAAGTATTGTCACCTTACTAGTGGGCGAACTCTATAATAAAGCAAACAAACCAAAATTCTGATATCATTTTCAAAATTAACCGATAGATACATGAAATAAATACATTTTTTGCACTTCCTTTTTTCAGTCTGTGACCTTTCATTTACAATTCCATTTGCTAAGTTTCAGAAAAATAACAAAATATACATAAATAAGCAATCACCACCTCGTTGTCACCCACTCGCAGCATCGTGGTAAAACGTTTCTATTTCTGCATTACATCCCTTCTAAAAGAAATGAAGAAATTAAGTCAATAGAAAAAAGTGTCACAAAAAACCACAAAACCACACCCACGAACAAATAAACACAACATTTTGCAACAAAAAGAGAAAATTTGCATTTTCCTCGGGACACTTTGTACTCAGTGTGAACAGAAGTTTTTTTTTAAAAAAAATGTTCCATTTCAGTTGGGGTCGTAAAGTACATGCGATTTTCTGTCGCCACGATTGAAATTTGTAGTTAATATATATTTTTGTTTTATTTCTAAGTTATGTTTTATCAAATTATTTAGTAAGTCAGAAACTTTGATTATTAGACTATAAAATTCTGGTGGAATTTTCTTTGAATCTTTTTTCTTAACAAGTTGCTTTGCTAAGTACATACATACATATGTATGGTGACCTTTGGTTTTTGAAGGGGCACATTCGGCAAGAAATTTTGTCCGTTCTTAGCGTTAAATGTTAAATTTGTTATTTACTTCTGTAGGTGGACAGCTCGGTGTGGTCTCGGAGTGAATCCATACAAAACCGAACTTGTCCTCTCCTCAAGACAATATAAAATCCCACCTATTGACCCTCCGTTCCTTAATGGAACAAGCTTAACCTTCTCCTACGACGCAAAATATCTGGGTCTTATTTTGGATAGAAAACTGAGCTGGAAACCTAACATACCTACAAGAAAGAGCAAATAAAGCCACTGTCGCATTCTTCTCTTGCAGAAAGCCATTGGGAACAAATTGCGATAAACCAGAAGTAATTAAGCAAGGTCCAACGTTCAGCCTGTCTATGCATTAACGGAGCACTGCGAACGACACCTCCCGCAGCTATGGACACTCCTTTTCATTTAACACCCCTTGACATCTTTGGTAGACAAATGGCTCAGCTATTCGCCTTAAAGCTACTGGACCAAGAAAGTATATGGCCATGCCTCCATCTTAAACAAGTTTAATAACTTCCCTGAAGACATTAACTACACTATCCACACAAAAACTTCCAAGCATTCTGGGAAGAAGGTTCAAAAACTAACGACGGGGTGGGTGGTGGTGTCTTCTCTGATAGGCTTAATCTAAACCTCTTTTCGTCTTCCAAACCACTGTAGCGTATTCCAGGCGGAGATAATGGCAAGGGAAGTTTTGTCTTGGCTAAAGAAAAACCTGATATCAACCGTTGATATCCGCATTTTTTCAAACAGGCAAGCAGCAATCAAATCCTTGGAATCATCCTCAATAAATTCTATAACAGCTCTAGGCTGCCGATCGCCTTTTATAGAGATGGCGGCACAGTTCAACCTACTTCACCTACTTCATCTACTACTACTTCACAGTTCACCTACTTTGGGTGCCGGAGTATAGGGACATTCCAGGAAATTGTAAGGTTGACCAACTTGCCAGACATTGAACAACAATACACATCCTTCCAGACAAAAGTTCACTTGGTATGACGATCGTTACATGCAAACTTAAATTAAAGCTGAATACTATTGAAAGGACAAATTCTAGGTGGACTAGTGGTACAACTTGTCTAGCGAAAAAAAAGATTTAGCCTAAGCTGGATCTGAAGCGCTCTAAGAATTTAATTTCTCTCAATAGACTGCATAACAGCGCTGTTATAGGTATCATCACTGTCTAAAAGGCATGCATGCTACAAGGCTTGGCGTTTTCTCAAATGTTTCTACAGAAGCTGCATGGATGAAGAGGAGGAGGAGACTATTCTTCACCTTCTTTGCACCTGCCCAGCTCTCTCCCAAAGAAGACTCTACTTAGGAGCCTTCTGTTTCAACGACCTAAATGATCCGAAAAAAAATAGATGTTAGGGATCTTTTATAAATAGACAGCATTGATAAGTTATGTATAAAATATTCCTGAAATCTTGCTTGGATCTGGGAGAGTGGTATACCTGGTTTATATTGGCAAGCTCACCCAGAGTTGATCTAGGATTCCTCGGTCTCCGTTTTTGAATTAACTTTGATGGAAACTTGAAATAAAATAGGAAGACTCTTCTTCCAGAGCTTTGAAATTAACTTTTCCGAAATAATCACTATTTGTCCCGCGATGGTTTTAAGTTCCCGATAAAAGTCTGACGGCTTTCTGTCGCCCATTTACTCTCCCGATAGGAGAGCAAATATTCTTGCTTTCGCTCATTGAATTTTGGTCAATCAATTCAATTTCTAAATTTATATATGGAGTGGTAGGCATGGGTGTGAGTACATTCTAGACACTTGCGACCCCTTTTTGCGGCAATGTCTGCTCAACGTAGTGAAATTTTTGATGTTCTATCACTATTCCGTAATCCGCGAACTGAGATTGAATTTGAACGAACCACGCTACTGGCATGGTAGTCTAAAATTCCGGACCACGTTATTTTCAGGCGCCTGTGCCTCTTATATATTATCTGGAATTACCAATAGAAATTGGAGATAAACTAATTGCAGTAACGATTACCAACAACGATAGCTAACACGCGAAATGACTATTCGAAAACATAACTTTTTGGACAAAATGGCTCACATGTTGTAATTATGCGAAATGGTTCAGTGTATACCTCATACGAGTACATATATATACACATCAAAGTGCACGGTAGTGCACCGACAAGTTCTCCACGTACTGGTGCACTACCACCTTATTTATACGAAACAACTTGAGACCATTTTTACTCCGCCTCTAAATCGGCTCCCAATAATGGTAGAAGAATAAAAATAGAAAACCATAGTAGAAACTCTAGCAAATTTTAAGTGTCTAGCTTAAGCGGAGACACAAGACTACAAAAAACCCTTATTTTAGGACCGATTGATTGACTGATAGACTCACTGATCATCATAACCTGTACTATACTTCCTGTGAACATAGAATCTTGAAAATTGACACAGAGGAAGTATTTGGTTTTGGTGTGTAGACAAAGCAACAAATTAAAAGTTGGATTTTTCAATAATAATAGAAGGCGTCAGAACCTGTAGGATACTTTCTTTGAACATAGAATCTTGAAATTTGGTATACATACTTGGTGTGTAGACAAAGGACAAAATGAGTAAGTTGTACTTTTCAATATGGCTTTTACGAGTAAAAAAGCGGGTAAGGTAAGGTTGTGGGAGTATAGTATAGAAGGTATCAAAACACTTACGGTACTTATAGTCAATATACGAGTAGAACCTTGAAAATTGGTAAAGAGGTAGTGCTCTTTTACATGAAATAGCATTTTAGAAAATAGACAACTCATAAAATGAGTAAAATCAACTTTAAACTTCGTTTGCAAAAAATTGTCGGGGAAGGATATATTAGTATGCTCTAAGGTCATCAAAACGCATGGGGTAAATCCAGCCGACGTTCTATCCTGGAAAATTTTGGAAAATTTTACCATATGTTAACCATGTGGCATACCATCATGCGATATATTATTTTTAAGATGCCGATAAGAACATGGTTTAATAGTTATTATTAAAAAAAACCTTTTTGTAATGCAAATACAAATGGGTCAAGAACAGAAGTGTTACCTAACGATTGCTTATGATGGTTTGTTTTTGACATTAAAGTATTTCATTACATTACGTATGTACTCATGTCTAATTTTTGCAAAAAGTCTTGATAGTTTGGCATGCTCCAATGCCTTCGCAAAACAAATTGAACACTTTACAAAAGTCTATTTATGTGCGTAAATCCGCTTAAACCGGCAAAGGCACTCGCTCTTCCTCTACATACAATATATCAGACCAATCAGTCTATCGTAATTTCTTTTAAAGGCTTTAGTTCGTTATCATAAATGGTGCGCATATCATAAATGTAAATCTGTAAAAAACTGCCACCCATTACCTAGTAGAAATCATAGAAGGATCCTTTAAGAATACAAAACTTAGAATGGTTTGGTTAAGATATTGGCGGAGCCTTCAATAACGTTAAAACGGAGGCTATCCCATCTTCGCTTACTGACCTAATAATTGGGCAATTGACTCTGCTGCTGGATTTAGAAAATTTTGCAGAGATGCATCCATGATGAACTAGAGAGTTGCCTAATTAGGAGGTCTGTTTGTAATTTCCATGGGGTAGTACTGTTACCACTGATTTAGTTATTAGTTGTGAATGAGGTACTAAATAACCTGACGATAGAGGGATATAACTCTATGCAGATGATATAGTGTTAGCGCTTCAAGGAAAATTCTTCTCAACAATAAGGGATGGATGGAATCAGCCCTAAACTACCACGTCAAGTGGACGAATAAAATTGGTCTCGGAGTCAATCGCTCCAAACCAGAGCTTGTGTTAATTCTTACTCGTACTATATCGTTCCATTTCATGTCTAATACAAAACTGAAATCACAAACATTGTATGTGAGTAGGGCCTTTATTTAACTTACTTGGCATAAACATTACTAAGAGACTGCCATATAACTGGAGCTATTCCAAGCAATAGACGGTCGCTCTAGCGTAACTACTATACATACATATGTAGCTGGGCAGCAATAAAAGTATAGGAATCGCCAATAATAAGATCAAAATGGGTTATGGACCTCTCCCCTATGCTAGGTTTCTGGCCATAGTGATATTCCAAATAACTGCAAAGCGGTTGAGCTGGCAAAATGAGATATAATTCAGGTTCTCACTGGAAATAGCGAGTAAGAACTGCAACTTTTGACACCGGAGCTATTCTGCTAAATACTCGTAATATAGAAACCTGTCTTTCTTCTGAACAAATAGGAATAATTGTTACAATCGTTATATTACAAACACCACTGTTGATAACTCCAACTTCGAGGTAGTTGAGGAGCTCATCTACCTCCGTGTAATAAAAAATCCACAGAAATTTCCAAAATTATTACCCCGTAACGGGCGCAGCATGGGCTAAATAGTTACGGCAATGTATCTATATGATATATAGCAAAATGTTACCATCGGTTAATCTTCAGGTGACTGAGTTATTTCATATGCATCTGTTTTAGGGACTTAATTTTTAATTATTCATTATTTATGTTACGAGTATTCATCGATCCAACATTAAACCCTAAAACTCGAAAGCCATTTGGGTTTTTTGGTCGTTAGGTTTTTGTGAGAGGGTTCCCATGATTGTGATACGAGTAGTACCCAACCCAAACCAATTGTAAACACATGTTGATGAGAAGATGACAGCATTAGGTATGTTACCTATGTGGTTGGCATGCTACAAGTTAATTACATTTACAGTAGCAAATACTTTATCGTTAGTCTTTTTTTTCCTTTGCCTACACAGTTTTGAATTTAATTCAAGTACTACCAGTTTGAGTGGATTCCGTCCCTTTGCTGTGAGTTTGATACAGTTTCTCTGCATATCCTCCTCATCTTTGTAGTGCAGATTTAAAATTGTGCCTTCCTTGCCTTATGAACAAAAATAAAACTGTGTGTGGTTATGTGTAAAGTTTGCAAAGAACGACAGTATGGTATGTGAAAAGGGGGCGGTAAAGTAAAATGTAATTTGTATGAAAAAAGGACACAAATGAAAAACACACATTTCTCTTTAAGTTGACGTCCTTATTTTCTGTTTATCCTTTGAGTGGCGCTGAACAAGGGAAGCATTCTTGTGTTGCATTTTTGAAGTGAGCGCTACTATGAAACTGGGACCATTTTGTTATATTAAACCAAGAACTGAATGGAAGCGTGGGAAGAGGAATGCGAAGCACACTTTTTTTTCATGCTTTTATGGCGCCAAATAAAGTTTTCCGGAATTTTTAATTGCAATATGGAATTGTTTTTAATGCCGGTTGGAAATCTGGTTCTCCTTCTCTTATGAAAAAAAAAAAACCTTTATGATACAACGAGTGAGGTGAAGTGGGTGAATTCAAGAAATGATAATAAGCAACTTAATTTAACTTTTTTAACTTTATTCATTTATGCAGCGCATTGCAAAGAGAATTTATGTCAAGCACCGAGCCTCCTATGATGTGTGTGAGTTTATACACTGGGCGCTGGAAAAAAACAATGACTCTATATACATACCTACATACATGTCATGTTTGTATAAAAAGTAGAAGCAGAAATTTGTCTAATGGTAGCAGATATGGTAGCACTGATGGTTAGTGAAGTAGAGTTTCCCTTAGCGTTTAAAAATGATGTTTCGAGGGAACAACAAACCAGTTTGAAATTGGTAATTAGAGTTTTATTAGATTTTGTGTTTATTTTAAGGCAATTGAATAGATATATTATACACCGCATTATACCACAGTATGCATTGTAAAAGTACATACAGACAGCTTTAAAGTTAACGGTGTCAAAATATTCCAAATTATTTTACTTAGTTTCGTAATCCCGAAGCACTCAGACTCAATTTGGTTCATTTTACTACCAGGCAGAAACTCTTTTTTAGTTTAATAGCTACGAAAATTTTGAATTTATTCATTTCTCTTTCATGACTCTTGGGATCACAAGTAAAAACACTAATCTATGTCATTTCAATTCGGACTTTTATGAGCTTCTACTTGCTTTATAAGCATTGGTTTCGTGAAAATTTAAAAACCTTGTGTCACTTTCAGAAAGCTGCATAAAGTTGAATTTTAATATTTGGTGTTATGTCATGGCACCACAAATTATTGCTCTTGAACCGTTTTGATGAAATAGTTTGAGGAAAAAAATGTTCCCAAAGGATTAAAACAAAGTCCGAACTTCAATTTTTCTTTCAATCTTTTCTTCAAACACATATAAATAGATGTGATGGATAGATAAAATTTCAGTTTGAATTTCTAACGCTCATACATTGTACATATACCTAAAAGTCTCTTCAGTCATGTATGATGCAAACTCTGGTGAAACTTCATTAATCGCCCAGTTGCGATGTTATTCAATAATTTTGAAGAGAAAATTAACCGTGTGTTTAAAATGCTTCACGCGCGCACTGATAACGAAACAGATTTTGTTAATACGTATTGACCTAAAAAATACTCGTTTGAATGTCAGAATAAAATAATTTTTGAAAATGTTTACCACTTCACTTTGAGCTTTCGTACTCGTACAATTAAGATGAATGTGTGTTGAAAAAATAACTAAATGCAAAGATAAGTTACAGATGTACAGTTTGGCAAGGAAGACAAATGGAAAAGTTGTCTCTGCATTAGCTCTGTAGTGACTTCATTTACTATTGACCAACGAGAAATCCTCAAACTTTCTTTCCATCACTTACATCTACTCGTTGTCCTCTAAATCCCCATAGCCCAACATAACAAGAATAAGAATTCAATTTGTATACAGGCTTCTCCAACCCTGAACCTCAAATACAGGCATCTTTAATACAGTCAAACGAAATATAGACATCTCTAATACAGGCTCAATAAAATATACAGGATTTTAAAATACAGGATTCTGTGAGTATCCCCACCAATAATATTAACATAAAAAGGGGCCAAGCTCTCTAGTACAAAAATCTTGTAACAATTCAGCCAAGAAAGGGAGTGAATTATAAAAGTGTGCCAACTTCAACTCCTTCCCAAATAAAATGTTGCCACATGTCTAAGGCTACATATTTACGCACATAAATAGACTTTTATGTGCTCCAAAGTTTGGATTGTCTGCCCTACAAAAAGAAATCCAACGAGGTCAGATCACACGATCTTGGTTGCCAATTGATGTCGTCAAATCAATTGATGTCGCCATAAGATAAATGACCATAATAAGACTCCTAAATATTAATATAATTACTTTGGGTGAGGATATATTTAAATTGACTTAGGCTCATAGACTCGAACCGCCGAACGTTGATCGCAACCGCATTCCAAAAAGATAATTCTGAGATCTCAGATGGATGAATTGGTATAACTAAACCTCTTCTTCGAGAAGAGGACAAGAATTGAAATTTAGATAAAATGTATGAGGGTTCACGTGAATGAAAAACCTTAAAAAGAAAAATCAAATTTCTGATGTTGAGAAACTTGTTAAAAGAACAGCCAATAAAACTTAGATGGAAGGGGCTGACATGAACATATCTTTTAAGAGAATATATAAACCTGATACAACTATTAAAAACAATACACAACTTGTTTCGTACACCGATGGGACAACGAGAAAACAGTTCACAGCTATATGTAAAGAAAGGCATAATTAAGCTTCTAACTAACTTTGCACGAATATTCACAGGTAATAATAGTTTGATTAAATACAAAGTACGGAGCGTAAGATAAGTTTTGCTACTGATACCATTTATATGTGCCTCCCACGACAAAGTCTCGTCAATTTTAAAACCAAGGCTTTCAACGCTTCTAGAAAAGAGTTTCAATACTCCATTAAGATATAAATTGCCTAGATTAGAGGAAATAGAATTTCTGTAAATTGCAATGGCTTTCGATTTTCGGGGGTTTAACTTCAAGTTATTCAAAGAAGCCCATAGAGATAAATTCTTCAAATCATCATTTACTTTGCAAATGGATCTTTCAATGTCATGCAAAGGCGCAAAATGAACAACTTGCACATCATCAGCATACAGATGAATTTTTGAATAGGAGACAGTAGATGGAAGATCGTTAATAAAAAGGGTAAAAAGCTAAGGTGCCAAGACAGAGCCCTGAGGAACACCTTGACCTAGAGTTAAAAGCGACGACACCGAGGACTCCAAGAACACCTTTTGTTGCCCACCCCTAAGGTAAGACCATAGAAGTTTGCAAGAAGTGCGAGAAAAGTGAAAATTAGAATCTAATTTGGAGCATAAGATGTTATGACCGATGGTATCGAATGACTTTGTAAAATCAAGCAGGACAAGAATGGTAGCACATTTTTTATCAATGTTGAATCGGGTGTCGTCAGTGATAACAATCAGAGCTGAAGTAGTGCTGTGATGCCGTCGAAAAAAACCGGACTGAAATCGGTAGAGTAGATCATTTACATTGAGGAATTCAGTTACCTGATTTTTCAAGTTGATTTCGAAAACTTTGGAGAAAACAGGTAAAATAGAAATTGTACGAAAATTGGAAAGCGTTGAAGGAGATGAGCCAGCTTTAGGTATAAGAATCACTTTCGCTCGTTTCCAGACCTCAGGAAAAGTGGAAGTCATTATCGCTGTATTTATAATATGAACAAAAGCGTTTCCAAATACAGGCAGAAGAATTTTGATAAATTTTAAAGAAAGCTTATCAAGCAAGACCGACGGAGTTTGTTTTAATACTACGAAAACAGAATCCGTTTTCATTGACTTGTTCAAAATTTAATCTTTCTGATATGTTCGAGGAAGCCTGAACAAAGTGCTCATTGAATTCATCCGCTGACTAATTACTCGTGCTATTGTTACTGCTATTGTTTACTATACCAAAGTTTCTAGCTTTTCTTTTAAATCCCTAATGTTAGAGAATTCACTAAGCCCAATTTGGCATTTCTGCTTCTTTATTAAGTTAGTAACTCTATTTCGACACTAAGCATATATTTTCCAATTTTCATGAGTCCTATCTTCGCGATAAGCATTAAATGCAAGATCTCTCAGGGTCTTTTTGTGCGTTAGAGCCGAATTTTCCTGTGTTGTGTGGCACGTAGGCCCTTCCTGTTGGAACATATCACTCATCAATGTCTTCTATCTGAAGCAAAACAAAGTTGATTATCATTTGACCATAGCATAGAGAATTTACCGCCTCCGTCGTTTTCAAAAAATAAGGGCCGATCACGCTGCCGGTCCACAGGGCGCACCAAACTGTCACCCGTGGTGGATACAATGACCTCTAAACGATCACATTTGGATTCTTAGAACCCCAAATTCTACAATTTTATTTGTACGTAGTCGCCGTCAAGAAATCGGCCTCATCGCTGAAGAAAATTCTGTTCGAAAAATCGGCACCAACTTACAGGTACACACATATTACAGAACTGTTATTTTTGTAGTATGATGCAATGATTTTAATGCATTGAACGGTGTTTAAACAATTCATATTGTAAAATGGCAAGCCAGGAACTATTGTAGTTACCTGTTACTATGGCAGATGACAGATGCCATACACCATAGATGTGGAATCTCAATATCGAAATGAATAACCCTTTACTATATACGAATACATTATACAGATCTGAATCTAGAAATAGTTTATAGGTGCATCTAAGTTCCATATGAATATCATTCAAATTGGATGGAGTGGGGGTAAAATAAAGGAATGTAATTTCAAAAATCTTTATTAACCGAGAAATAGGTGCATATTCAGGCAATTTTAATTAAATTTGGTATCTAATTTGTTGTAGCATTCAGATGATCTCACAACATGGAGGGGAGATAAGACGAGGAAGTGCTGTGCCATTTCTTTTCAGTAAAGCCAGCAGAGAAACACCTCAGTTCTCTCGCGACTGATACTTAAAGTTTCCTCCTATTGACGAAACAAGAGGTTCCGGAAATAGGTTGATCTGAATTTTAAAGCCAAAAGGATATTCCTTATACGGCCTGCTCAAGGCGCCACGCTCTCATGTGATTTCGTTAACATAATTTTTGAATTGATTCTGTGAAATTCTGTGAAATTCTGATTCTGTGCAACTACTCGCATACGCCGACAGCTTAAATAACCGGAAAAATGTAGGTTATAAGTAGTGTATTCGTAAGTATAGGTAGCACAGAGTCGGAGAAGCTGCGTTTAACAATTAACGAACGTAGAAAAAGAAAATATGCGGTCGTTAAAAAAGGAGGCTCCTCATCAATCCAGATCTACTTCACAGCCCAGTTTTTATCAAAGCATACCTGACTGCCTACACGAAGTTCAGGCTTTCAGCTTTTATATCATTAAGCTGTTACATTTTTTTTTTGTTGCATTATTACCTCGGTTTCTGTCCTGTTTTTGTCACCCTTACCGATTCTTGTTTTGTTGAATATTGGTGCTTCGTTATTTTCTCTCGTCTCTAGTTGTTTGAATTTGTTTGTTTCGTTTCTTGTTTTCATTTGTTCAAGAAGCGGGCGTGTTGTGTTTGGCGTAATAACGTTGGTTTGTCGCTTGGTATTAATTGATTGTCTTCGTTAACACCAAGAAGAGTAAATTGATTATTTATAAGAGAGTTATCACGTATTCTTACATTTCACTCCCTCTCCACATTTTGTCTTTACATTATACATGCATAGCTACGCCCACTTTTTTGGGGCGTTTTCTTAAAAAAAAAAACATGTATTGCTTTTTGACAGCTATTTGCGGTAATAGTTAAGTCTAATTGTGAATGTGTGAATGAATGATAAGTTTGTAGGCCCTCAAAAGTACATACATATAGTTGTGATCAGCGTCAAAACTTATGATAATCTAGCCATGTCTGTTCCTCCGTCTGTCTGTACGACACCACTTTTTGAGATTTAAGTTTTGCGCTAGGAACATGAAATTTGGTATATAAGCTTTCTAGAATCTGGAGCAGTGTAAAAATTGTTAAAATCCACCAACAGACACACCCACTTTTCAAGAAATGTCATTTTTCTCAATATTTTTGCTAAAAACCAAAATCTATTGTTCCATACATTATATCATCGGCCGTATCGATTTGTTGGGGGCGTTTCTTAATAAAACCATATAATGCTTTTTTTAAATCTTTTTACGGTGATGGTTAAGTCTTATTGTGAATATCTCATGAGAATCCGTGAACTTCTGTTACAAATTTTGTTTCAAAAATTTCACTTCATTAAGAGTGGTTTAAAAGGTATTCATTTTAGACAGTTTGTAACTTTCCTCTATATTTGTTATTAAATTTAGTGAAACACAAACTTCTGCCATAAAAGTTTAGTTGATCTTTGATGAAAAAGATTCATTTTGAAAATTCGACATCTCCTCACAGGAAAAGTAATTTTCCTGGACTTCCTGTATTGACACAAATTGTTATGTAGGCATTGTTGGCATGTATTCCCTTTACGTGTAAAAAATGGTTGTCTTAACTTTCCCTTAAATATAAGGAATTAAACACGTTTTTTTGCTTTACATATGAGATTTGCAAAACAGGAGTTGGATCCCTTTCAAAATGACAGATTCAATTAAATAATATGTAGGCCTTATAATTCGATAATAGCACTTTTTACCAAGGCAACAAAACAAAACAAAAAAATGCATGCACATAAATTTTAATAATTTTTTTCATTTTTGCAAGAAAATGAAAATTCGGTCCTAAACCAAGGGTCACCAACCAACTTTCGCTTGTGCTTCCTACAACTTCGCTACCGTTTCCAAATTAAAGAAGGTTAAATTAAAAAAAACTCAAATCTTCTTTCTTGGCAGAGTTTACTTTTAATCTAAAATAACTGTAGCAGTTGGTATCACAACACATATCTCCTTCATTTTATGCGCATAGATCATTTGTATGATCTTAGATTCGCAACATACCTATTCCATTTTTTGTCAAAAAAGTTGCACTTAAACACTTGAAAGCAGTGGAATGTAGGAATATTTAAACAATATTACACGTTAACAGCAAGATTATAAGCTGATATAGGCCTCTCTAGTGTATTCCATTAACTGACAATAAGAATTTAAACAATTTTCAATGTTGCGGCAATATTTTGCAAAATTACGGCAACCCCGCAATCCCATTTTTTTTTGGATTGTCTTATTTAGCATCTCAGGTAACGAAGCATTTCCAAAAGGTCTCATTTTCAAATGTCTATGTCAACACATAATTTGACTGGACTGAATAAGGTTTGCGCCTTCAATTTTGAGCTTGAAAACTAAAAGACCCCTTAATTGTTAGTTTTGATAGATGGTTTGATTATCTTAATTACAATCGATGAGCAGGTATTACGCAATTGTAGGATCGTTTTCGCATTGCTTTTCTCACGCGCATCTAGGAATTCAAGAGCTTCTTTTCTTAGCCACGCATTAACACTAGTGTGGAAAAAGTTTGCCTCCTTAATATTTGAAGTCACTTTCCTATAAATTATCTACCTAGGAAAGCTAACGTGCATCTTTAACTCACTCTTTTTGCTCCCCTGTAATATAGAAACTCTTTCATATACCCTCCATTTCACTTCGTCACAAGGTTTTATTAACTGCAGAACAAAGTTTAAAAATAAATAAATAAAATGATTCAATATAAAAAATTGATGAATCGTTCGTTTGACAGAAAGTTGTTTTCCCACAACTTCTGATTACAGCACAATTTCAAAGCGACCCACTTTACTCGTACGTATAAAAAACGAAAGCAAAACTGAGGTGGACTAACAACAAAAAATTGTCCTGCGTACATTTTCCTCTTAAAAATTTTAAGGAAAAACGCTATCACCAACAACAACACCAAAAGTATACAAAACAGAAAGAAAAAAAAGAACAAAATGATTTATGCTTTGGCAACTTTGTAGCAGGAGACCAGGAAACAGGGCACGAGGGAAAAAATACGTACGAAAATTACGAACACTAACCCCAGGATAAAAATCAGAAAATGTTGATATTTTCGTTTTCAACCCATCCCACTGGTGGAAAACATTATTTTTCTCATACTTTCTCTGTCAAGAAAATTTTCTTTCTTAACTTTCAGTTTGTGTTTTCCACTATTCCACCGGAAGATTGGGAAAAATGTACAGGCAAGACCAAGAAAACAAAAAATCAAAACATGCTATCACGCAAAAGACTTTATTTAATTTTAATATCGCATGTCACGAAATATGCGATAATTTTCCACCAATTTTCTTTGTCAAAGGGAAAAAAAAAGAAAATACTGAACTAAAACTGAATTATAGAGAACTGTAGAAAAAATACTTTCTTCAAAACTGCCAGAAAAGTTGATAAGTTAGGTGTTCCAAGCTCTAAGGAAACTTTAATAAAGTCAATTAAGCGTGCTGTGCTGATCCCGGATTTCAAAAATTATTTTCACTGAAGTGTAATGACCAATCGATTCGAATTCTTTTTATGGATCATTAAGATACCCACCAAGTTCGTGAGGAGAAAGAATATTAAGTTGACGTGTCGCTAATCGATAACACTAAACGTCAATCAGTTATTGGGATGGTACAAGGGTTGGGCTAGGAGTTTTTTTTTTTTTTTTTGCTTATAAAAATAAATTGTCTTTAATTATTGATGTATGGAGTGTATAACAGGAATATTTTTTTTAGCTGATATATTTTTATTTCTTGGCACTTATTGTCTCTTGTGCTTTGATTTGGGCACGCATGTTCTTCTTCTTCGACTAATTTAAACGAAATGCTGACACCTACAAATTAGCCATTATTTTTTTATTTCAAAAGGCCAAGTCCAGCTTGGTTTATGTTTGACATTGAAAGGTGAGAATGATTGATCGGATTAAATTATTTCCAGAAAAACATACTTAAGACACGTGCTGTAGTTGGGTGTGCATAATGTTATTATAAAATATGTGTGTATGAACATTTGTGGTGTGTGGGTATATACAAGTTATATGATACTTTCACGAGTAATTGAGATAATTACAGTCAGTGTTGGGAACCATAAATGGCTTCCATGTTATAAAATAATTTTTCAAAATTTTGATATGCAACATTTATGAACTTACCAGGAATTAATTTCTTAGATGCCAGTGGTTAAAAATGGAAAAAAAAAACAAGTTACAAAATAACATACATATGTAAGTGGGCAAGTTTGGCGGCCACTACGGACTTTTAATTTTTTGTTTTTTATTATAAACCCTCTGACTATACTAGTACTTTCAGTAGTGACAATAATACATATCTCATTGGAATTTTTTAAGGTATTTAGGGGTCAGGGAATTCAAAAATACCAATTCTAAATTTCCACCGTTATCCTGTTTCGAGAACAGTTAAGAAGACAATTATGTCTGCAGTAAACTGCTGTAAAGAAAAAAAGAAGTTGACGGAAGGTAAGGAAGCAAGGGTTAAATTGGAATTTTAAGCATTTTTGAATAGTAGTACGCGGGAAATAGTATTTTAATAACATGTAAGTTTTATTCACGGACTGAGGTACGTACACTGCTGCAATGGGAAAAACCCATCCTTGGTTTGTTGGTAAAAGTTCTCAAAGTAGGTAGTGTCTACAATTCTTTCATCTTTTTACTTATGATTGGATGAGATTTTTAGTCTCTGTAAAGAAAACCTTATTCACATTTTCTGATTTCTGTGACGTGCAATTTGTTACCATTCTCATTCTGTAGAATTTAAATATATCAAAAGCAAAAAAAAATGTTAAATGAATTGAAGATACCAAAAAGAACAGTTGACTATGAAAATGTAAACACTAATTGAGCTCTTGTGGGATGAGCTAAATAGAAACATAAGTAAAAACAAATTTGGAAGGCTGCACTTCCTAATATCATAAAACAAACATGATACTGAAAACGGCCGATCGGATTTTAATGTATTTTTTTTTATTGATTATGAAATTTCCTCGAGCAGGTTTGTATAAAACTGCTTATGAGGTTTCGAGTTTGAGAAACTATGAAATGAGATAATGAAACTCAGAAATGCAAATAACTTCAACTTCAGCTTTGTTGATTTTAGTAAAATTTATTTTGCCTTTCAGAGCTTTTAAACACGCAGATTACAAAATCAGTACGTCATTTAGAAGCTGAATAATATCACAAATATCTGCGTAAAAGTTCAGAATTTAATCAATTTTATATATACACTCAGTGATAATAATTATTATTTTTTATTCTCCTTTCACCAGAATTACTCGTACCACTTGAAATATTTATCTCCAGCCAGAATAAGATAAATAGTTTCGAATTATAGTTCAGTTAAATATCCATCCGAAAATATAAAAGCACTAAATGTATCTTTTGTGTAAATAACAGAAATATTAGGTGCGCAGCTACATAAGTTCTAATAGATGGCTTCAGCAGTAAGTGCTGGTCGATTTTGACATATATAAAACATCATGAACCGAGCTTAGACATATGGTAAACAAACTATTTTAACACATTAGTGATTTTGTTTTGGCGTCATATACTTTTGGTTGTGCGAAAATGTCTGATTTTGTGCCAAATAATCGTCATTTGCGGGAAATGTTGATTTTCTTCTTTCATTCGAAGAAAACAGCGGCTGAAGCGCATCGAGAGCTCCAAAAAGTTTATGGAGATGCTGCTCTGAGTGAAACAACGTGCCATGATTGGTTCCGTTGCTTCAAAGACGGTGATTTCGATGTTGACGACCGTCCGCGTGAAGGAAGTTCAAAATCCTTTGAGAACGCTAAATTGGAGGCATTACTCGATGAGGATCCGTGCCAAATGCAAGAACTGCTTACTTCAGCATTAGGAGTTATCCGTCAAGCCATTTCCAAGCGATTGTATGCGTTTGGAATGATTCAAAAACAAGGAACTTGGGTTCCTTATGATTTGAAGCCAAGGGACGTTGAACGTCGTTTTTTCGCATGTGAACAACTGCTCCAGCGGCAAAAAAAAGGGTTTTCTTCATCGCATCGTGATGGATGATGAAAAATGGATTTATTACAGCAACCCAAAGAAAAGAAAGCCATGGGGACTGCCCGGTCATGCTTTTACGTCGTCGGTTCGGCCGAATATTCACGCTGCAAAGATTATGCTGCGTATTTGGTGGGACCAGGTCGGTGTCATTTATTATGAACTATTGTAACCCAACGAAACTATCACTGGGGAACAGTATCGACTTCAATTGATGCGATTGAGCCGAGCACTGCGCTAAAAACGGCCACAATACGAGCATGACAAAGCTCAGCCTCACGTTGCCAAACCCGTTAAAACCTACCTGGAAATGCTCAAATGGGAAGTCCTACCCCACCCGCCATATTCTCCAGATATTGCGCCATCCGATTATTACTTGTTCCGTTCGATGGCACATGGTCTAGCTGATCAGCAGTTCCGCTCATCAAATGATGACCACTTTTACGTAACGGTATTCGAGCTCTGCCAGAAAGATGGGAAAAAGTTGTAGCTAACCATTTTTTCACAATAAAGGTGCATTTTCACCAAGAAAAACAGCGAGAATTTAGTTGCACACCTAATAAATATTTGTTTTGCATTAAAAATAATTTATCCCGTTTCAAATACAATCAAAATATTTTATTCCATCATTTTTCAAGTCTTTTTAAACACGTACGAGTATTTAAATTAAATTTAATAATTTAAATTATAAAAGAATAATCCATAGTTTTAAAAATAAAACTAATAGCACAAAGTGTTCAAATCAATTTAATTAACAAATATTATACTAATAGTTTGGAAATAAATATTCTGCGGTAGTACTAGTATAACAAAAATACAGTAGAGTGAACATCAATACAGTGAACAACCTAATAACAGTGACATTAGCACAATATTTTATGCAGAGTACTCAAGTCGTGAATAAATGCAATCCCGATAGTGGAACACAATGTACAACAATTCCACATTAGCCAATCTCATAACCAATAATACTTAATACTGCTAAGAAAAAACCTGTGCTGTTACCTTTGCAAACTTGCATATAATAATTGTATTGACATATATTTAGCCCTGGAAGGACAGATTCTTTGTCCATTACGTTCGAATTCCTTTTTTCAAATGAGGGTAAATACCTCGGGATGACACTTGACGCAAAATTGAAGTGGAAAACAAATGAAAAAAACTCGAGAATAAACACAGGTTACATGAAAAATATTCCAAGCTTAACGTAGACAACAAACTGCTTTTATACAAGCAAATCCTTAAACCGGTGTGGACATATGGTGTACAACTTTGGGGTTTCTATCAAAAAACCAATTACAATATTTTACAAACTTTTGAAAATAAAGTGCTAAAAGGAATTCTCAGCGCACCGTGGTACATAAGAAACAATGATATCCTTAGAGATCTCGGAATTGCCACTGTGGAAGACGAAATTAAAAAGTTTGTGCGAAAACACAAACCGATTAGGACACATGAACAATGCAGTTCTACAAATTCTAGATGAGCGAAATTTATTGTGCCGTCTACAAAGAACGAAGCCATTCGACCTAACTCGATAAATCACAACCGCGTTAAAATTGCGGAACAAGCAGGAACTTTCAATGGGAAGATAACTGCCAAACGTTTTAATTTCGTTATATAAAAACTGCTTGTTAAGTCAATACTATATAATAATAGTTGCAGTAAGAAAGACAAATTTTGAGGGGTTTTTTTTTTTTCAGTGGGTAGAAATCCCACACTACTATGAGCACGCGTTATACAGTCCGCATAGTGTCTTTTTGAAGATTTTTCGCATATCCTCGGGGGAAAAAAATCATATTGTCTAAAATAATAGTAAATATCTATTTATTTCTGAGGTTGTAAACAAGCCGTGTTGTTTATTTTAAGTTAATATGGTCAAAGCGTAATTCTGAGCAGATCTATTGATGAAAGTATAAGTGCAGTTCTAAGTAGAAAGTTTGGGATGGAGAATTTAGAGTACTAATTAATTAAAGGGAACAAATATAACAATATCTTTCATGATGAAATCTTCAAAGCAATTAAAAGTATTTATTGGACTACACGCCGCATAGCGTCGCCCTGAGCACCTGTATGTGAGGTCAAAGGCCGTCCGGTTTATGAGTCTAAGAGATATCCATATTTTTTTTTTAGCGCCACCAAGTACTGTTTGATTGGCATCGAATTTTATTTTATTCAACTTTTGCTAAATTTTAATTCTTAATTTCGAAAAAATTGGAAAATATATCTATTTACTAAATTCTAATGTAAAACTCGAGGCGAATCAAAGAGTACTTGGGCGATGTTAGTTTTATTTTTGCGAAATTTATATTATATATTTGTATATCTGTATTTTTGTTATTGTAAACTCCATACGATTAAGAAATAAATACAGGACCTTAAATAGATTGTATTATAAATTTGCAAACGTTCCTTCCTTCCTTCGGGCAAGGAGGAAACATGGATATTTCGTTCTCCATTAGCTCACGACAACGCGAAACGTACATATAAATTTCGCGAACTCTCAAATTTCCTTTGAAAAACGCTCCAAAGGCAAAGAATACACAAAGCTTTTTTAGTGCTTGATTGACAATTTGTTTAAGTACATAGGTACGACTCATGTTACGGTTTAAAGATCCTAGAAGTTGAATTGTCGAAAGGGTATAGCAGAAGGATTTTTTTTTTTATTGGATATATAAAATGAGACCATCGACTTGACGTGTTGGTAGAACATAAAATTTTAAATGATTGGCACAAAAGTTATTGTTATGTGCAATTTGTTTCCTTCGTACATATATAGGTAGGTGTCTCAAAGCAACGGTTTTGCATATGAACAAACTGATATACATACACATATGTATGTACATACATAGCAGTAAAATCAGTTTTGAATTGATGTCTTTTATTTTTACGACTCTATGGAATACCTCTTCGATTTTTGTGTACATGATTTTTTTTTCTGCACATGGCTGAGTGATTTTGGAAAATGTGCATGCCTATAGTCCTGCTGTTTGAGATTTTCAGTTCAAAAATTCAATACGCTGAATCTTAATATACACGTTAATTTAGTCGCTTTAAGCACAATGTAGGAAATTTTTTCATACCGACGAAAGTGTTTACATTGGGTAAAAGATACATACATACATACATACTTATGTATGTATTAAGAATTTACGTAGTCAAATAGATCTCCAGTTTTGATGGCTTCTATTTTGAGCTAGGAAGGTGAATTTGATATACAGCCTCTCTAGACCCGAGGTAGTGTATGTGAAATTTTTTTTTAAATTCGTTCACAAAAACGCTCACATTTCAAAAATTAACTTTTGTCCAAATACATTACTTTTTCTGATCTTCAAGTTCCCTACTCTAATACAGCCAAGTATTTAGGAATGAATTTAGATGCCAAGCTACGATGGAAGGAACATGTAAAAAAGAAAAAAAGAAGAGCTCAATATCAAATTAAGAAACCTTAACTGGCTTATTGGTAGAAAATCACATCTATCAGTACATAATAAACTTTTAATATACAAACAGATATTGAAACCAGTATGGACGTACGGTATTCAGCTATGGGGGTGTACTTCCCAAACAAATATTGACATAATTCAAAGGTTCCAAAACAAAGTCGTTAGAGGCATTTTCAGAGCACCATGGTATGTGAGGAATACGGACTTACAACGCAACCTTAATATAGACACCGTGAAGGAGACAATTTCTAAGTACGCTAGAACGCACTTTATCAATCTGAGACACCACATCAACCAGAAAGCAGCAAGGCTAAGCGACACCAATGCGCAGACCCGAAGGCTCAAGCGTATTAAACCACACGAGTTATGCGATCAACTTTTCTAGATAAACGTACCCTTCTGGATATTTTGTATCTAACTAAAAAAAAAAAAAAAATTTTAAATTACGTATGTACATATACTTTCATTTAACTAATTAAAAATTGCTCGTTAGTTTATACTAGTTGCAGTGTAATGAAATGTATACCAATTATAACGTTTCAATAAAAAAAATACTTTTACTACGAACTGAAAAATGTAAGACATAGATGTTGACTTTCTCTACAATTCGTCCAAACATTGTATAGCTCCACCGCTCACTTTTTGGGGCGTTTTCTTCAGAAATCCATAATTTGCTTTATTTTAATGATTTCAGCTTAGTTCGTGAATTTCGGTTACAAATAGTGACAACCACGGTCACACTTCCTTCTAAGAAAAAGTTTTATGTGTGTTTACTTCAGTGAAAGGTAAGTTAGGAAAGGGGATACGCACTCTACGGCCAGCGATATGAGGATCTATACTGTTGCATGTGGTGATTGTCGCAAATATCTTGCGCCCGATAATAACGATAACGATAGCGATCAGGACTAATTTAATTCAGTTCATTATATTAGTCCAGCGCTGTTTACAACCTAGAGCCCAAATGCCTGAAAATATTGTCATGAAGGTAGCATCCAACAATTGTCCCTATCCAGCGCTCAACAATAGCTATGTAATCCTGGTGGAAAAGAAATGTGGCGGACGGTATTGATGATGTTTGAAATCTATGTAGTGGGTATGAAACAAAAGAGCTTGCAATAATGGTTCGCAAAATATACATTACATTCATATAACTATGTGTAATATGTACGTATACATACATATTTATATGTAATCCACAATTTAATGAACCAAATATACACATTTATTTCCGGACTAGAGGTTGATTTGGTTAATTGGTTATCTCAATCGCCGTGTGATTGAGATATATGAGAACTTTATAATTTGACATTAAATTATTGTTTTATTTGCTAAAGAATTATGTATAGGAATATTACTACTTAGATCTTTAGGATTTTATCATATTCTCAGTATTATAAATGCTTTTTGATGATTTGTGTTGCATGACAGCGAACGGTCTTAAGACATGTCTAGCCAAACTCGCTTCCAGGTATTGGAAGGTTGCCCCAAGGGGGATTTCTTATCCTCTTACAATGGTCCGTCGTAGTAAATGAACTGCTAACAATACCCAGCAACAATGGTTTCTCAAACAAATGAATTTTCAGAGGGAGTTAAGTATTATCTTTGAATCCTATATACAAAATTATACATGAAATTCCTACCTCAAAAGGGCCATAGACAAAGCCAGAAATAATACTATGGATGTACCTAGGGATAGGAAGACCAATTTTTACATATGCAAATCTTGTCTGGTAGCATACGATAAAACAAGCCAAGCTCAATAGACTGCAGAGATTAGGTTGTGTATGCACTACAGGTGCAATAAACACAATTCCCATGACAGCTGATCCGATTATCTTTAACATCCCATTAGTGTTGGACACTATCAGATCAATTAAACCATCGATAGTTAGTAACTAAATGATTTTAACTATCGAATGATTTCGTTCAGTTATTCAGAAAGCGGGGAGTTCTGTACAGAAAAATAAAGTCCATGATTGGGTCGCAAGTACTTGAACCTACATTTTGTTTATCTGCAAAAACTCAGATGTGACACTTAAACAAAATCCATTAAATGATTTTTTTTTAATTATCTTAACAGTTTTCCAAAATTTGGTATGCCATGACCTTGTATATGTCGAATACTGTATAGAAAGCGATTTTGAATAAAAATGCCCCACTCATATTTGAGAATGAAACAATTTAAAAATAAATAAAAGTATGTATCTTTATACTCACATTTTGGCAAAAACCGCCATCTGTTTGTATACGAGTATATATTCACCGTAACTCAGGTATCAAATTTGAACAAAATTGTTGCAGCCATTTTCGAGAAAATCGTTTAGAATAAAAATTATGAACCCACAGACCCAAGATATGAATTTTCAAGAACAAATAGAATTGAGAGACTGACAAGTTTTTAAAATCTCGAAAATTTGCAAGAAACCAATACTTGGTATTGCAAGTAAAAACTTTGTACGCAGACCAGCGACGCCTTGTAACGATGAGATCGAGAGTTGGCATTATAAAAAACTAACTTTTCGGATGTAAGAACAAATATTCATAATAGATTTATATTCAGGTTAAAGTCGGACATTTTGGAGGATTGCATTAGCCTGTGATGGTGTTTCCGTCGTGGACTGAGGTGTTTTCGTCGGTTCCAGGGTACTAGAGGAAAACAGCTAACGCTTTGGGAGAAGATATTCACATCCTTATTAAAGCCTTTTCTCTTTTACAATTTGAGTGGTTTGCAATATTTTAGTGCTGTTCCTAAATATTTAACAATGTTCCGATACTTAACAATTTTTAAAAAGCATCGTGAGAGGATGCCGTAAAAGTGTCAACCACAACGCTCGCTTGCACGATGTCTTGGGATAAGGTAAAGCGCTCGCTGTCACAATGCTCTAAAAGAGTCAACTGCAAAAGCTCACCTCCACGATGTCTTCGGATAAAAATACTGGAAGAACGCCCCACTACGGTGTCCAATTTTCTAAAACGGAAATGGGTCGACTTCGGTTGTTAATTTCTCTAAAGAAACCAAAATGTAAAAAAAAAAAAAAATAGTCGCGAATGGCCCTCTTTGGGGGTACTACCGTGCAAAAAATCTAATCTACCATCATATCAGGGGGCATAACCAGTCGTTATCACCAATGAATGAATGGTGTGATCTTGAATACAGGTTTTCTCGTTCGTTCGGTAAGTGTGAATCGTAAAAATGAAAGAGATAGAGAAGCTTAAGTAATGCAGGAGCTTTGTTGGTTTTAAGATTTTCAATGACTGCCAAATGGTTTGAAAATTTATTCTAAATGCGCGGTAAATATTTCAGTCTTTTCTCGATCGCATGTGACCCATTCCACGTTGGCTTTCTTTATTGGTGGTGTTTATATTTTGGGGGTTTTAAAGCCTTTAATGGCTTTCCAGAGCGAATAATTTGTATCCTTTTCCGGGGTTACCCCTACAAGTTAGTTATTAGATGCGCAACTAAGTTCTCGCTGTTTTTTTTTTTGATGAAAATGCAACTTTATTGTCCAAATGTATAGCCCATCGCTAGCTACAACTTCCTCCCATCTTTCTGGCAGAGCTCGAATACGATTACGGTAAAAGTGTTCATCTTTTGAGGCTATCCACGAACCTTTTTTTTTGTTGTCTTCATATGAGCGGAACTGCTGATCAGCCAGACTATGTGCCATCGAACGGAACAAGTAATAATCGGATGGCGCAATATCTGGAGAATATGGGGGGTGGGGTAGGACTTCCCATTTGACCGTCACGATGCGATGAAGAAAACCCGCTTTGGATATGTCAAAATCGACCAGCACTTACTGCTGGAGCCATCTATTGACAAACAGCGAGACCTTAGTTGCGCACCTAATATACATATATATTGGTTTTTTAAAATAATATCGTTTCTTTGATTTTAGTGCAGAGACGGTTTAAGTATGTCTTGAGCTGCGGAGTACAAGATTGTTCACTCTTAAGTCCTCGCCTCTTTTCCTTTTCCAATTCTAGAATCTCTACCCGTTACTTAATGTCACAATTAGCTAGGATTTTCTTTTGACTCCACGAGGCTTTCTGAACAATTTTGAGGAAGCGAACGATAGAGCGTCTCCATCTTGCTAAGTATTAATCGGAGCTCAACATCTTCTTCTTTGAAGCCACAATGCTAAGGAGTTTGCAGTGGTGGAACTGGGCACTAGAAAGAGATCTTGATGGTGGCGATCTTGATATCTTTCCACTTTGCTTGAAAGGTTAGACGGACGCAATAAATGGCTATCCCCAGAATGCGTAGAGCCTGTCTCCGAAGAGAGTGGATTTTCCAGTGAATCTGGACTGCCATCTGGGGTATTACATCCATTTGTTTCCTTCATTACATTTGTAGTTTATAGGTACACTATTCTCAGTATACGGTGGATGGATTTTAGTCGCCTCTTACGACAGGCTTGCCTAATTTCTAATTTTTACTTCGTCAGGTTTCGAAATTAATACAAAAAAACTGCCAAAAAGGTATATACTCGTAAGAAAGGTATACTATAACAGAAGCACTTTCACACAATTAAGACAAGTAGTCGAGTGTTCGCAATTTCTGCCTATGTATATTGATGATATTTTTGTATTTTGTTGTTGTAAAGTTTTTTGCAAATATAAGATTTTCTTTTCAAAGCTGTCTACAAAAACTACTAACACGCCTATTACTTTTAAAAAACTGGAAAATTGCGACTATTGTTACTTTTTTATTTACTTTTAAATTTATTTATTTTTTTTTTAAACCGCTGCAACGATAGTGCAGCGGCATAGTGGTCATTTAGATAGTAAAATAAACGAGAGAAATAACCGTAAAAGGGATCCGCATCAAAATTCATGATGCAAATTAAGTTAAAAAGAATGTTACTTTACGGGAATAGCACAACATACATATGTAGGATGTGCAACGAGGACGTAGAAACAGCAGAGCATATTCCATTGTCTTATCAAAATACTTTTCCTTTATTTTTTTTAAAGCAGACGATACAGCCGCAAGCCAACCTAAAGATCTAGCAGAATTTATCACCAATTCAGGCATCATAAATATTTTGATGCTAACAGCCCAATGCAGGGCCTGGCCTAGTTTCTCGCAGCCTCTCGAGCTGTGCGCCTCACGAATGGTTGGGACATACAGCTTTTCATGACAATTTTACTCTCGGATGTTTGTCAGACGTTCGCGAGAGTTGGGACCGTGAGAAAACTTTTTTTTTTCTTTTTGTGTTTTCTTGGATTCGAACCTTGAACCTCTCGCTCAATTCAGGCATAATGGACGAGTCAATAAGAGGATATCACAATAGGCCCATAAGTTGCGTGATATCCATAGGTTCATTTCATTTTTAATTTATTAATTTAAAACTATAAGGCTGACACGTAAGATACAAATCTTTTAAGCTGTGAAGCTACGTTTAATGGTTAATAATAATTATTTTTAAAAAAATGAGCAATTAAGAAAGGATAAGAAAAACATGATATAGAAAAATAAGGAAAGAGAAATATTTATATACACATTTGAGAAAAAAAGTGGGCGTCGTGGCGTAGTGGTTAGTGTGTCGGATCACTACGCAAGAGGTTCCAAGTTCGAATCCCAGAAAACATCAACAAGTTTTTCCACGATCCCACCTCCCACGAACGTCTGACAAACATCCGAGAGTATTGTTGTCATGAGAAAGCTTCTCAAAACAAATTGCCGTTCGGATACGGCACTAAACTGTAGGTCCCTTTCATCCGTGTGAAAAATATAACGTACAGAATACGAGTGGTTGCGAGAAGCTAGGCTCTGGCACTTAAAGAGCTGTTGCGCCAAATATTTATTTTTTTATTTGAGAAAAATAAAGTTTAAAAAAAGTTTAAAGATTAATAATTAATTAACGATTTTTAGTATTATTTTGTCAAATCAAAACAGCTTTAAAAATCAGAGAAAGAACAAAAAGAAAAGATTTCAATGTCTTCACATTTATATGGTTAGATGTTCGTTAAGTCGCCTTTTAAAGTCACCGATGCTATAAGATCTCCTTAAACTGGCTGGGAGTGAATTCCAGAGTCTCACAGCATAGATAAGGAACTGTTTCTAAGTCGTATAATATTTAAAGCGCAGAATAATAAATGTTTTTCTTCTCGCAGATGAGGCAAATTGAAGAATATGAAAAGAAAGATTTGATTCTTTAAGATTAAGAAAGTCAGAACATTAAAATCGAGATATTTTTTGAACTCCATCCCAAGAAATTTACGCGCATATTCCGAAATATGTTCATATCTACGGATGTTATAAACTTATCGTACAGTACTATTGAAAGCTACAGTGAGTTTACATAAGCTATTGCTATCTAGGTCGCAGAAAACTGGGTGCGCATATAGTAGTATTGGAAGTAGTGTTTTGACAAGAGTTGTTTTATTTTGCGCGGAAGGCAGCTACCAGTTTGATATAAAGCGCGCAGGGCTTCATCGACTTTTCCTATAGTATTGGTCACGTGAGATCCCCAAGTGAGATATTGATTAAGTGTCATTCCGAGGTTTTTAACACTTCCTATGTAATCTAAAGTGGTTCCATTGTTTGCTGTGTTAGGAAGAGACGATGTATCCAATCTAGTACGATTTATCATTATGGCTTGACTTTGTTTTAGAGTTAAGCATCAGCTTGTTTTTGTGACCATTCAACCACCGTCTTCATTAATATGCACTGTGGCATCTTCAACGAATCCCAGACGAAAACTCAAATAAAGTTGTACGTCACATTTGAATTTTACAATGTTTGAGTACAGTGAGTATATCATTATTAAACATGGTAAACAGAAGCGGGCCTAACATGGATCGCTGGGAAACGCCAGTTTCGGTTTTTAAGAATGAAGATAGATTTCCATTGGAGTAAACCGCTTGCGAGCGGTCCTCAAGGTAACTTACAATAATATGTATGACAGAGGGAACGTGGTTAAAATAGTGTTTAAGCTTAAGAACAAGAATATCGTGCGACACAGTGTCGAAAGCCTTCGAAAAGACAAGTAACACCAGAGAAGTCACATGATCATTATCAATCTCATTACGAATATCTTCAACTAATTTCAATAATCCAGTAGTGCAATTATGTTGTGGTCTGAAGTCCGATTGAAACGGTGAGAGTGAGTTGAAACTGTTCACGTATGCACAAACCTGTGAGCACATGATCTTTTCAAGTGCTTTAGACATGTATCGATATGGACCGATACTCTCGTTCCTTAGCAACTGTACTTTTCCAGGATTTTGGATATATGCAGCAAGTTAACATTCTGTTAAAAATGAACGTCAGAGGAGGTACACATGATTTTTTTTATATGAATACCCTTATACTAATTTTTTTGAAAACACGTGCATTTTGTGGAAAGGGGAAGAGACAGAGAGAAAGACAGAGTGGTGTCGTTTGAAACTCAGGTGGTATTAAGTTTCTGTAAACTCCAAGGGTGGCTGTCCAGATAACTGGGGAGTATTTTGTTTGTTATCGCTATCGTTGTCGTTGCTTTTGATTCACAGTATTTTTTTCCGACCTCCTGATGTCATCATCACGATCAAGTTGCATTTTAGCCTTATGACCACCCTGCTGCCAGTGTTATGCCTTCGCAGTAGAGTTGACTTAGCTTTCGCAATTGATCGACTTTTTTATTTATTTCGTGCGAAATAAATAGATGATTCTTGACCTCGGGATTCGAACCGTGAATCAAGAGCGTGACAAGCGATGATGTTACCGCTACACCACGGCCACCCTAGGTTTTAAAAACCTAAGATGTATATCATCCAAACCAATATCATCCGGTTTGATTGCGAGTATATGTAGCTTTAGAACCTCAAATTCACTTACTGCGGCAAAACTAAAACTAACTGACAAGTGAGGTATAAGGCTGGATTGGTGTAGTTCGAGTCTTCCAATCCATATAGTTGTCTGTTGTGGTCAGTAGAAGTAGCAGCAAACTTTTTATTTAGCTGATCAATATCAATGTCCATGCAACCACCAGGATGAATGCTTCTGCCTATGCCAAGCTCTTTAATTTGCCTCCAAGTTTTCTTGTTGCTAAGGCTGGGTTTAAATTTGGAAGAGAAAAACTTAGTTTTGGACTTCTTAATTTCTTGATTTACTTCATTTCTGAGCTTCTTGAAGAAAACATGGAACATTGGAAGTTTGTAATTTTTTCCACAGTTTGTACGACAAATCCCTTCCTTTTATAAGTGACGTGATGTATTGAGTGAACCACCCATGTTTTTGGTTGCGCAAGATAAGTCTTTTGAGAGAAACATGACATTCAAATAGTTTATTAATTATTGATGTAAAAGTTTCAACCTGCTCATCAATAGATAGTCATCAAGTCAATTTGTTTTGAGAAAATCCCTCAATTGACTTGAATTCTCTGTAACTAACAACAGCCGGCTCAGACGTGCTATCAAAAGTTAAATCGTAAAAAAAGAAGAATAAGGTCATGTTTCGAAAACCCGGGAACATCAAGTTGGCCATAAAAATTTACTCGCTCGGGTCTATTTACGATGAAGACCTCCAGAAAGGTAGTGTTATGAGCACTGAAATACTTAGGTATGAGTTATTCACTGCGGATAAGTGTAAGCTGATTTAAGTTGTTTCTAAACTGAACGTTGTTATTGTCTAATAGGTTAATATTTAAGTCACCGGTGACTACTATATGATTATATTCAAAACCAATGTTGTCAAGGACATTAGTAACAGCGATTATATTAGTTATCCAAGAAGGTTTGTAAATGACACCAATTCAGTCAAAGCCGCAAAGAAAGTCAATAAGAAAGTATCGTTGATATTAAATGTTTTTATAATTTTACTTGACAAAGTTTCCTTTACAAATCTTGCCACCCCACCCGCTCTATTTCCAATACGATCAGCTCGATAAATTTTATAGCCACAGATAGAAATAGCCACATCATTTAGGGTTGGATAGAGCCATGTTTCGGATACGCATAATATACCAACTTTCCCACCGTCAAAAATCAGTTTAAACTCATCAAAGTGTTTTTTTTTTTTAAATTTTGAATATTTATGTGACAGATAGAAAAACCAGAGAACCTACTACAGAAAATGTTTAACATTACCCGTGTTTTGTGAAATAGGCGGTCACTACCATAAGACACAGAAAAGTCACCCCAAGTTTCGTTATTGTCATATTTGTTAACATATTAAATGAATATGAAGGAGACGGTTACAGCGACAAAAAAAAACCATATAACGAGCACATTGCATAGAAACAGGTATCTAATATTAAAAAAATAAACAAGACAAGAGATTGTTTTGACAAAAGGGGTTTTAATAGACAAGGGAAAAAATTCATAAGGATAAGGATCAATAGAAAAAGTGATAAAAAAGTATTTAAAAAGTATTAAAAAAGTATTAAAAAAGTGTTAAAAAAGGTATTAAAAAAAGAAAGTTTTTTAAGTGATAGGCTGATGATCATTGGTCCCTTCATCATATTGATGTATGCGTGTGTTGCACGTGTGCAATGCCTTTTAGATTTTCTACCGTGTCAACGTGAACAACTGTTGAATTGCTGTCAGGTGTTATGCATACGAGGCCACGAGCGGTGAAAACGGAAAAAAGAAGATGTTTTCGTTTTAGGCTGATTGCGTGCTGGAGAATTTCTCTGTTTTGTTTTGTTAAACTTTCGTGCAAATAGACTGGTGAATCTGTGTTGAAAACATGGTCAGTATCTCGTACACAAAAGTCCCGGGCATGTGTTTTGGGAAAAGAAGAAATAACTTTTGATCGTGGTGCGCTTATCGTTCACTTCTCGATTTTGCGCGAAAAATTCCGCTTAAGGTCCATTCACAGCTCAGCGACCGGCGAGTGGGCGAACTACAAACGGACCATTTTTAGTGCATTTAAAGGCATACTTTACTATTCCAAAAGAACTTAGCTTAATTTATCTATCGATTAATAGGAAAAAAGTTAAGTTATAATTAGTTTCTGCGAAGAGATTAACAATTCGCTGATTTTTCCGCGAATAGGCGAATACTTCTTCCGAACTGTCAAATTTTATTCACATTCCACAGATGTGGAACGCAATCCATACTCGCGCGACCAAACCATTAGCGAGAGTTTAACCTCACAATTCTTTTGTTTTGTTATTGGTGGTAACGAATGACAAGTGAAATTCGCAGATTGCTGCGACTAAAAAAAAAAGTTCCTGTGAATAAAATGTCAAAATTTGCGAATATTCGTTCGTTCGTATTCACAGGCCGCTGAGCTGTGAATGAACCTTTATGGTTAGTGGCTGAGACCCATGTGAGTGGCATAGGTGGTTGAAAATTGTTTTAAGGTTTTCATTCTCCACGTATGGTATTCTAATTAAAATCGCATCCTCGGCCAATCTCTTTAAATTGAAAACTTCAAATTGAGCTTTGATTGTGTTTACTTCTTCCTTTAGACAACTGATTTCATCAGAACTTTTTTCGAGAGCAGTGACCCGATTGCTTAATTGGATAAAGTCGTGCGCTATTTGTTCAAGTTTTTCTGACATTTTGTTTTCGGTGACCAGAATCCTTTTTAATAAGTTTTCCTCCACTGCAATCATTTTGTTCATTATAGACTCACCTTGACTTTAATTTGACCAAGCAATTCAGTGTGATTATCTGCCATCGTCGGCCGTATAGAAGATAACAGCAGAAATATGGGTGAGCCAATTGGAGAGTTTCTGATTGGTTTATTATTCCGTGTATTGCGCGAGTGAGACATTTATTATAAAAGAGGTGCAAAACGGTTAAATGAGTGAATTTTTAATGTATTGTATATGCACTTACGGAAAAAAATGCATACCTCAAAGGAAGATCGACAGAGACAGGCCTTCAAGAGGTAGGGCGAACTGTTGAAAAATCTATATACTACCAAGAATACACTTTAGCTACCTTTCCTTGAAGGAGCTCTTAATAATGTACACACTGAAGAAATTCTAAAGTCATTAATGGATCTGGGAATAGAAAGCTATCTAAGTCATTGTATTGTTTCTATGCTTAGCACTAGTTTTTGCCGGAAGGGAACACTTCAAGGCGGTGTTATTACACCTCTACTATGGCTTATAGTCATGAATAGCATTGGACAGAGAATCAATGAAGTCATGTATGCGGACGACATGGTGATACTAGTGTCAGGAATGTTCCCCTCAATAATAAGTGAAATCATGAAAAATGTTCTGAGTAAAGTAAGCACCTGGGCTAAAAAGTGTGGTCTTGATGTTAACTCGAGCGAAACTGAAATGATGCTGTTCACCACTAAAACCAAAATACCTGACTTCGTACTTCCTCGGCTAAATGGTCAATCACTCTCCCTATCAGCCAGTGATAGGTATTTATGAGTTTTAAACATAGAACAATGGGTAAAGAATGTATGTATAGCCTTCTACGCCTATTGAGAGAACATTCGGCAAAAAATGAGGTGACGAAGGATGCACTCTTGCAATTTTGTTCTCAAATAATATCACATTACCAAAGCTTTCGATATGGTCAAACACAATTTTCTGTTAAGAGAACTAGAAAAGGCAGGAGTCCGTGATTTCGTGTCCAATTGGTTCAGGTCGTATCTTGGAAACAGGTCGCAAAGAGTGAAGTTAGATGAAATAGGGAGTGAAATTAAGTTCTTTAATCTGGGTGTACCACAAAGCTCTGTTTTGGGTCCAATTATATTTTTAGTGCACATCGATTCACTGCTTGCTTTTAATTCTAAAGGATCCCTACTACTTTTGCGGATGATATAGGTTTCTCTTGTGATTTGAACAGTCCTTTGGACCCGGTTTCTGATAGAAATTGGGATTAGACTCTATTGAGACACTAGTTTGCGAATTTAACTTAGTTATAAGCTCAACAACTAAAATAATGTTCTTTTACTTATCTTCCTCGCACAAATTTGAAGCGAATGTGTACTTCCACGCACCTGAGTGTCAAAGATACAAACTATCTGTTGCAATTGTAGGTTTTCCCTCTCCCACTTTTTGTAGTAGACTAAACTGCAGTTTCTTAATAGATGTATGATGTGGACGGTGATGTAGACGGCTTTAACCACTAAGAGCTCACCCTCACCCTTGATTCTAGAATGAGTTCTTCGAATCACGCAAGTACATTGAGAAAATATTTTCGATACACACTTAGAAATTTTTATTATTTGCAGAATGTATGTATGCTCAACTAAGCTTTTAAAGATAATTTTCTACTGAATTTCCCATTCTAAGTAACAATATGGTATTGCCTGTTGGGAACGTATGTACCAAAATAAAATACAGCCGCTGCTGATTTTGCAGAAATATATTTTACGAAATATTTAATAAACAAACCTCGCAGATATCCTAGGTATCCTTTGTTCTGTAAACTGAAAATACTTGCTGTTCGTCGTTTGTATTATTTTAGGGTATTAAAAGCGTTCTTCATGAAGTCTGGTAATCGTAATTTTCGTTAAATTTCAAATTATAATCTTTACGTGGAAACTTTTCAAACATGTTATCTGTACCCAATTTCCGTACAACTCATGTCGTAATTTGTTTTGTGTCTTATTTTGTTTGTCTTGTCTTTGTCTTATCGGTTGTCTAATAAACTCCCACAGTCCATCAGGGCAATATCAATACCAGGAGCATTAATAAAACTAGTTAAAATTTGGCTCTTTCGTTCTGATTATGTTGGTTTAGAATTTCTTATTTCTGATATTTTGGTTTAATTATAAATATTGCATCTTTTGAACTCCTGAATGCAGTTTAGTTTTACTATGTAAGTTGTTCCTATAGGGTCACCCCACCTAAAACTTAAAGTTGTATTGTACGAGTGGCATTTCACTCTATTTTTATGACATATATAAAAAATAAATATAAAATACCGATCGTCGCCAATTTTTTTAATACTTTTTCTAGGACTTAGGAATTGTTGTATAAATTACCAAATTATCATTTGTGTCCAGAAAGTATAAGAAATAAATATTGTATCTATCCATATATAGGTAAAATATGTAGATATTGACTTACTCTGCATTTCGTCCATACATTATACATGACCGAGCCTACTTCTACTTCTGGGGCGTTCTAAAAAAAAAAATACATATAGCTTTCTTCAAAGCTATTTACGCTGATGGTTAAGTCTTATTATGAATGTCGCATCAGAATCCGTGAATTTTTGTTAGCCACGCCCACTTTCCGCTAATAAGAAGTTGTAAACAACAGTTTCGTTATAAAAATACCTAAAAATGGCGGAAATATCCTCAATCTCATTTTATTAGGGCTGAGTTAAAAAGTGGCAGATGGGTTATCTCACAATCCGTTCTAGACGGATTGTAACTTTCCTGTATATTTTTTACTTGCACGTTCACCCAATAGCACATATTGGTTTCATGAAAATTGTGGAACTCCAGATTTTGATTAATTCTGATATTAATAAATACTATAGAAGAACTCCAAATATTTTTTTTGATCTTTTAAAGGATTTACAGTAACGGACATAGAAATCCGGACAGGATAAAAAAAATCTTTAACTTCAATTATCTTGAGCAGGTAGTTCTTTAGGATTTTACATAAAAAGGCTTTAAAGACGTGATTCTAGTTCACTTTGTAATAGTTCATTGAAAAACTAAGTAGTTTGAATGAAAGTGTAAATAATTTTGTTAATATGCAATATAAAAAGAAAATGAGAGAAAAACCAAAAGTCGAAATAAGGACTTCAAAAAATGAAAAATTAAATGTTCGCGATATAGCGCGAAAAGTGATATTCAGCAAGTCGTCAGTGGCTGAATTCATCAAAAATTCGAGGCAACGGGCTCATTGTAAATAAAAAAGGGGACGGGTCGCAGAAGAAAGACCACAAGCGTTGAAGATCGGCTTTTAAAACGAATAAGTCTGAGTGTTCGATTCAAAACGGCTGAAGATTTAAGGACAGACTTTGTAGAGGCTGGAAGATCACGGACTCTAAGACGAAGGCTTCAGGAAACTAGCTTGAACGCAAGAAGACCTGCGAAAAAAACATTTCTAAATAAACGAATGCGCCTAAAACGTCTCCAGTGGGCCATAGATCATGAAAACTGGACCATTTCGGATTCGAAAAATGTGATCTTCTCAGATGAGTCGTAGTTCAACATATTCGGATCTAACGGAATACAGTACGTGAGGCGAAGAACTGGAGAAAGATTCAATGATGAGTGCGTGACAACAACCGTGAAACAAGAAGGCTTAAGGATGATTTGGGGATGCTTTTCCTATCACCGCGTTTAACGGTTGGCTCTAATAAATGGAACGATGAACGCAGAAAATATAAAAAAAATATTGGAAGACAATCTGCTACCATCTTTAGAAGAACACTTATCATACTCAGATAAGCTGATTTTCCAAGACGATTCTGCGCCTTGTCACCGTGCGAAATGGGTAAGTGCCATTTTTTTACCTTCCCCAAAATATTAGCAAAACGTTCGTAAAGTTTTATTATTGTAAATGCAATTTTTCTTTGCAGGTAAAAAATTTTCTAACCTAGAATAGTATTGCAACATTGGAGGGAGTGGCCTTTAAACAGCCCTGACCTGAACCCGATGGAGAACCTTTGGTCCATAACTAAGGCTCAGGTAGCGAAGAAGAAGCCACGGACAATAACCGAGTTGGGCAAATTCATTGAAAAAGTGTGGTATGAGGAAATCGCACTGGATACTTTACATAACCTGATTACATCAATGCCCGACCGGGTAAAAACCGTAATAAGAAAAAAGGAGGAACTACAAAGTATCAACATCTTCAGTTTTCGGAAGTTTGACAAGCCTGTTTCCTGAAATAAAAATCATAAACTCGAATATGCTTACACATTTACTCATTTGTTTTTTTCAATGAAACTTAAAACAATTTGAAAATGTTTGTATTAAAGCCCTTTTTTCGCAAATTGGTTTATTGTTTTCCAAATCTGAAATGTATTTCAACAAATTAACGTTAAAGATGGATCTTGATTATCTTTAAAACCTCCAAAAATAATTCTACTAAAAATAGTTTTTTCACTATGTCTGGATTTCTATGTCCGTTACAGTACATTTTTTTTTTATTTTTCTTTACTGTAGCAGAAATTTCTACATTGTTTTTAAAACTATTGCATAATTTGCGCAGATATGGTTTACCTCCCTAATCTAATTTTAACTAAAGCTATTAACAAAATCACAGACAAAGGAAAATAGTTCTGAAGGAAAGCTACAACAACGTTCGTACAAATCAGTTGAGAAATGAAGATGGTTGGCGGTGGAGACTATATACTATTCAGACTAGCTTTACAGAGGGTTAGGAATTAATATTTAGATACAAAAAAACAATATTTATGCAAAATTAACAGTAAATAAATAAACGTAAAGATTGGATAGAAATATGAATAAATAAATAAATAAAATAAAAGATTAGGTAGTAGATATAGTATGTACAATAATAAATAAGCCATTACACATAAATGAATACATAAATAATAGATAGCAAATAATAAATAATAAATAAATAATAAATAACGAGTAACAAATAATATGATAAATAGCTATTAATTTTTTTTTTTTTTTTAAATTCAAGTCTTTATTCAACACTTAATTAATATTACAATCTAGTCACCTGGAGTAATAAACAATTTTAATCAAGCCTAATTTGCTATATAAAACATTTATCCAAGAAGTTCACCCAATAGCGTCTCTTGGTATCTGGTATACTGCAGGTTTTCATCTACACCAGCTCTTTCGTGTCTTCTAGCATTTTGTTTTACTACGTTGGTAACAAGATCCACTTTTAGGTCCCGATGGAGGTCAATCTTTTGGATGTACCAGGGTGCATTGACGATGTTCCTTAGTACCTTGTTTTGGAATCATTGGATAATTTCCGTGTACAGCCGCAAAGCTGGATGCCATAGGCCCGTACCGGTTTTAATTTGTTGATATAGTAAAATCTTGTTAAGCGTTGAAAGGTCCAAATTTCTACCTATTAGCCAATACAACTGTCTGTATTTAATGCGCCATTGTTTTGTCCAACTATGAATTTTGTTGACAGCTAGTTGTAGTTTCTGTGTTGATTCCAAGTTGTCTTTACCAACTGCCAGGATAGCAGTATCGTCAGCGAAGGTCGCTACAGTGTTATTTTCTGGCGTTGAAAGATCACTGGTGTACAATAGGTATAGAACTGGCCCCAGTACACTGCCTTGTGGTACTCCCGCTTTGATTTCCTTTAGTTTAGAAAAGGAGTCTTCTTATTTGATTCTGAAGTATCTATCTTTAAGATATGATTCTAGAATTTCGGGATATTGTTTTGGAATGAGAATTCTCAGCATATGATTTAGTCCCTCATGCAAACTTTGTCAAAAGGTTGTGAAACATCCAAGAAGATCGCAGAGCAGACTCTTTTTCTTCTAATGCCTTTTCAGTTTCTTCAGTTATCCTATGGATTTGATCGATCGTCGAGTGTTTGTTTCGGAAACCGAATTGGTGATTAGAAATCAAGTTGTTTCTTTCTATGATTTCATGTAACCTTTTAACTAATAGTTTCTCGAAGAATTTAGACATAATAGGCAGTAGCGAGATTGGTCTATATGATGCTGTTTCGTTAGGTATTTTACCTGGCTTCAGGATTATTATAAAAATAATTAATAAATAATAAATAATAAATAATAAATAATAAATAATAAATAATAAATAATAAATAATAAATAATAAATAATAAATAATAAATAATAAATAATAAATAATAAATAATAAATAATAAATAATAAATAATAAATAATAAATAATAAATAATAAATAATAAATAATAAATAATAAATAATAAATAATAAATAATAAATAATAAATAATAAATAATAAATAATAAATAATAAATAATAAATAATAAATAATAAATAATAAATAATAAATAATAAACAATAAATAATAAATAATAAATAATAAATAATAAATAATAAATAATAAATAATAAATAATAAATAATAAATAATAAATAATAAATAATAAATAATAAATAATAAATAATAAATAATAAATAATAAATAATAAATAATAAATAATAAATAATAAATAATAAATAATAAATAATAAATAATAAATAATAAATAATAAATAATAAATAATAAATAATAAATAATAAATAATAAATAATAAATAATAAATAATAAATAATAAATAATAAATAATAAATAATAAATAATAAATAATAAATAATAAATAATAAATAATAAATAATAAATAATAAATAATAAATAATAAATAATAAATAATAAATAATAAATAATAAATAATAAATAATAAATAATAAATAATAAATAATAAATAATAAATAACAAATAATAAATAATAAATAATAAATAATAAATAATAAATAATAAATAATAAATAATAAATAATAAATAATAAATAATAAATAATAAATAATAAATAATAAATAATAAATAATAAATAATAAATAATAAATAATAAATAATAAATAATAAATAATAAATAATAAATAATAAATAATAAATAATAAATAATAAATAATAAATAATAAATAATAAATAATAAATAATAAATAATAAATAATAAATAATAAATAATAAATAATAAATAATAAATAATAAATAATAAATAATAAATAATAAATAATAAAAAATAAATAATAAATAATAAATAATAAATAATAAATAATAAATAATAAATAATAAATAATAAATAATAAATAATAAATAATAAATAATAAATAATAAATAATAAATAATAAATAATAAATAATAAATAATAAATAATAAATAATAAATAATAAATAATAAATAATAAATAATAAATAATAAATAATAAATAATAAATAATAAATAACAAATAACAAATAACAAATAATAAATAATAAATAACAAATAATAAATAATAAATAAAAAATAATAAATGATAAATGATAAATAAAACATTCTAGCTGGCTACTAGATCTGAAATCAATATATTGTCAATCATAGTTAATGACATATTGTACCTATCGAATAATTTCGTAATCCTACAAGATACTTTTTTAACGTTGGCTAACAAATGAAGGTCGTCTGTAGAAAAATATCAAGGAAGATTTAAAATCATTTTTAAAAGTTTATTTTGCGCGATTTGTAGTCGACAGATATGGCTCATTCCACACTTTCCCCAAACAGGTGACCCATAAAATATAATCACTTGCAAAATTGTCTTGAACATAATTAGTGTCTTTTCATTATATAAATTTGATTTACCATTAATAAACGGATATAGCGTCTTGATAGTGATATTTATTTTGTTTATGATTTCGTTGATGTGGAAACCAAAAGTCGAAGTCTTCTCAAGATGAACCCGAAGATACTTGACCCTAGACTTCCGCTCAGTCTGAACAGCATCGACTATAAGATTTCTGCCTGGTAAGAAGGATAGTCTGGGTCTTAGTAGGACTGATTTTAATTTTCCAATATCGAAAATACTTTTTTATTGTAACTAATACAGATTGCAGATTGGTCTCAATGAAGGAGCTGATTTCATCTGAAGAAAACACACAAAAATCATCTGCAATAAGCGGGAAATCCGAAGTGTAAGTAATGCAAAAAATAGGACTTAAGACAGAACCTTGGAGTACACTAGCATTGACAAAGAACCTGTCAAATAGCCAGCTATTTATGGATACTTTGAAGGATCTTTCCGATATGAATGACTTATTTATTTTAATCAAGCAAGGTGGGAAGTTTAAAACAAATAATTTGTGCAATAATCCCTCGTGTCAAACCGTGTCAAATGCTTTTTCTATGTCTAGAAAAATCATGCATATACTTTAAACTAAATTGAAATTGTTTCGAATATGCTTCCTAATGCGATGAATTTGATTTACTGTATTGTGGTGTGGCCTAAACCCAAATCGTTCCTGCGGTAGAATATTATTTAATCCACAATGTGGTTGCATTCTTTTTTGATAATCCTTTCAAAGCATTTAGTTAACGAACTAAGTAAGCTTATAGGCCTATAGTTACAAGGCATGCTGCCGATCTTCTCTGGATTTAAAATGGGAACAATTTTTGCTTCTCTCCATGCTTTGGGGAAGAAGGAGAGTTTGAAACAACTGTTAAATAGTACATACAAGAACCTTAAACCTATTCGAGGCAGATGTTTTAAATATGGGTTTTTAACTTCGTCAAAACTTAAATGGTTTCAATGAAGTGAATATATTCCGCAGATCACCTACCGAGACACTTATATTATCTTCATTTGCAGGAAGTAAGTTTATTAAATTCATTGAATGGTTTACAAAAAATAATGTGCGTGTTCGCTGCTATTGAATGGTTTCCAAAAAATTCGTTAGCCGAGGTATTTGTTTTTTTTAAAAGAGCCACAAAAGAAAAGAATCTTCTTTTTCATTTGCATTTGCGTCATCAATGAAACCAGAAACGTTCGAAGAAACCTTTTGGACCTCTCCTGTGCTGGATAGAAAGTAGGTTCCTGTTAAGGTGCCATCTAGCTCAGATTGATCTGATGGTATAGGTAGTAAGGAAACGCTGTCCGTCTCATTTGGCTCAGGTTGACCAAGATGACTATGCTGCATCTCTTCTATTATTTTCCATACCACTTTATAGTCTACATTGTTTTTAAGCAATTCCTCCTTCGCCAAAGTTAGTACTTTTTTCGTTTCCTCGAAACTAAGAGGTGTCACTGATATATTTCTTTTTTTTTATGTTGCGTTTCCAGTTCATTTCGCACGCACTTGGTGAAGTCGATGGCGTCAGGGTTAAACGGATATATTCCACACTTGCGAAATGCTTTTTTTACAATCTCTGTTCTGTCTGAGCTATCGAACATCATCTTTAGAATTTCGCAAAAATTTATTTTGGTGACAGCTTTCCCTGCATTGCCCGGAATTCTCTGCCATTTATGTACGTACAGTATTTTTGTATTCCTGTTTTAGCCCTTTAAAAGCGGCCACATCGGCTGGCTGAGTGATATGTGTCGTGTTGGGCAATAGGGCATACAAAATGATATCATTATTCCTGCAAAACTTGCTCAGTTCCTTTGTCAGATGCGACTTATGGCCATCGATCAGAAACAATATTGGCCGTTTGATATCGTTTTCTGTTAACCAGTTATTAAAACTGTTTGCCACGTATTCAAAAAAAGTTTCAGAACGCATCCAGCCACTCTCTGATCTTCCCAAAATCCATTTGTCTGGTATACTCTGGATTAGAGCTTGTGGGGGGCGGACGTATGGAAACACGACTAAAGGGGGTAAAGTTTCACCATTAGCCCTAAAAAGAAACAAAACATTGACTGTCTCCTTTTCGTTGCCTTGGCTAACCTTTTAAAGGTTTTTCCAGCCTTTAGGTGCCAAAACAGTCCCAGATTTCGGAGACATGCTGAACGATGTTTCGTCCCCATTAAAAATCCTGGAAGGGTCTTCAACAATATCTGCAGCATCAATTTCCTGCAGATAATTTTTTAGGTCTGAAAACCACTTCCTGACCGACTCTTCGGTGACTATCGTCCGACCTTTTGAGAGTCCCTCTGGTGTTCTGAGGGACAGTTCAGGATGGCGCTTTAGGAACCCGTAGTACCAAGTGTTTCCTGGTAGACCGTCTTTGAATGGTTTTTTTTCGATTTTCTTCTAAAATGATTTTTTGCACCGCGTTTAGCATATCTGTTAGTTTTTGTGGAAATCCACATTTTGCTAAGTTCAAAAGCCAGTCTACCAGGGTCTGTTCTTCTGCTCCACTAAGCACAGTATCCGGCCCCATTTGTCTTGGCTTTTCCACAATTCTCCCATGAATTCGGTCTTGGATTGTGGCTCTAAGGACTCGGAATTCCTTGCTTGCTTTCCTTATTGGCCAATTTTTCTCCTGATCTTTTTCAAGGCTTCATTAAGTGCCTCTTTTAAGTACTTATGGAAAGCACGTTTTGGCCGTCCTTCAGATTTTTCATTTTTGATCAAGCTGTAATAAATAGTAGTTTTTTGAGCCGTTAATTTGCCCCGATCTGCCTATCTATTGTATTATAATTTTTTAATCTAAAATATTGAAGGCCGACTTAACAAAATCTGTATCCTAAAGTCGGCCGTCCATTCTTTCGTTTCGTTAACAGGGGGCCGACTACTAAAAACAAAGAAGAAAACTTACAAATTTTATCAAAAATCAATCATAGCTGAAGTTAGCTTTGAATTTGCATCGTTAGTTAACCAAAACAAAAAAAAAAACTCAATCTTCGGTAGTCGGCCAGGGCGGCCGACCTTAGAAGAATCACACAAAAAATGTCTTCTTAGGTCGGCCTCTCTCCCTTTTTATTTAAAATAACATTTTTTTTTAGATTTGTGTTCAATAAACAGTAAAAAGAATCTATTAATAAGATAAATATAATAATATAACGCACTTACCGTCAATATTTCGCTGATTTTAAGACTTTTTTGTAAATCACTTCCACTATTTTTTTACTACTAAAATCCAGACGTTTCACTTCAGACAAGAACTTGAACCAAAGTGATAATTTTAACGAAGAAACTAGCAGCTGAATTGCAACAACCTTTTGCTCACAGACAGGAAAACCGTTAACCTTTTGGAAAAAAAAATGTCCATGTGTATTTTACAAACGCATTAACTATTACGCAACATTTTTTTTTTGCGCGGCGTCCGACTACTGGAGAGGGCTGACCTTACACCCTACAATTTTGCTTACCGACAGATAATAATAATTACGGATCCTAGTCCACACAGATCTGTAACTATTCCTCAGTTTGATCAGTTGCAGAATATTTGATGGTAGTTTTATTGTCTGCCTATTTTACTATTTTTATTAGTTGCTATTTTCGAAACTGATTGGTCCACGCTTTCCAAGACGCTAGAAGTGAAGAAACTATCACAATCTTCAATTTGGGACTCCGATGTTCCTTCTAGAAAAACTTCACGATTTTCTCTCAATTTAGATTCGAATGTTTTTAAATCTATTCCAATTCGCTTTTAGTCATATCTGGTATTTCTATATTCCTACAGTGCTAAATTCGTAGAGCACTTAACCGGTAAATGGTCCAAGCTCAATTCATTTAACACCTAGGGCTGACTGAAAAGGTCAGGCTTATTGGTTAGAAAGATATCCAAAGTTGAAGGGTTAAATTGGATGTTTGAAGGAATAAAATTAGGATCAGTTGGATACAGAACACTAAATGGGTGTCTAGAACTTAGGTCTGCAAGTACGTTGCCCCAGGAATTATCTCTAAGGCAACCTCAACTCCTGTGTCTACAATTAAGATCACCGTCTATCAAAAAAGTATCGTTAGAGCTAAGAAGCTTACGGAAGTCGCTAAAGAAATCATACCGGTTTCTTAATAATAAATGAGCACCAGGAAAATAAACTGAAAATATTTTCACGGATCGTCCATTAAGAGAATAAAGTTCAATTCCAATGTTTTCTTTAAGTTTTGTATTAATTACAGCAAGCACTGTATGCCTTAATGCTCTTTTGACGACAATAGCAACACCCCCACCCCTTCTTTCTTCTCTATCTAAAATATAGGATTTAAATAAAATCCGTTAAAAATTTGGCTTAAATTTCAAATGCGATTGATTTGTTGAACAGCACAGGTGCAAGTACTTGTGACCCAGTCGTGCACTTTATAAGAATTATTTTCTCAATACATCTATTTTCAATACCATTTCAATTATCAGCTTTCGAACTAACTTATAATAACTTCTCATAACGTTAATGGACAATTATCTCTCATCGCGTTCACTCATTCTAATCTGCTTACCAAAATAAACCGCATAACTGATTTCTATTCCGAAATAATTATCGCTCTCAGCAGAGAAGGAAAATACAAATAAGAAAACAACGAAAATATTTCCCAATTCACTTTCAGAAAATTTAATAATTCGACGTCAGAATACCTACATTGCTTAGCTATACTTTCCTGGGGGGTTGAGGAAAAAAAGTCTTAAAGCAGTATTAACATACATACCTATAAATATACATATACTTATACCTACGAAAGAACTCAAGGAAAATCTAATTCGTAGGAAATTAATTAATTAATCTTAACCAAAACTGCTAATGGTATTTTTCTCTGATGATTTTTTTTTTTTTTTCTTTCTTTCTTTTAGGATTACCAACGTTACTTGGAACTGAATGCAGAAAAGGAAAATCAAAATCAAACTCATAGAAGGCGGCAAATTTCAAAGATTTCAAGGAGCGAACAAAATTGTTATTTCGTCTTTTTCTTTCGTATTTTATCATAAAAATCATTTGCAAAATGAGTGAAAAATTTAGCAAACGATTTTCCATAGCTTATCATGTTACAGCCGAAAGGAAGTTTGATATGACGTAAGAGAGCAAAAATAAATAAGTAAAAGAAAATATAAATAAAATATTGAGAGATAAGAAAATTAAAAAGGAGTACCCCAACAGCACCACAATATCAGCAGTAGGGGGAGGAGCCATATCGCGCGTGGTGAAGTTTATTTTACAAAGGAACAGAAATTCCACCGATATCGAGAGGCAAACGAAGGAGCCAGGCCGAGACGGAGAGGTGGAAAATCAATAAAGATAATAATACACCACTACATGCGCCCTCTAACCCCCAACGGAGAAGTCTCCCTCCGTGCGTGAAAAAATTAACAAAAACAGGAACAAAATATCTTGGGAATAAGCTTATTCGCTTCAGGCAACTTGGAAGAAGAAAAGACCGCCATCCACATTAAACCAAACATCACCCGAGCAGAAAATTTCATTATTTGTATCAATTTTTTCTCTTTCGAGCTACCTTCTGCCATCTCCTGGAATATTCAACTACCATCCGAGGACAAGCATATAAGAGTTTAGAAAAAAAAAATCAGAAAAATTCCCACAAGACGCATATACAAAGAGGCGACAGCCAACGATAAGCAGAGAAGGGAACTGAAAAAAATACAACAGAAAGAGAGTGTGGATAACAAAGAAAGTAAATAACAATCAAGTATAAAATACGAAAGAAATTCCGATAAGATAATACACTTTAACACATGGAATAGAGTAGTATTTCGCTCTTACTGGGGCGTCAAAACAGCAAACGAACAAACATTTCATGTAACTCAAAGCAAAAAGAACATACGATATCTACTCCAAGGACGAAAAAGAAGCAAACATAAAAAATACAAACAACAAATAAGGCCAACTCACATAACCAATAAAAAGGATAACACAACAACAAACTACACACTTCCCTTGTGTTAAACCAATCATCTTTGCGTTCGTGTGGATTCCGGGTCGAAGCAGCACAATAAAAGTAAAAATAATAAAAACAAAAAACAGCACAGGATAAACAAAAATCGAGAAATAAAGCAGACTTAGTGTGAGCGCTGTGTGTGCGTCCTTACACCTCACATCCTCTGTTTCCGAGGATGGTTGGCAAAAAGGCGATAAATATTATGGCAACGCTATCGACTAATAACGTTATACAAACTTTTCATCATCATCACCGACAGAAACAGCGGCACCAGAAGCGCCAAAATCAAGTACAACAGCATCATCAGGACACAACCGGCCAGGATCGACATTACCAGGATACGCAAGACAAAGTTTGGTGGAAAAGAAAACGAACGTCAACTGGAACAAAGACAGTCAGTCAGCCGAGGACGTGGGAAAAGACGAGAAACATATTTAGGCTAATAACACCACCAAAGTCTGCCATGCTAACAATGCTTGTTGTAATAACAGTTGTGATTTCTGGAAACGCTGGTGAGTACTACTAAGAAGAAAAATAAAAATAGGATGCCAAAATAAATGAGGCTTATTATAGCGATTCATTAAGTTTTTACTCTTTTCCATGTTGGAAACTGGTATTTTGAATATTATTTTAAAGAAAGAGGAGGCTATCTTAACACGTCTGCATGTTATTCCATTCATTTGAAGTCTGTAATTTGCATACATATAGTATTAACTATGTAATGAAGCGCTTCGTCATCTATAGAGGCAATGGTGCAGACATTCGTTCACAGAAAAAATCAGTTGAAAAATAACAGCCTGCTTAGTAGTTCAGCTGCAGTAATCACATTACATTTCCTAAAATAATTGAAAACAATTGGGCAAACTTGCCACTATTCGATTAAATGAAGTTCGTGAAGAACTTTCTCGATAAAGCCTAGAGATCGGCATATCATGTCCCCTATTAGTAAAGGTAACCTACATAAAATTTATCTAAAGACGCATACTTTGTACGTACCTACATGCAATCGTCGTCCATTTTATTTATCATCACTAATATGTAATGCACAGTCTAGGCACAAGAGTCCTAGGGCCGACATATGTACACATGTATGCTTTCGTAATATTCAATGTTTACAATACGATATCTCGTTTCAATGCATCGAAATCATTCGATATATGGATGTGTTTGACTCCTTAGTCCTTCCTAAAATCCTATGAACCTTTAGAATAATTCGGGCGAAATTTTTTCAAATTCCACAATATACTACTAACGGGTAGACAATTCCACCAATATTCGGCATTGGCCATCCGACTTCTAATACTTCTTGCGTCGTACGTAAATGTTTATATTCGATGCCAAAAATGTGTGTACCGCATTAGATATGGAACGACATACGAGTATGTACATACATGAGTCCGATGTCATATATGTAGAAAACGGGGCTTAGTTTTAAAAACTTTTTATGGCAGGCAGCATTATCGAAAAAAAGAATTATTTTTCTCTGCCGCCTTATCATTTCTTCATCTAATCAATACAAAATTTCGGCCCATAAAGTTTGGGTCATTCAAGTCTTTCTGTTATAGAAATATTGTAAGGGCACTACTCTGTTTTTAAAACACCTTGCTATTCTGGTCTTTCCAATTATTTTTCTCTGCCGCCTTTCCATTTATTTGTTTAATCAATACAAAATTTCGGCCCATAAAGTTTAGGTCATTCAAGACTTTTTGTTATAGAAAAATTGTAAGGGCACTACTCTGTTTTTAAAACACCTTGCTGTTCTGGTCTTTCCAATTACAATGTTTTTTTTTTTGCATTACAAACAAAAAGTAATGAAAATCGCTCCTTCGATGATTTGAAACCCCGCACATCGGTTTTATAATATAGGCCTGTCTCATAGGCGTTGAAAATATCGTTAGCCGCATAATTTGATATTAAATTAGGAAGATTTGAATTTAAAAAATCCCCAGCACCTTCAAAATCTGCAGAAGACTGTGTATCTCGCATATTTTTCACAACTATTCCATGTCACTTTTGCCAACGCCAAAGTCACCCTGTAATTTCACATATTAATAATAAACCCCTCAATAGCTCAAAACGAGCTAACCTGGAATGAACTGCTTTGCTTTCTCCATCACAATGTTCACAGAAATAGCTTCTCCTGAAGACCACATTTGACCGAACAACGTTAAAAGCGCTTGCTCCACCTTTTTGCACAACCAAAGTCTTTCGCGTTTATTTGATAATCCAAAATTTTTCGATTTTTTTTTATACTTTCTTCATATCGTGTTAAACTTTCTTAAGCGTACTAAGAGAGCATTTCTATTTGAAACACAATTCGGCCTTCCTTTTTTTTCTTTAGATTCATTTATGATTTTTAGTTTTAGTTTAATAGATAAACTTTTGTATTGTTTGCCACTCATTTTCAATTTGCTGTCAAAAGTACCAAAAGTGGAGTGACAAACGACAGCTGGCTGTCATCTGTTGTGGAGTGCTGTCAATTTCTATGTGAAAACAGTACTCTTAAATTGCGACAATTTGCCTATCTTTTCTTTTAATTTTCGTTTGCCGCCAATCAATTAACCGAAAATTTTGCATGTATTTAGTTTGTTACAAACTTTTAAGATCAATTAAGCGGGTAAATCAATTAAGAGGTGGGAAATATTCGTGCTCAATTTTTTCACTCAATTAAACGGGAAAATCAATTAAGGGAGCGTCCATTAAGCTGGGTATACTGTACATAACCGCCAGTTACGGTTTTTACAGGTCTTCTTCTGTTTTCCGTCTAATTTCATCAAAGGTTAAATACGCAGTAAATTGCTCACCATAGCTAAAGAGCCAAGAGAAATTCACACAAGCCCATACAAATTCACATTAGTCCACGTAAATTAGGAAAAACTAAACAAAAAAATGTATAAAAAGTTTATGTTATTTGGGGTAGGAATAAATATACATATGTACGAAAAGTTCTCACTTGTCAGGTGAGTGGTTCATTCCTTCTTCAAGGTTCCGCACTTACATGGTAACAAATGGTTAGAACGTGACTTTTATAGTGAAAGTCAGTTGTCTATCCGTCCGTCTGTCTGTCACAGTCTTATAATCTTTTAACAGTTAGTCATAGAAGGTTGAAATTTGGATCAGAGTTAAGTTTTACTATCGCGCAGACAGCCCTGAAGAAATATTTTCGAAAAAAAAAAATTTAAGGTTAGAGTAAAAGTAAAAAAAAAAAAAAAGATGGATATCAAATGAAACGTGACTAGCGCTGATTCGAGAAGAAACTGCCGAAAAGGTACATATATATTCGCCTTTAAAATATTACAGAAAAACTATTCTGATTTTGATATATGCAATTTCGGTTTTTGAAAACCTTAAACAGATATGAGTATTTACTTGCACTCACGGTAGTAGGGCAATTCGTACCTTAATTCTTTTTATAAAAATCGGCTTAGCCGTTTAGGCACTAGGAAGTAAGATAATGCGTACATAATTACAATCACACATGCATCCACATGGCTTGACCGTAGTTGGTTGAAACTAAAAACAAAAGAAATAAAAACATACTGGAAATTTACAATCCGTCTGGATAGCTATCCCCCATCTTTTAGTTTTACCCTGAAAAACAGGTGCATGATTTCTTTCTATTCAGAGGAAACTATTGCTACAACTTTTTCTTAGCTGAAAGTGGGCGTGGCTCCCATAATTTGTAGCCGATGTTCACGGATTCTGACGAGATACGAGTATTCACGATAAGACCTAACCATCACCGCAACTAGCTTTGAAAAAGCAATACATATGTTTTTTTCTTAAGAAAATGTCCCACGGCGTGGCCATGTATAATGTACGGGTGAAATGTAAAAAAAGTTAACGTCTACATATTTTACCTAGACAATATTTTTCATTTTCCAGCAAAAATACTGAGAAAAATAAAGAAAATTTAAAACTGGGCGTGTCTGTTGGCGGATTTTAAGAATTTTCACACTTGTACTATTTCAGATTCTAGAAAGCTTATATACCAAATTTCATGTTTCTAGCTCAAAATTTAAGTCCCAAAAAGTGGTGACATACGAACGGGCAGACAGATGGATATGACTAGATCGATATCATTTTTGATGCTGATTACAAATATATACACTTTTGGGGGCTATCGTTATTATTTCTCTATGTTGCAGACTTTGTATCAAACTTAATATACCCTGAATAGAGTGTAAATATTGATGACAACTGTGCCTATGGTGCACATAGTATAATAGGTAACTGTAATATAACTACTTATTTGATAACTAGTAATATATTTACTAGCAAAGTTGGGCATAATCAATTACAAAAGTAATCAATTCCAATTTAAAGTTCTGGCTAGATTTGACAACAATCTGAGCCAGGAAGGATTTTTAGTCCGGATTGCTCCAAGAACTACTCAAGGGTCTGGTGTTGGTGTCTTCTTGGAAACGAATGCTCCCAAATGTCTGTAAGAAATCCGACACATTCTCGTTGTCCCTCAGTAGAAAAGCTTGTAGATAACTTACTGGCGGTCTTACGGGCCATTTCACATTTGCAAAGCGACACCACCATCTCCGATGCTTGTGGAGAGGGATACGATACTGCTGAACACTTTTCTGCGATCGTCCTGCCTATGCTCGTATCAGGTGGCAGATCTTCGGATCCAATGTGGTGAGTGCTGATACCATAAGATCTTCATCACTGAAGATCTTACTCGTCTCTCTACAATATATGTACATATGTATAAGTACATATATATTGTACGTCTACGTTTTCTACAATTCGTCCATTCATTATATAATGCTACGACCACTTTTGGGGGGCATTTTGTTAAAAAAATGTATTTTGATTTCTCGATGATGATTAAGCCGTACTGTGAATACTATACTAGTATTTCACCAGAATCCTTGACCTTCGGTAACAAATGATAACCGCCACGTTCTTCTAAGAAAATGTCTTTCAAAAATTAATAGAACATCCTCTGAGTAGGAAGATTTCATTGTAGTTGAAGTAAAATGTTCACAACTCCACACTTATTTTATTAGGGATGGGTTAGAAGATGAGGGCGCTAGTTTTTCGCCCATATTTTCTGAACGCTATAAAGTTTTGAGCTAAATATATGAACAAAATCTTCCAAAACATTCCTACTGTTGTTTAAACTATCGATCAAAGGTTTTTTTTTCGAATAATACAGATGTTGTAGCGTTGCCGACTGATTGATGATGGCTCATTGGGCCAGCAGGAGCTTCTTATGGAACAGAAGATGTTCAATATTCTTCGAAGATAGGAGTCTCCAAATGTCTTATTTTCGACAAGACTGGACAACTATAAAGGAAACGGAGGATTGTTTCTTTTTCCTACTCGCTCTTGCGGCTGCCGCAGAAATCGTTTGAAAAAAGTGCTAGCCCTACTTATTGACCTAAAGGACAGTGTCCCGTAGGGCTGTACTTTTGGTCGAGAGATTCTCCCATCTGTAGTTGGCTTTGCTGACTGCATCCAGCATGAGTTAAAAATTAATTAGTTTTTCATTCCGGTAGAGTTCTTAATTCTGCTCGTCAACCTTTTAGTTTCCGGGAATGTTTCTCTAGGCTGACACCTAGCATAGGTGAATGTTGAATTGCTTCGCAATCTACATGAGGAAGGAATGGCAATCTTGAGTGGTCTTTGAAGAAAGTGAGCAGGATATCAGAGACTTCATTGCCGCTTGTCAGTCTGAGAACATGATATTGCACAACATTTCAGAAAGAACAGGATTTCCTTAATCGCCATTATTTTCTTCCTGAAATGCGATACAGTGATTTGGGAGGCAGTGCTCAAATTTAACTTTTCGGTAAAGGCACCTCCATCCATTCCATTTTCAGTTCTGAAAGTCTATGTACGAGTAGGTGTAAACTAAACTGTCATCTTTAAAGGCCACATTTTCAAATCCTTGTTTCGGCGAGTGTGGTCGGTTTTTACGTATGTAAAATTGTGTAGGTCAAGGACCATGGAGTTAACAGCTTTATAGTTGCACCACACTGAGAAAGCTTTCAGATGGATATCTGCACTGGCGGCCATCTGTTTGTCGAAAATATTGGAGCAAAAGGTGCAACTTAATATCTCATATTTAGGAGGGAGTAGTTCTTAGTGCACCTCTGATACACACGCATGCGCTTCATTGTACTTTTCCTAAAAGATTGACTTTAGGTGGCGCTACAGTCCGGGGTGGACCTGGGCCTCAACCAATACGCCTCTCCAGTTAGCGCGATCTTTGACTAACTGCCTCCAGTTGCGCACTCCAAGTTGGTTGAGGTCCCCTTCCACTTGTGCGCGCCACCTAAGGCGAGGTCTTCCTCTACTGCGTTGGTGTCCATTCGCTCTACATGTCCTAGCCATCTTAGACGACTGATGCGCAGGTCGATGTCGCTGTACAGCTCGTAGAGTTCGCTGTTAGATCTTCTCCTCCAAAGCCCGTCAACGCAAACGGGGCCAAAAATCACTCGAAGAATTTTGCGTTCGAAACGACCACGAAGATCTTCATCCGCTTTTGCTAGGGTCCATGCTTCTGCGCCATAGAGCAGGACAGGGATGATAAGGGTCTTATATAGAGTCTCCTTAGTGTTTCTTGACAAAGCCTTACTAATCAATTGCCGTCTTAGGCCAAAGAAACAGCGGTTGGCAAGTGTAATTCTTCGCTTGATTTCTGCTGAGGTGTCATTATCAGAGTTTACAGCGGAGCCGAGGAAGACAAAGTCCCTAACTACCTCAAAATTGTAGCTGTTTATCGTGACATTCTGTCCGATTCGTCGATGTTGTGTGTCCCTTCTTGTTGACAGCATATATTTTGTTTTACCCTCATTCACCACTAAACCCATTTTTTGCCGCTTCTGCACTAATACTTGCAAACGCACCAGTGACAGCTCGCTGTGTTCTGCCAATAATGTCAATGTCATCAGCATACGCAAGAAGTTGCACAGACTTTTGGAAAATTATGCCCCTGGTGTTGGCTTGCGAGTTTCGCACAATTTTCTCAAGAATGATGTTGAAGAAGTCACATGACAGCGCGTCACCTTGTCTAAATCCTTTTTTGACATCAAAGGTCTCGATGAGATTGTTTCCAACCTTTATGGAGCAGCGAGCGTTCTCCATCGTCATTCTGCACAATCTGACAAGTTTGGCAGGGATGCCATAACTAGACATGGCTCTATAGCTCGTCTCTATAAATGCTGTCATATGCGGCCTTAAGATCGATAAAAAAATGAAGAGTATCGATCTGGACTTCTTGGGTTTTCTCCAGGATCTGCCGTAGTGTGAATATTTGATCGGTCGTGGACTTACCGGGCCTAAAACCGCACTTTAAACTTTTTTATTAAACAAATTTTGAAAAGCGAAATTTTATTTTTGATTTCCGGTAAATTCGTGCGTTTTTTAAACATCGCCAATTTTTTGTTCAGAATGATCTTGCAGCACTGATAGTCCAGATAATTACTTAGAAAAATACAGAAAATATTTAATTGAAAATCAATTATATTTATATGTATGTATAAGAAATATTGGCAGCATTGCCAGGTAAATTTAAACCATTTTGTCAACTAGCTTAAAAATTTTTAAGTGGCAGGATAATAATAAAAGTATCGACGAGCCGATAAAAAATAATATGGAACTGTTGCTCTAATTTTGAAAACGACGAACTGAAGAAATTTACAGCCAATTTCCTGCAATATAAAAGACTAAATTCAAAAGACTACCGAAATCATAACGCTGAATTTCAAAACCTTTAAAAGTTATAGATTCCAAGTTTCGCAATATCCCGAAAATTCCGCATGTAAAAGATTATTTATGATTTCTCATGTCTAAAAACCCTATTTTGTTACATTCAATTTTAAAAACTTGAGCATTGAAGCAGAGGATATCCCACCAACCATTTGCAAATACCAACATTCGAGATTTTGATAAATCGGTTATTTTTCCAATATAAGAATTTTCACAAATCGAAATTTTGACAGCAGTATTTGACTTATCGTAACTATGTGTTTAGAACTAAGAAACTCTTTCAAATTGCATTAAAGCGACTCCAGTGCACTATAAAAATGTGAAAATCTTGAGTTGACTTTGTATAGCTTTTATATCGGCTATGTTCATAAGAGAGCTTTAAATTGATGTGCAAAAGTTGTCAAATCAATCGGCAGAGCTGTATTAAATTTACTTTTTCATACGCATTTGTAGACCAGCTGACCCGCTCAGAGTTCCCCAAGAGTTTTCAGGTTTCCGTTACTTACAAGGTAAAAAAACAGTAAAAACGGAACCCTTATGGTGAGAGTCAGTTGCCTGTCCTTTTGTGTGTACATGCAAATGTATCTGAAAAAAGTGGAATGTCGAATCGTATATATTGTGTATATGTACACAAATTTTCTATAAATTTCTTCTTACAATTTGCTGGGACACAATTTTGTTTTATCTGGTACTGTTATGCTGGCATTTCGATGGAAAATTTCCTCAACATCGGAACAGTGCTATAGTGTATTGATAGAACATCATCATCACATCAATCATGTAATTCAAAATTTATTCAACGAAAAAGAAATCGAAGTAGAAGAGAATACAAATAGCACCATCCGCTCATCCGTCAGCCAGTCGGCTCTAATCTCAAAGAGAGCAAACAGACAGTGAACAAAATAAAAAATTATAATCACCAGCGTTTGTGGGTGGTTTTCAAAAATGTTTGCACCTGTACTGCTTCGGGTTTTTAAAAGCTTAGATATAAAATGTTACATTTCCAGCTCAAAATTTGAGTCCCAAAAACAGATAAACACACAGATAGGCGGATACGGCTAGATTGACGTAAAATTCGATGATGATAAGAAATATGCATATTTTGGGGGTCTACCGTTATTACTTCTCTACTCGTACATATAAGAATTAATATACCCTATGGAAAAGGGTATAAGAACACTAATGTACGAGTATGTGAGAACAAATTCCGTACATTTTATTTATCATTTACGTTATCGTTATCTACTCTAGGAGTAGACGCGAATCAGGTTGAAAATTAAGCGCCGATCCTGGTAGGAGACTCTAAAGGCAGCAACTTAGCTCCCTAGGATGGAATGGATTTGAAAAATTGGTGTTTACCTCTCGGCTTCACGCGAACTTACAACCGAAAGGCCAGTCTTCCATGAAGGATCATATTTGGAATGAACCCTTCGCATTCATGAACCCTTTGCATTCATAAACCCTTCGCATTCAACAGGACTAGTTTACGAGTATCGGTATGGCTCTAGTGCTCACACCAGCGGGAAGTTGAGTGTCTCTCTATACCTCATTCTAAATGACCACTGTGCATGATTAATTACTTGCTAGTAAGTCTTACCCATTAATCTACCACTGCGACTGCGATTAGCCATTTCCAGAAGGCGCCCAGGAGATGATATTTGGCCACTTAAGTTCAAAGGAAGTGCACTTAGACCTTCATTCCTTTCACCGCTGTGTTTTGATATTTATATTCGTACAACATCGTATAACAATAAAAAAAAAAAGTACAATTCGTTGTTGCACCTCTTTTACCTCAGAATAAAGAAGTCCAGTCTTATGAACATTTTCTCCAATCAGCAATGCAGCATTGACAGGGAAGGAAGAATGACGACATTTGTTCTGTTTACATCGGTTACGTGATATCTGACGAAGCGTCTATCATGAATCTAATTGGAGCCAATGTGAGTCAACGCACAACGAATTGTGGTGATATGGGATATTTTTAAATTTTTTTGTACCATGTCATTGCCACGTCGCAATCAGATCACATGTCACGTCGCTGCTACGTCGCTTCGGTGTGTTATGGGACTTACATCAAGCAACTGAATGGTTTAGTTGCGTATATGGTTGCACCCGGGTAAAACTGTCGGAAACTCTTGCAAAACTGAAAACTACACGACAACGACCAGCATTAAGGTCATTATAAATCTGTTGCATTTTAGAGTTATAGTAATAAATGTCTTCCTTCAACTGTTTATGGCAGTAAATAACAATGTGACTATCATTGGAGTGTGATAGAAATTGCTGACGATTTAAAAGAAACTGTAGCTAGAAAAGAAACTATGTAATTTTATATTAGCTTTAGGTATGTATCTATGTACGTTTGAATATACGATACGTACATACGAGTATGTATGTTCATTCCACATTTACATATCTATTCTCAGAATGAGTTTTTCAGTTCCACGTGCCTGGTATCAAATGACTTTGAAGTGTCATTCTAATATTCCTTTTTTTAATTCTTAGGGCACATTTTTCGTAGTTAATTATTAATTTATGAAGGAGCGAAGGATGAAAAGGAGTCATTACGTTAATTTAAAGAGGAAAGCGGATATGCCACAATGCGCATTAAGTCGTGCGGCTGGAATTCATTCGATAAACGATTACGAACGGAAAAATTGATAATTTGAAATAATTTTACTTTCTGTAGATAGGTACGTGGATATATGTACATACCCATGTCGCTGTAATTACGCGGAATAAAAATTCTATAGCATTAATCAATACAAATGGTAATTATGTATGTATGTATGTACATACGAGGGTGGATTGAAAAGTTCGGGGTTGACCAAGAAAACATACTCGGATGTCTAGAAATTACTTTTATTTTTGAAAGTAATCTCCTTTAAGCTCAATACACTTCTTCTATCTAGTATATAAAACCCTTACACCAGTTTTAAAAAAATGTTTCCTCAAGGCCTTCAACAAATAAGTTTATTGCAGATTCGACCTCTTCATTCGTGAAAGGACATAGGTCCTCCCAAATATTTTTTTTGGTTGGGAAACAGAAGAAAGTCACATGGAGCCAGATCAGGCGAATAGGGAAATCACTGTAGTAATTTAATCCCACAGTTATGGGGGCGATATGTGTGAGCGTGCATTGTCCTGGTGAAGCAAAAATTTGTTCATCAACGTTTCTGTACACTTTTTCTTTATTTCCTCTCACAGGCGTAGCAAAAGACCTCAATAGTAACCGAAGTTAATTGTTTGACCCTTGACAAGGTAATCAACCACGATGGGAAGTAACAATTTAAAATTAAATCTATTTCTATGGTAGGCCACGAAGTTTTCAATCCACCTTCGTATACTCGTATGTTTCTGATAGCAAATAACTCATAGGTAAATACATATTATTATATACGTTCCGCTTAAAAGCGTTTCCTGTTTAAATGGATCAAACCACTATTTGTTAGTATGTCTGTACAAAAACGCTAGTATCAAGAACAACTGGTCAGATTTTGGTGCTGTTTTGAACATCTCAATCTTCAATTTCTAAAATTAAAAGCTAGGCCCCATAGAACTATATACATACATACATATACGTGTGTAAGTTTGTAACCAGTGTAAATAATCGTTTCTCAAGGAAATACAAAATCCCACCTATTGACCCTCCATCCCTTAATGGAACAAGCTTAATTTTCTCCAACGAAGCAAAATACCTGAGTCTTATTTTGGATAGGAAACTAAGTTGGAAACCTAATATACAGGAAAGAGTTAAGAAAGCCACTGTCGCACTCTTCTCTTGCAAAAAAGCCATTGGGTGCAAATGGGGCTTACAATCCAGACTAACACATTGGCTCTATATCTCGGTCATTAGACCGATCCTTATGTACGGGGTAGTTGTCTGGTGGACTGTCTTGGATAAGGCAATAAACCAGAAGTTATTAAGCAAAGTCCAACGTTCAGCTTGTCTGTGCATTAGCGGAGTACTGCGGATGATACCTTCCGTAGCTATAGACATTCTTTTTCATTTAACACCCCTTGACATTTATGGGAGGCAAATGGCAGCTAACTTAGCTATTTGCCTTAAAACTACTTCACAGTGGTCTAAAAAAAGTATATGGCCACGCCTCCATCTTAAATAAGTTTAAGGATGGGGTGGGTGGTGGTGTCTTCTGATAGGCTTAATTTAAACCTCTCTTTTCATCTCACAAACCATTGTAGCGATAAGGCAATAAGAGAAGTCTTGTCTTGGCTAAAGGAAAACGTGATATCGGCTATTGATACCCGCATCTTTTCAGACAGCCAAGCCGCAATCAAATCTTTGGAATCATCCTCAATAAATTCTTAAACAGGTCTAGACTGCCGATCGTCTCTTATAGAGATGGCGGTGCAGTTTAACATTCACCTAATTTGGGTGCCGTGGCATAAGGATATTCCAGGGAATTGTAAGGCTGACGAAATTGCCAGACATGGAACAACAATACCCATCCTAGGCAAAAGTTTACTGGGTATGCCTATCGCTACATGCAAACTTAAAATAAAGCTGGATGCCACGGTAAAGAAAAATTCTAGGTGGACAAGGAGTACAACTTGTCTAGCGACAAATCAGATTTGGCCTATTCTGGATCTAAAACGCTGTAGGTATTTGATTTCTCTAAATAGAAAGCATATTAACGCTGTTATAGGTGTCGTAACTGGACACTGTCTAATAGGCAAGCATGCAACAAGGCTTGGCGTCTTCTTTAACGATTTCTAGTCTTCACCTTCTTTGCACCTTCCCAGCTCTCTCCCAAAGAAGGAAACTCCACTTAGGAGCTTTCTGTTTCAATGTGTTGGCGAGTTCATAATTTCAGCGGCTCCTACTTTGGAGATCATGGCTTTATGATTATTTAAAGGCCTTGTCGATATTGAAACCAGATGTATATGTATATGTGTTTTTAGAGTTCCGTACCATAATGGTGTAAAACAGAACACCGTTTGGCCTAGGGAGCTGAAGTTTTATACAAAAATAGTACACAGTACTAAAACTTGTTCTTCTTGGGGCTTTTGGAGGCATAATGTAGGTACCTCAAAAAAATTAAATATATATATATAGTATATATATTTGTGGACTCCATTATGCGACATACCAAGAACTGTAGAATTCTAAGTAATTGGAATTATAAAAAAAATATTTTTTTTTGAGTAAAGTTCCTTGAAAAGAAAAACTAAATAAATGAGATCTTATTTTTAAAAACTGGCATTTTATGGTGAGCTTCTCGTTTATTGATACAACTACACTAACATTATATATTGTTCTTTTCCTGCACTATTGACGACCAAAATAAATAATTTCATAACATTTTCGTATGAAAGTAAGATGGTATTTGGTTACTTACTCCCCAAGCCAAATATAGAACACTTTATAAACTTAAGTATAAGTAAGAAATGCAAAGTTGAACTAAAATGTCCAAATAACATAAAATTCCAGCTCACAAACAATGAACAATGTACTAAGTTAGTACTACTAACAGTTAGTAAGTGCTACTAACTGTTTTGAGAGCAAAGAATACCAAAAAGAAAATTGAGAAATATTTAACAAAAAAAAATAGTATAATGAAGAACATTTTTTTGTTGTGATTTCGTCCTAGAACGTTTTTCTCTAAAAATCTTAAAATCAAATAGAAAATGACATCTACCCCCGATTTTTATGAAATATTAATATGTGACAGAAATTCTACAAATTTACAATAAAGTGATTCAAAAAATCACCATCGGATGGTGTATGGTGATTTTTTGAATCATTTTATTTAAAATTTGTAGAATAACTTCAATGACTACGTTTATAGACAATCTCGCTTTGCTCGCTAACAGGATTTCACCCTTTTATCCGAAGGGTTTAGCTGCTCACGCAACTTCTTTCCTCCGATAGGGGTAGGTGCTAGTTGTCGGGCAAAATTGTAAATTTTTGGAAAAAAAATTAAAGGTTCTTTCATTAAGCGCTAAATTTAAATAAAACAAAGTGTGTGAGAGATATCATCGAAATTTTTTATTCATTTGAAAGGCCTATTGATGGCATTATGTATGGAATATAACACCGTTCAAATGTCCACCGGGGCTTCTTTGGGTGGCTCGCATCCGAAATATCTAATTTTCCATGACTCTGGCGCCTTAAATCAGGATGAATTTGACCGATGGGTTATGTTGGCTTTGAGGGCCGCTGAAAACCCCACAAGAAAAAATCTAACGGGGTCAACTCGCACGATCTCGGTAGCCAGTTCACATCACCTCCACGTGATATGACCATGCCTTCGAATCGATCGTGCAGAATGTCCAATGTGGCGTGAGCTGTGTGGCACGTAGCGCTGTCCTGTTGAAACCACATGTCATTGGTGTCTATATAATCCAATTCAGGCCAAAAGAAGTTGGTAATCATCGACACGCCGTTGACGGTGATGGCCTGGCCAACGTCGTTCTCAACGAAATATGGACCGATGACGCCGCCAGCCCAAAATCCACACCAAACGGTGACTTTTTCGGGATGCATTGGACGCTCTTGGATCTCATGTGGATTGGTATCATCCCAAATTCGACAATTTGGTTCTTTGACGTACACATTCATCCAGAAATGGGCCTCATCGCTCAAGATGATTTTTCAATGAAAATTTGGGTCAGTTTCAACTGCTCCAGAGCCCATTCAGCGAACACACGTCGTTGTCTATGGTCGTTTACCTTCAGCTCCTGGGTCAGTTGAATTTTGTACGGGTGCAGGCCCAAGTCACGACGCAATATTCGCCAAGTTGTGGTCTGCGAAAGGCTGAGTTCTTGTGAGCGACGCGAAATCGACTGCCTCGGATTCTCCTGCACACTCTCACGGACAGCGGCGATGTTTTCGGTAGATCTTGCGTTTCGTCGACGTACGGATATTGGTTGATCGCTTACTGAACCAGTGGACTCAAATTTATCCACCACACTGCGAATAGTCCTCTCGGAAGGACGATTATGGCGACCGTAAAATGGGCGAAGCGCGCGGAACGTTGCCCGAACAGAACACCCATTTTGATAAAATAATTTTATTATTTGCACGTGTTTTTGAACGCTATATCCGTCCATGGAGATTTGGCAAAACAGGCTGAATAAATGGCAGCTAATTTGACAGCTGTAGCTTCAACAATATGGCCGCTATCAACTGTCAAAGTTCGGAAGTCCCTATTGGAAGACCCTGTATTTATAGAAATAATAAAATATACTCGTAGAATTGAAAAAGAGAAGTGTTTTGGGTAAAGAGAAGGTGTGAAATCCCGGTTATAAGAACGAAGTGAGAAACTTCGATTGAAATTGTTGCGACAACTTTAGTATAGTCTTCTTGCAAACTTCCATATTACCTCAGATATAATATATATTATCAAAGTCTTTAGAACCTCTTCCGATAAAATTGCCCTTTTTCAAAATTTACCTAATTTTGAATAATTTTGACGCCAAAATGAGGATTCCAATTTTGTCTCAGGGTTGAAGCCCACAAACCGCAGATATGAAGTTTTAAGTTTAAAGTAAAAATTTCGAGCTGTTTAGGTTGCGGTCCGAGATACTGGACAGACGGGCAAACAGAAAAACGAACAGACAGGCAGACAGAATTGTGAAATTCACTTTTTCCAGTTTCTCTACAGGGTCGATCTCGAGTTCGTCAATTTTCAAGAAAACAATACTTGCTCTTTGTAGGAGTAATTAATAAGGGTGCTATTGACCATAATTCAAAATAGAATACAATTGACCCCACCTGTACCTTATTTTACTATTTCAAGAGACAAAACTTAATATGATCGGATCAACAGAATTTTATCTCGAATATTGTAGTTACAATAGCATGTATTGTAATACATTTGTGGATATTGCTGTCAATTCTGTTATATTTAATTAATAAGTTTACACGGGAAACACAAGTATTTGTGATTGAGTCTAAAATTGTGGGTTCTGAAAATATCTGCAAATATCTGCCTATGCACTTATTATAAATGTGAAAACCTCAACTCGTTACTCTTATCTTTTTCCTCGTAATTCAGAGTATAGTAAGAAAGAAGCTAAGTGATTAATTATGAAAACTGTAGGAAATTGTTGGTTATTGATTTTGATCTTTCTATTTGAGGACAAAACAAACAGTTTTTCTTTCGCGTCTGTTATGAAATTTGGTCTATAAGTTTGATTTGATGTGTAGATGGTCCCATCAGAAAATACTCAAATTTTACAAAAACTGCCAAAAACTTTCTTCATCAAACTGCTAACTCAAATACAATTGCACGCATATTAATCAAAATTGGTTTGTATGTTTGGCTTAGTACGTAAATATGATAGCAGCACATAAAATTCATTAAAATTTGAGGCGCTGTGCATTAATTTTCAGATGCATTTTTACTCTTAGTAACTTAATATGTTTATATTAGCCGTGTTTCTTTGTGAAAATTATCTCCAGTTTAGAAAAAGTTCGCATGGCAAACAAGAACAACAGCTAACTTCATATATAGTTTCAGTAACTTTCGATATTATCTACAGTCATTTCTAAAGGAGTATAGCACAATTTGCCTATCGGGAAAAATATGGCGCAGTAAAGTGTTTTGCTCAGGAATTTTGGCAAACAAGAAGATAGCGTATTTCATATCTTTAATTTAATATTCTATTCAGTATGAAATACGAGTAAATGAATGATTTATTTAATGAGATAAAAGGAGGGACAATGGTAGAAACACTAATTTTTTTTACTCCAATCCGCTACTAAATCAGTAGTGATACCCCATATTTTATCTTCTAACCCATGCCTAATAAAGTTGGCGTGGCGTTGTAAAATGCTTAATTCAAATTTAATGACATTTGAGGGTGGCCGTGGTGTAGTGGTAACATCATCGCTTGTCACGCTGTTGATTCACGGTTCGAATCCTGATGTCAAAAATCATCTACTTAGCGAAAGCTAAGTCAACTCTACTCTAAAGGCATAACACTGGCAGTAGGGTGGTAATATGACTAAAATGGAACTTGATCGTGATGATGACATCAGGAGGACGGAAAAAAATACTGTTAATCATAAGCAACGACAATAATAGCGAAAACAAACAAAATACTCCCCAGTTATCAGTTACCACCTGAGTTACAAACTACACCACGCTGCCTTTCTCTCTGTTTCTTCCCCTTTCCACAAAAAAAAAACCGCACGTGTTCTAAAAATTAGTATAAGGGTATTCATATCCCCTTTAACATGTTCAAATTATAAAAAAAAAAAATCTTCCTTCTACGAGGATATTTCCTCGACTTTTAAGGGATTTTATCAGAAACACTTTTTCTTAGAAGAAAGTGGGCGTGATTACCCCCATTTGTAACTGGAGTTCGTGAATGCTAATTGGCTATTCACAATAACACTTCAGACTTAACCATCGCTTTAAATAGCTTTGAGAAAGCAAAATATTTTTTTTTTAAAGCCTCAAAAAATGGGATGTGTCATCATAATACATGGATGGAAATAAGGCAATATTAACCTAATATATATATATTATATATTTTCTATTAAATATATTTTCTATTTAATATTATAATATTTTCTAATAAAATTTTTGTTTGAAAAGTGATCATGTTTTTGGGTGGATTTCAAAAATTGTACACTCGTACTGCTTTGGGTTCCAAAAAGTTACATATATACAAAATTAATCATCCTTGTTCAAAATCCAGGGCCCACAACTGCTGACATGTAGGCAGAAACAGTCGGACATGACAAGATCGACATCGTTAATTGTTCTCTATGTTACAATCTATGTGTACAAATTAATGTACCCTATGGGATATGGTATACAAGTATTTAACAAACGTTCATAAAAAAATTACAAACAATTGACTTTAAAGATCGTATGATACCATATCCTCATAGCTTAACCAATCTCTAATGAAGAGGGAGTGGCGCTACGTCAAATATATACATATTTTTCAATCTATATAAGGGCTTATCGTCATTATTTATCTGTGTTACAAAGTAGCTATAGGTATGTATATTAATCAAAATTAATGGGATAGGATATAAAAACACATAAACATTTAAATACAAAAATGTATGGTTTCTAACTACAAAGGATCTCACCACTAATCGAACACTAAGAAGAAAAATGTTTGATGCCCATTTTCTTAAAAAAAATTTAGAAATTGTTTTGCAATTTATTTATATATTAATTTACTGGAAAATACAAATATCATTTTCCAACAAGAAGAACATTTTAAATTAATATAACCGATATCATTGAGTTCCGATATAAAAGCAATGAAGGCGGCTTCATACAGTTTGTCTCAATTTGTTCCTAATAGCAGGGAGACCTAATTAAAATGATATCCATTACATCGTTAGGAGGTATCCTCTTTAAACATTATCGAATTTACTTTTTAATTTTGTTTACTCATCTCGAAAATTAAACATTTACAAAGCTACATTATAGCCATTTAAAATACACACTCCGTAACCCTACGCACTCAAATATATCATGACTTAACATCCTCTTCAAATAATCTAAAAATGTTAGCCAAGTAAAAATCAACCCGAGGCCGAAAGAATTCATTGAATTTTGTTTATCCATATAGTAATTTGATTACATACATATTTTGTTTTTCGTCTTCTGCCTTGGGGATACAAACAACTCATTGGCCATATCTGTATGTGAAGCTAATATCATCCTACAACGCGTATATGAAGCAAAGGAAAACATAATGCCCTTATTCGTCTTCTATACTTATCGTAGATGTAACTTTGTCTTCTTTTCTTTTAACAAGTCAAACAGCAACACAAAATAATAAATATTGCGCATATACAGAAATAGAATGTTTATGTATTTAAATATGTAAGTACGTATGTACGTATAACATAATATGCCAATCTAATCAAAGTTGAGAAACATAAAACAGTAAAAAATTATAAGCATGATGAGTTGCGGGAGAAAAAGGAGTTGGAGGCAAAAAAGCTTAGCTTGAGAAATAGATAAGCACAAAATTAATGAACACACAGAAAAGTTACAATCCGTCTTAAATGGATCGTACGATACCCTACATATCTCTCATCTTGTGTGGCGTTCTGAACTTATTAATTTTTACTCTGAGAATGTTTTCGCGATTTTTAAGAGATTTTATCAAAAAAATACTCGTAGTTATGACTTTTTCTTAGAGTAACATGGGCCATTTGTAACCGAAGTTCACGTAACAATAGCTTTTTTGATAAAATCTTTTCAAAATCGCAAAAATATCCTCGTAGTAGAAACATTTCATTGCTTTTGCGTTAAAAAGTTCACAACGCCAGGAGCTAGGCGATGAGGGATGGAGTATAATAAGATCCGTTGCAGATGGATATATTTCTTAACAATAATACAAGCCAAAATATTACTCCTTGAACAAAAAAATATTGTTCTTTCTTTCGTCTTTGTTCTCGTCTCAGGTCCATACACAAATAATAATAGTTTGTGCAGATAATTGACATCTAATAGCACGTCATTCAGATACGGATTCAGTTCCGTGAGTATACAAAATTGCGAACTATGTCATTCTTTAATTTTCTTGAAGAACACATTCAAGAAACTGTTTCGATACCTATTTTCGAATCTCGACCTTTGGCTCTGGAAAAATTTGGGGTTAATTGACATAATGAAAATAACGATGTAATATCGCACGATTTTAGTCGCCGAAACGAGAGATGACACGGACAGGAAACTTCGTGTGCAATAACTGCATTGTTTCTCGCGCTCTGTAACAGTTTCCATCGTCTTGTTGAAACCACATATCTTCCACATCAATATCTTCCAATTGGTGACAAAACTAATTTGTTATCAGGTCCCGATAACATTCACCTTTGACTGTTAAAGCAGCAACACTACCATTTTGGAAGAAGTACGGCCCAATCACTCCACCGGCTCAAAATCCGCACCAAACAGTGACTTTTTGTAAATACGACATCTTCATCGCTGAAGATGATTTTGTTTGAAAAATAGCCATCAACTTGGTGGTTCTCTAACACCCAATAAACGAACTCACGACGCAATTCTTGGTCTGCTGGCTTCAATTCAATTCCTGAATCAATTGGATCTTGCAGACATGCACTTTTGTTAAAGTGCGATGCGTGGAGCTGTAGGAAAGGTTCAATTGCTGGGAACGATGGCGAATGAATTGTGACAAACATTGTCACTCACTGCGGCGATATTTTCGCGTGACCAGCTACTACGAGGACGCACTGGTCTTTGCACATCCAACACTAACCCGGATCGATCGATGCGACAAAAAATGTTGATTGTTGCTGCTATCGCTTCGTTTGCTTTTCTCGAATATTCGATTTATTTACGTTTTTTTGATTTACGTCATCTTTAACTAAATAAAGGTTTCACAAACCTCGATGCACTGAATTATAAATAGTAAATTAAAGCATCATTTAGTATATTGTATATATATGTACATATTTTTATCATAAGTTTATTACTTAGTCATATTAATATTTAATTTTTTTTTTCTTAACAGTAAATGCGGCTCAGCGAGAAGCATCATCAAAACCAAAGGATGCGAATAGTTTAAATGCAATTTCAAGCAATAGTGTTACTTCTGGTAATTCCAGTGGCAGTAGCAGTAGTGGTGGCAATAGCGGAGATGACGCAATTACCAATTCAAATGCAAGCACTGTTACCAGCAGCACACCAAATACGACGAATACTATCAGCAGTAGTAGTAGTAGCACCACAACAACTACTACTATTACCAGTAGGTCTGGTGGAAGCAGTAACAAAGGATCTTCCGGTGTACATAGAAATACAATTGAAATTGTTGAAGAAAATAGAAATGGTCCGTACTTTGATAAGGCAGCTTCAAAGAATGTAACGGCACTACTTGGAAAGACAGCATACTTAAATTGCAGAGTAAAGAATCTCGGAAATAAAACGGTAAGTGATTTCTGAGTACCTACAAAATCATAAGTAACTACTTTATAACTTTGAATGACATGATGCAAAACTTTTAATACAATATAGAGTAAGATAATGTATTTTGCTATATATAGGTACATATGTAGCGAATATTCTGTGATTTAAAATATTTTTACGGCCTCTGGTCTCTAAGGGGAATCTTGCTAGGACGTTAGCCAAATAGCAATAAAAAAATGCTATTTAACCATCAGATTTCGAACAATTTTAATTAAGAAAATGCGTATAGGGTATTTTTCAATCATTTTGTACGGTATGCCGCACGGTGTCTTCGTCTGTCTGTCTGGCTCTCCGTTGGTATGTCACAAGATCGTAACTTTGAACCGTTAGAGCCGAAATTTTGTACAAAACTAGAATGCGGTGAACCGAAAGTAAGTAAAGGGTTTTTCAATAAGGACATAACAATTTTGTATTTAAATCACAGTATAATTGAGATATCGGGCTGAAATTTGTTCCAGGTGTAGTACACATGTTAAATTTAAGTATGGAATTCAATCCCGTTCATATGACAACCGCGACCACGTTTGCAGGTATCGATTCTTTGGATCCAATTTTCCAGCACTCTTCTACACATATCGGCCGGAACGTTGGCAGTTCGATTCGATATTGCTTCTGAGCTTCTCTAACGTTGTTGGCTTGTTGGCATAAACCAACGAATTAACGTAACCACATAAAAAGAAATCCATCGGCGTTAAATCGTATGAGCGAGCTGGCTATTCGAACGGACCATTTCTCGAGATTACAGGATTACCGAACTTCCCCTTCAAAGATCAATTGTTTATCCAGCTGTGTGACATGTGGCACTATTTTGTCGGAACCACATATCACTGATGTGAAGTCCTTCCAATTCTGGCCAAAAATAGTATTCCAACATGGCGATCATTTTCATCGACAAAAAAATACGGTCCAATCACACCTCCGGCATGAAATCGACACCACACGGTCACTTTTTGTGGATGCAATAGAGTGAGTCTCTTGAAGCACATGTGGGTTTGTTGCTGTCCAATAACGTATATTTTGCTTAATTGCTATTAAGCCAAAAATGAGCTTCACCGCTGAAGATGATTTTTCGATGAAATCCAGGATTTCTTCAAACTTTTGCAGAGCCCAATCGGAGAAGTTTCAGCACTTTAAATGATCAAGAGGCTTCAGTTCTTGAGTTAGTTTAATTTTGTAAGTGTATAGGCCAAGATCTTTACGCAAAATTCGCCACAATGTGGACTGAGAGTTTCCCAATTCCTGTGAACGGCGTGGAATCGACTGATTTGGATAATTGTGAATTGAAGCACTTACGGCTGCGATATTTTCGGTACTTCGACCGGTGCGTTGTCTCACTGGCACAGAAACATTCAATAGTGAATATGTTGACTCGAATTTATCCACTATATCATGCCCAGCTTGTCTGGTGGGACGATTATTACGACCGAAAATAAGCGCTCTTAAAGTTGCGACCACCGACTCTAAATTTCAGTAGTCATTTTTTAATAATTTTCAAACGTGTCGGTCGTTCGTGAACTTCACCATGATAAAAATGTAAAGCTTGACTGACGTTTTGACATTAATAAATCATAAAAAAAGTTTAAGGGTGTTTTGTATTAAAATACAAAATTGTTATGTACCTTTAAACCTTTATAAAAAATATTTTTTTTTGGGTACAAATTATTTAACAAAAAACCTGAATTACCAAGACAAAGGCGATAATACTCAGCTAAGAATGTTCCAATTTAGGCAATAACTGGCAAAGAACATATATGGTCTATGTGCACCATATTTAGTAGAGTTATTTGACGAAGCATTCTTCATAATAACCGTAACCCGAAATATGGTAACGGTATACACACATGTATGGGTAATGAGATATGGTGTACTGTTTGTAGTAATGATTAAAGACTAAATCGTGTCGGTATTGCGTCATAATCTAGTCGATAAGATCTGCTGAATAGGGTTTTCACACTTGGCCATACGTTGAAATATCTGAAAATTCGAACGTTTTTGATGCGAGCAATATTGCAATTTCACCAATCTTCTAAGCCCGGATGTCATATTCCAAATTAGTGGGATTCCGTTTTTTTATTTTTCCTTTCTTGGCCACAGTATATAAAAACTATAAAACGAGCAAATTAAAAATTATACAATAAAAGTTGTTCTCTATAACACATTACTCGATTTGTCTTTGTTTAAGAAGAAAAAATAATTATTATAATATGTACAATAGTAAAAAAAAGAGAATAAATTTTATTTTTGTACACATAACTTACCATTAGACCTTACATTGTAAGCCAATCATTAGTGTAAACCCATCGTGACTGATCTAGCTGATCTAGTACAAAAAGGCAGGAAAATGGAGGGATTTCCTTCTTCTAAAGTGAGCAGTCACGCTGGGTGGATCGGCGTTCTTTAAAGTAGTTTAAATAAGTCGTAAATTGTATAATTTTTATTAAAAATAAAGATACTATAACATCAGATGTGGGGTTTACCACGAAATAAATAACGCAATCTCAGTGGATGTACAACCCTGTTAAGATTAATCATCGATTAAAGTGATGCCCGATAGACCGCGGAAGAACGAAATGATGGAAGCCCTGCACGAGGCAGAAATAAATGTCCCAACCACGACCACGATTGGGCAGATCCGCACAATGTACCAAGAACAATGTGAGCCTCCTGTGCTCGAAAATATAGACGAAGGAACTTCTGGAACTTCAGGCGTGTACACAACTTCTGACAGAGTACTCTCTTCTGATGGAGCGTACGCTTCGGGTGGAGCCCCTACTTCTGGCAAAGTGCCCGCTTCTGATGGAGCATCGACTTCCGATTTAGCCGGACAGCAGACGTCTGGCAGGCGATCAACTCCTGACGCAACTTTTGTGACCATTTCTGATGACGCTGAGGATCGAGGACTCGCTCGGCTGGAAAGGAGGAAACGTATTCGAGAACTTCAGAGGGAGCTTCAAGACGTGGAGCCGGTTTCATCGCCTTTGTTCTCCGGCGACGACAACTATAGCGTTCGTAAGTGGGTAGCAGATTATGAGGATGTGGTCCAGTCGCTTTGCTGCTATGATCGCACCAAGTACCTCTGTGCCCGTCGACTTCTGACAGGAACTGCCAAGGTACTCTTGAGAACCACTCGTGTCGACTGCTGGGATTCCCTTAAGGAGGTATTGATGGCAGAGTTCGACAGACAAACAACCCGCCGAGAAGTCTACCACAAGCTGAGTCGCCGATCACCACTAAAAGAGGAGTCGCTGCTGCGGTATGTCCTGTCTATGCAGAAAATCGCCTCGCATACAGACATTGACGAGGCAGAATTACTTGAGTTTATTGTCGAAGGCATTGGGGATACATCTTCAAACATCTCAATCTTATACGCTGCCAAATCCATACTGGAGCTGAAAAAACTTCTTCCTCGCTACGAAAAGAGGCGGTTGTCGAAGCCGCTGCCGTCACTTATGACCAAAGTAGGTCCGTCGTCTATGTAAGCAGTGCCTACAACTTCAGCAAGAGAACGCAATACTTCTACGCTGACTTCTGGTAAAGAGCAAGAAAGGTGCTACAATTGCTCAAAGTTTGACCATTTTGCGTCCAGCTGTCCAGAGGAGAAAAGGCCGCCGGGCTCGTGTTTCCGATGTTTTGATACTGGACATACCTACAAGAATTGCCCAAAGGTGAAGCAGAGGCGAGTTGGAGCCGTGTATCCAGACAACAATGCCCTTAAGGCCAACGATAGTGATGAAGAAGTAGTACAACCATTGAGTGCCGTACAACTGGTGAGCGTTTCCTTTATCTTAGCAGAAAATAAGTATACTAATTATAAAGAATTTTACTCACTTTTGGATACCGGTAGTCCGGTTAGTTTCATCCGGAAGTCGTTGGTGCGTGAAGACATACCTTTAAGGAAGCTCTCGTACTCCAAATATAAAGGATTAAGAAACGTCAAGCTATTTACTTACGGTACTGTTTGTTGCTATATTATCCTTTCGGGTATAAAAAGGAAAATTTTGCTTATGATTATTCCAGATGATGCCATGTCAGTTCCTTTGTTGATTGGCCGCGATGGATTACGAGTTTTTAATATTACTTTACAAATGAATTTAAAGAGTATGTCTTCTCCGCAAAAATATGTTTCCGAAGCAAATAAAAATATTGATTCTTGTTTAAGTTCTATGTATTATTGTACGTACGCCCCTGAAAATGGGAAAACATTCAGTTCGATCAATTCGCCTAGTGAAATTACCAACAAATATTTTATGAACAGTAGTGTGCCACGCGATAGATCGGCTAAGTATGAGGCAGGTAGGAATGATTCTGCTCTTCAAGCTAGCAACGACGAGAAAGATAATAGTGTTTCCGAAATTTACGCCATAGAGCCCACGTTGGGTGAGGAGTTAAATATTTGCCCCAATCTTAGTCTAGGGATTTCAAAGAAATTCTCGTCGATTGTTGAGGACAAATATCTGAATTACGACAAACTAAAAGCTAAACCTCCAGACTTTGAGATGCATATTCAGCTTACGAATGATACCCCTTTCTTCTGTTCTCCCCGCCGATTGTCTTTCATTGAGAAGCAAAAGGTGAACGACATTATTAGAGACCTTCTGGATCGAAAGATTATTAAGCCTAGTGACTCCCCATATGCATCACCCATCGTTTTAGTGAAGAAAAAATCTGGAGAAACCCGAATGTGCGTAGATTACCGTGCGTTAAATAAACTTACAGTTCGTGATAATTATCCCCTCCCGCTCATTGAAGATTGCTTAGAGTACCTTGAGGAAAAGAAAATTTTCACGTTGTTGGATCTTAAGAATGGATTTCACCACGTTAAGATATCTTCTAATTCGACTCACTTGACTTCTTTTGTTACTCCAGGTGGATAGTTTGAGTTCCTGAAAATTCCCTTTGGGCTTAAAAATGCGCCAAGCATTTTTCAGCGATTTATCTCTAAAATTTTTAGGCAGTTCACTGAGAACAACCAAATTATGCTATATATGGATGACATAATCCTGGCAAGTACTAATGTTGATGATCACCTTCAGCTATTAGAACGCGTGCTTCAGTGCGTATCAGAAATCGGTTTAGAACTTAAGTTGTCAAAGTGCCGTTTCGGATATGGTACGATAGAATACCTTGGGTATAAAGTAACTGAATGCGGTATCCAACCGAGTGACTCCCATATTAAAGCTATACTTAATTATCCGGTGCCTAAAAATGCTAAGGAAGTGCATTCGTTCCTTGGCCTAAGTTCTTATTTCAGACTAAGTTCTTATGTTCATTCATTCTCACGAATAGCTAGACCTTTATATAATCTCATAAAGAAAGACACCCCATTTAATTTCACCACTGAATGTGTAACCGCCTTTTAACTTTTGAAGGATTCTTTGGTTTCGTCTGCGGTGTTAGCCATTTATAGCCCAGATCGGGAAACCGAACTTCATTGTGACGCAAGTGCGCTTGGCTATGGCACTGTCCTCCTGCAGCGGCAGGATGATAACAGGTTCCACCCTGTAGCCTACTTTTCGAAAAGCACCACACCGCAGGAATCACAGTACCACAGTTTTGAACTCGAGACCCTGGCGATAGTTTCCGCCCTTCGACGCTTTCGTGTTTATTTAGAAGGAATCCCGTTCAATGTGGTTACCGATTGTAGCTCCCTTACTCTTACACTTAACAAGAAAAACGTTAACCCAAGAATCGCGAGGTGGGCGTTAGAACTAGAGAACTATAACTATAAAGCCAAACATCGTAGTGGAGCTAACATGAGCCACGCAGACGCGTTAAGTAGATGTTTTATGATCTCTGCGGTAAATTCTGAAGAGATAGACTTTCAATTGAGAGCAGCTCAAAGTCGTGACCAGACGATCTCATCCTTGAGAGACAAACTAGGTGAAGAGGATTCTAGGTTGTTCGCTCTCCATGATGGTGTTGTGTTCCGAAGAGATAAGACTGGTAGACTCCTGTTTTATGTCCCTACCGTGATGGAAACCAATCTAATTAGGCATGTCCACGAAAGTATTGGCCACTTGGGTGTTGTGAAGTGCTATTACCAAATTAGAAAGAACTATTGGTTCTCTGATATGAAGAGCAAAATTGAGAAGTTTATAAGGAATTGTATCCGGTGCATTATGTATTCATCACCTGCAAATTCTGTTGAGCGTAATTTGTTTAGTATCCCAAAAGAACCGGTCCCCTTCCACACCCTACACTTGGATCATTTCGGACCTTTACCCGCTGTTCGATCAAAGAGAAAGCATATCCTTCTGGTAGTCGACGCATTCACAAAGTTTGTTAAGCTATACCCTGTCATATCGACAAGTACCAAGGAAGTGTGCGCTGCCCTTTGTAAATACTTCGAATATTACAGTAGGCCCTTCAGAATAATCACGGATAGAGGCACCTGTTTCACTTCTCTGGAATTCAGTTCCTTTTTATTAGATAAGAACATAACGCACGTTAAGGTGGCAGTTCAATCACCGCAAGCGAACGGACAGGTAGAAAGGGTGAATCGAGTGTTGACGGGTATGTTAGGGAAGTTAAGCTATGCAATAGATCACGGCGATTGGGTTCAGAAGTTGTCTCTCGCAGAGTATGCTCTAAACAATACAATGCACAGGTCTATCAGTAATACGCCTAGTAGACTGTTGTTCGGGGTTGATCAACGCGGCCCTAATATCGATAAACTGACAGAGTTCATGGAAGAAAAGCAGGTGACTCCCCTTCGTCGGGATTTGACTGAAGACAGGGAAAAGGCGTCGACAACTATGTCTGAAGTCCAGGAGTATAACCAGAGGAAGTTCGAAGAGCATCATCGTCCGGCGCTGCTGTATGAAACAGGAGATTACGTAGTCATTAGAAACATCGATACAACTATTGGTACCAATAAGAAATTAATTCCCAAATATAAAGGCCCCTACGTGGTTCATAAAGTATTACCGCATAATCGGTATGTCATTAGAGACATTTAAAATTGCCAAATAACACAGTTGCCGTATGATGGCGTTGTCGAGGCGAAAAATATCCGCCGTTGGAGGACTAGTGCTAGCTGACCAAATTGAATGTTCTCTTATGAACGCTTACCATTGTACTATTGAATTAAGGCACGAAAAGATTGTTGTTAAGTCATGCTAGATCGTGGTCGATCTAAATTGTCAGGTTGACCGAGATGTGGTAAAAAAAAGAGAATAAATTTTATTTTTGTACACATAACTTACCACTAGACCTTACATTATAAGCCAATCATTAGTGTAAACCCATCGTGATTAATCTAGCTGATCTAGTACAAAAAGGCGGGAAAATGGAGGGATTTCCTTCTTCTAAAGTGAGCAGTCACGCTGGGTGGATCGGCGTTCTCTAAAGTAGTTTAAATAAGTCGTAAATTGTATAATTTTTATTAAAAACAAAGATACTATAAATAGAAAAAAAAAACACAATTAAGAGATTCACCTCTATTCTACAAAATCAATAACTTTGTTAACTAATACTTTCTTAAAAATATAAACACAAATGCAATTTTTACAATGAAAAAAAAAAAAAAAAAAAAAACACATTCAATTAGTGACGAAAATAAGTCCTGCAGGCACCAAAACATATTTTACTGAATTGATAAACAAGACTGATCATGCATTTGTAAAAAAAAAAATAACAAGACTGTGACGGAATGTAATGAAGAAACCAGATACGCCACTGTGCACCATTACCCTCCCATACCTTAATACCGAGAAATATGATAAGTCACATTTTTTCCATGTTTTTCAGGCGAGGAGTTTACAAGTTGGAATGCTCATTTGTGGATGTGAAAGGTTTTATTTTACGCTTTTCAACTATTTCATAATAAAGGCACATTATTGGGTAAAGATATGGCATCAAAGTCAAAAAATTTACTTTTCAAGTTGGTGGTCTTCATTATTTACATAGCGTAGTCATTATAGACAAAAAAAGGGAGATTTTCAAGAATAATTCATGCAATTTAGGGAATTTGTACACACTTCCCCCTCAGTTGACCATTATCACCGCAGCTTCCATATTTTGTAAGCTGAACTCCACCAATGACGAAGAGGGGGATAGCTGTTTAAGTACAATTTCAACTTCAACAGTTGTCAACGAAGTGTCGTTCGTGGTTTAGGGTAAATAAAATTAAATTAAATTGTTGAAAAATTGTATTCTTTTGCAAATATTATATTTGATATTGACCTTGATATATAGTTATAATGAATAAAAGCCAGCTATCAGGAATCCTTTTATTATAGATATAAGTAATACTCATGTGATTTCTGAAACGCGGAAAATTATCTTATCGGGAAATTGGCCAAATTGTTAGAAGGAATCATGTTTCGGTGAACAAAGTTACTCGTAATGATAAATTTGAAAGATTTAAAAAATTGGAAAATTAAAACGGAGAGATAGAACTGGAAAGTTAAATGAAAGAGAACCAAGACAAATTGTTACTGAAGTTAGAAGAGATCCTAGTTCAACTACCATTAAAATTGCAGAAAACATATCAATAACAATAGAAAAAAAATTAGTGCGAGTACTGTACGACAAACTTTGCATAAATCGGGCTTACATGGTAGAAGTGTTAGAAAACAACCATTGACATATAAAGTGAATTAAAAAAAGCTTTTAAATTTTACAAAAAAATACAAAAATAATGATTTGGAGGGAAAAGAACAAAATGTAATGTATTTCTTTTTGTTTAAATTGCATATGACTTCAGAAATCATATGGGTGTTTACTTTTGAAGCCCACAGTATTAATTTGTCCTCCTCTTTGTTCGGCACCATCTCGTTAAATAAAGGCAATCAAAAGAAAAATAAATAAAATATTTCGTGCATTTCTGGGAAAATCATAGACTTTTCCCTACTGGTAGAACGCCGACCACCCAATATATTCTGTCCAATACGGCATTTGACGTTTTGCCATTTCTCAAAGTAGGCGAAGAAATAGCAAAATTAATAATTGGATCTTTTTAAAATATTTTGAACGGTATTGGCACAACCAAACAAAACCAACACAATGTGGTAGATTTACATAGTCATGAAACGCAACACGTGCGGAAAACTAGAGAATTAAGTTCATTTTTTACCATCGATGCCAGTTCCAAAGCAAGTGTGAGAAAAGAACTCTTACCGACAATTGTATTTCCTATAAATTATGGAAATTTGACTGAAGCAATTGTGCCATACACTAAAGTAAGTAAACATAAATTAATATAAAATATTCATGACTCTTAAAATGTATTTATCACTTCTAACTTATATTTATACCCTATACATGGTATACTAAGTTTAATACATGTGTACATAGTTTGTATCATAGAGAAATAATAACGATAGACCCCCGGACCGTTTTATCGTTAGGATGTTAGCGCTTTACGCGAGTACGAATTTCTTATTTTCTCATCACGTAATTTCAAAATTTTTTAATTTCATTATTAATTCATAATGAGTAATAACTGTGGTAAATGTGGTGACGCTATAAAGGATCATTTTACATCCAGTGTGGGAATTTGCGGTAGTAATTTTCATGACAAGTGCTGTGTTTTGAGTGAGAGTTTATTAAGTGTCGCTAGATATCACCAAACTTGACTTGTACTTTTGTGATGTGTGTGCTGGCTAAACTTCTTTATCTCTATTTGCAAAAGTTCGGTGAAATAACCAAGTTAATAGAAAATCGATTTGCAGAGTTAAAAGACGACCTCAAGTGTGAGTTCAAATCTATTAACACTATTGGAAGGGAACATCGTAACTCCTTTGAAATCGATTTATCAATTCCTACGTCACACCCGAAAGCTATCAAAGGTTCACTCTGACCTATTATCGGCGTAAATCCAAAACGTAATGAATACTTTGAAAATCATATTTTCATTTCAACATCATCAGCAGGCGTTAAAAATATTGCTCCAAAAAGCTCAGCTGTTATTTGATAAACAAACGGTGAAGTAAACAGCAAATAATTTCCACTACAGCTGTTTCATCTTTTCTGCCGCACAGATCGTTTATTTACATTTGTTTTTTTACATTAAAAAACTAAACCGGATGACATTTGTAAACAATGTGTTAATATACATATGTGCATAGTTTAGACTAGTGGCTGCCTGCGCCCTAAGCACAGAAACACTTAGACCAGAGTAGGTCCATTGTGATACCACAAGCTCAGGGGATTTCTCCAGTCCTACCTTAGAACCAATTGTATATTCTAATGAAACGATAGAGGTTCCTAACATTCGAGTTAGCTAGATCACAGAGGCTGTCCTAGAAGTAAGCTCACAAGTGAAGCCTTTTTCTGACATAGAGAGCCGGTCAAGTGTAGAGAAGATGGAGAGTTGTCTCCTCTTTCTCTTCGTCCCTACAGCTTCTGCAAAAGTCACTAAAAGTGAATCTGCAAATTTGTATCCTGCCTGGCAAGATCATCAGCTCTACAGTTCCCTGGAATATCCCTGTAGCCAGGCACCTAGAACAGGTGAATGTTAAACTGCTCTGCCATCTCGTTAAGAGACGAGCGGCAATCTAGAGCGACCTTTGATGTGGAAGAGATCAATTCCAGAGAGTGCATCCGTAGGCGTGGTTCTAAGTACACCACTATTGCAGAGACAAGCTAATCTCTGTATTTTCCCTATCTGGTTCTGGTGTATAGCTTTATACATATACGCCGTACATACGCATGGGCCTGATAACGGATACGTACAGTCAGTAAGTTATGTGAGATTGCATTTCCCACTCCTTGGCAATCTTGCACGAGTATAAAATTAAGTTAGCCTTCTTAAGGATGTTGGGGTTCCAGCTAAGTTTTCTATTGTTTATTCTCTAATCTATTAAAATAAGACCTAGGTATTTTGCATTGTCTTTAAAAACGAGGCTAGTGCCATTCAGTTTAGAAAGGGCTAAGTAAAGAATTTTATATTTCCTGGTGAAGAGGACCAATTCAGTTCTTTAAGCGGTTTGCCCTCTGTCCACATTTATCAGCCCATTTGGAGAGTTTATCAAGGGCATTCTGCAGCAACTCTCTTAGAGTAGTTAGGTGCTTCCCTGAGACAACTATAGCGACGTCGTTTAGATAATCGCCTTGCGGTGTTCTTCTACTGACAAAGCGAAGGTTGCGCCCAGTTTTATACTGATAATTCGATTGCTTAACAATTGGTTTATCAGTACGCTAAGCGAAGCCTCTACAATTGCACCTGGTAGGACATTGTTAGAAACTCCCTCAATATCAAGGAAGGCAACCATGGTATACACCTTGCACTTTAATAATTTTTCAATGATGCGTACCAGTGAGTTTCTACCGACATGGGCTTGGTATACGCATGCTGGGACGCTGACAAGTCAGGTTAAGAGCAATACTGCAACGGAGGTGACTATTGATCGATCTCTACAAGGTCTACAAGGTGCATACTAGGGAGAAAATTCCTATACATAAATGTTAAGCTAGGTGTTGTTCCACCTGCATTTGGTCGTAAGGTATAGGCGTGAAAATGTGTAGATCTCAGACAGAAAACTCGTCTCAGCCCCCGCTACGCAATGGCTTAAGAGCCTGTCAATGTCAAGTAGTTGCAACACATAGAATCCGTTGATCCGTTGCTGTATAGTTTTTAACTGACACGCAGATAGAATACTTGTATTCTTATGGCAGGTGGCCCATAACCGTCGCATGTGGGAGTATGAACTTCGACGGATGAAGTAGGTTTACTTTCTACTTTTTTTGTCCGTTGATCCGTTGGCAGTCAGTAAATTGAGAGTAAGCACTTTCATTGGTGGAAGCATTGAGATAGAAGAGAAGCTGTCATCGCCGTTAACAATCGGTTGACGTTTCAATCGGTCAATGAATTTATGCGACGGATTGTATGGGACTGTTCTTTCCGGCAGTACGTGAGTGTCACCGTCCAGAACGATATCGACTGATTCTATGGGTCGTGGCCTTAATTTTTCATCTGTTCTTCTTTGATTTCTTCTTTCTCTCGTTTTCTTGGCCCTTTCAGAATTTACTACCAGAACTGTGGAAGTATGTGGTCGACCAATCGCTTGCAGGAGGTATTTTTTACTACTTATGTTTTTATTATGCAATTCTCTTCATTGGAACATTGGTAGAGAGTTCCTTATGGAAATATGGCGAAGTACCTCGGCATGACATTAGACGCCAAGCTCAGATTGAAAGCCCACGTAAGTCTTATGGAATGTAACTCTGGGATTGCACCAAACAAAGTAATATCAACATCATTCAACGTTTACCAAACATAGTAGGCGCTCCGTGGTATATAAGAAACAGCTACCTCCACAGGGATCTTAATGTGGAGTTGGTTCAAAATGAAATTAAAAACGAAGCAAGAAGACACGAGAAACGTTGTTAATGTTATTAACTCATTGTTATTCATATTCATATTACAGGGGTGGAGGTTAATGTTGAAAGGATAATAATTTCATCTATCGGGTAATGAATCTTAATCCTATGTCTTTTTAGACAGATGTTAAAATAGTCTGGCATGCTGGTCGTCATTTGTGTTTCTAGTGTCAGACTTTTGGAACTGTTCTCATTGAAGTGCACTATCTAAATTGGTCGTTTTCGAGTACATTTTCCCATTAGTTATACGAATCTGTTGCATAAACAATCACAATCCCATAAAGCGCTCAATTCCGTGATTCCTTAAATTCTCTTGTCGTTTGATCATCATACGTACCTACCCAATACAACTATAAATTTGTATTTACTGCCTAGATAAATATGTCACATACAGGTGTCATTATCACATTTATTCAGGAAATTTTATTGCAATAGTTCATATAAAATATTACATACAACTGACAAATTCCAGTGATTAAAATAGATGTTTTGCACCAAATTCTCTATCTAATGGAACCTCATTAATCATCTTAGAAATGTTTTCCTGTTTGGTGGTAATGGGGTTAAATTTGAGAAATGTTGTTCCTTTTTCATGGAAATTAGTGTCGTTTGTGGAATATTACCATAGGTATTTATAACAAGTATCTACCTTATTTTGCAGACACATATAATAACAGTAAAAGTGTTCAAAGTGCTGTGTGATAAATCATTTTTGTGTTTGTTGTGTTTTGTTGTCCCTACACCTGGTATTAATGTTCTTGTACAGGTTTCCTTTTATATTTTATATTGGAGTTTCTGGTAAAGGGGGATATAACCATGACAATTAGACAATAGATAATATGCACGGGGGTCTAGTAGGTTAATTGCAAATCGTTTGTCTATTCTCTTTCTCTACCTTTGCATATATGTATGCACATCTGTTACTCGAATTCTTTATTCAAAATATACCTTCATATTTTATGTAAAAATTGCTAAAAATTACGTTCATAATTATATTCTTTTGAGGTCTAGAGAAGTCCTCGATTGAACTACTGGAATTTTAGACACATTTAGAAAGTCTGTTATGCAAAGTATCCCAACTATAAAATTTGGTAAAAAACTGTCTGCTTAATTGTGTCTTCCCAAGAGCAGAGACACCTTCAAGCGTTATTATCTGCTTAACGTATAATCGGCACATAATTCTTGCATTAATATTATTTTCCATGCCCTATTCTATTGGTGTATATTAATTTTGATTTATAGTTCGTAGAGCAGAATATATAATAAAGGCACGCCCTATAAAGTATATGCATAAACGATCAGTACAAATAGCCAAGTTGACTGAGCTACAGTTAGCCACATAAGTATTGATACACCCCCTTTCTCTGCATAACACAAGCAAAAAACAGATTACAGAAGCAAGAAAATAAAGAAGTAAAATTTAATTCTATATATTTGAGCAATATAGAACAGACTATACATAATTTTAACATAAATTCATTTCAGATTTTTGAATAAAAGAACAAAAGAAATAAAAAGTAATAAACTCAACCTCACAAAAGTATGACACATATTTAAAATTCTTGCTTAAAAAATAAAAGAACATAATTTAATATTTTGTTGGGTTACCCCGAGATTTGATTACAGCTTCTAATCTTCGTGGCATCGATTCCACCAACTTCTTGCAATAGTTTGAGTCAATATTAGCCCATTCTTCCGTAAGAGTGGTTTGTAAAGTCGACATCCTGTGTTTTCTTATTTGTTTCTTCAAATGTGCCCATAAATGCTCAATCGGATTTAAATCCGGTGATTGCGGCGGAGTATTGCGTGTTATACAGCTGACACATCTTTATGTCCCAAGCAGTGTGCTTGGGATCATTGTCCTGCTGGAACAAATAATCCGTTCCCATCTGTAATTTTTCAGCACTGGCTCCAAGATTGTTTTTAATTATGTCTATGTATTTAAACCGGTCCATTATACCGTCAATAAAAACAAGATTACCCACTCCAGATGCAGAAAAACACCCCCACACAGGGATGGAACCACCTCCATGTTTTACTGTGGGCCTAAGGTATTTTACCTTGAGAGGTTCTCCGGGTTTTCTCCAAATTTTTCGAAAGCCATCCGAAGAAACAATTTTAACCTTACTCTCGTCACTGAAAATTACCTTTTTCCAGAATTCCACAGGGTGGTGACGATGTCTTTTGGCGAATAACAACCTTTTCTTCTGATTTACCCCCGAAATGGATGGCTTGCGTATTGCAGTTCTCCCGTGAAAGTTCCTTTCCCGAAGAACACGTCTCACTGTCTCGCTGCTTATCGTAATGTACAGGCTTTCTTTCAGTTGGGTCACAAGTTTTGGTGCACTAATATCGGGTTTTTTCTCCACTTCTCGAACCAAATACCGTTTATTTTAAACACTTAGTTTCGTTGGTCTGCCACTGCGACTCTTGTTTTGCAGAGAATTCGTTTCTTTAAACTTCTGGACTATTTTCTGTATTGTTGTGAAACTTCTGCCAACAATTTTCCCAATATTTCTGTAGGATTGTCCTTCCGTGTGTAATTTAATTATAATTTTCCGCTCTTCTAATGTAGTTTCCTTCATTTTCCTTGATTCCATGTTTAAAATAAACTAAAAATTCCCTAACGAACACAAATAATGAATGCCAATAACTTCTACTCAAAGCAGGGAGTGAGTCAAACAAAGTATACATTGCTCAGACGGCATAACGGAACTATCGTTGGCGCCTAAAAGAGTGTGTGGCGTGGAATTCTGTCAATATTTTTATTTATTTTTTTTTTTGGAATATATGAGATTGATTTTGATTGTAATTGTGCATGGTTTCATTAGCTATTACTAAAATGAAGATAAATGAATTGAATAATTTTGTTTTTTTACTATTGTTTTGCTGGAATTCGTATTGAACCCAGAGAAAGGGGGGTGTATCAGTATTTTTGTGGCTAACTGTATGTCCTTCCGTCCGGCTTTCCGTGTTTCCTCAATTTTTGAGCCTTAAATTTTAAGAGAAGAAAATGAAATTTCATCTATAAACTATACGAAATAGTACAAGACAATCAATTTTTAAATTCGCCAATAAATGCTTTTATTATAAATAAATATATAAATATTTTGGCGCTAATTCAATGTAGGGCCTAGCCTAGCTTCTCGCAGCCACTCGTGCTGTGCGCCGCACGAATAGTTGAGACTTATTTATAGTTTTATGCCGTTTTCGAAGAGAAATTTTTTGTCTATTGAAAGAAGCTTTTCATGACTCTCGGATGTTGACAGACGTTCGCGAAAGGTGGGACCGTGAGAAAGCTTTTTATTTTTTTATTTTTGTGTTTTCTTGGATTTGAACCTTGAACTTCTCGCTCAATGATAGCGCACTTGACGGCTTCCACAAATACTTTTATTATAAACTCAAAATATTGTCTTAATGAGATATTCATGTAGACTTCACTTTCTCTACAATTGGTCCATACAATATGTAGAACCAAGCCGACATGTTGAGGGCGGATCGGTCCTTGCCTCAATTATATTTAGTATTTACAGATCAGACTTCGTTCGTCTCATAAACTACGAATTAGACATGTTTGCAGTTGATACGTGTATTGTATGCATGATATTGAAATTAATTTACAATCCGTTTTAAGTACAGTCCGAATGTACTTTATTATTTGGAAGATTAATATAAATGCTTCAAAGACTCAGGCTGTCGGGCTGAAAAAGAAAAGCCTGTTTCTTACCACACAACAGACTTGTCATAAACGGTACACAGACCGAGTGGAAAATCGAGCGATAAATATCTTGGTGTACATCTATAGTAGATAAAACATTGACCTTTGGTTTACATACTCAAGAAATCGTTAATAAGGTGAACAAAACAACAATGATCTTGGTTTATTTATTTATTTATATATATATTAGGTGCGCAACTAAGTTCTCAATAGATGGCTCCAGCAGTAAGTGCCGGTCGATTTTGACATATCCAAAACGTCATGAACCGAGCTTAGACATATGGTAAACAAACTGTTTTGACACATTAGTGATTTTGTTTTGGCGTCATATACTTTTGGTTGTGTGAAAATGTCTGATTTTGTGCCAAATAATCGTCATTTGCGGGAAGTGTTGATTTTCTTCTTTCATTCGAAGAAAACAGCGGCTGAAGCGCATCGAGAGCTCCAAAAAGTTTACGGAGATGCTGCTCTAAGTAAAACAACGTGCCGTGATTGGTTCCGTCGTTTCAAAGACGGTGATTTCGATGTTGACGACCGTCCGCGTGAAGGAAGGCCAAAATCCTTCGAAGACGCTGCATTGGAGGCATTGCTCGATGAGGATCCATGCTAAACACAAGAAGAGTTTGCTTCAGCATTAGGAGTTACCCGTCAAGCCATTTCCAAGCGATTGCATGCGTTTGGAATGATTCAAAAACAAGGAACTTGGGTTCCTTATGATTTGAAGCCAAGGGACCTTGAGCGTTTGAAGGGTTTTCTTGATCGCATCGTGACGGGTGATGAAAAATGGATTCATTACAGCAACCCAAAGAAAAGAAAGTCATGGGGATTGCCCGGTTATGCTTCTACGTCGTCGGCTCGGCCGAATATTCACGCTGCAAAGATTATGCTGCGTATTTGGTGGGACCAGGTCGGTGTCATTTATTATGAACTATTGAAACCCAATGAAACCATCATTGGGGAACGGTAGCGACTTCAACTGATGCGATTGAGCGAGCACTGCGCGAAAAACGGCCACAATACGAGCCAGAGGACGAAAAAGTGCTTCTACAGCATGACAACGCTCGGCCTCACGTTGCCAAACCCGTTAAAACCTACCTAGAAACGCTCAAATGGGAAGTCCTGCCCCACCCGCCATATCCCCCAGATATTGCGCCTTCCGATTATTACTTGTTCCGTTCGATTAAACATGGTCTGGCTGATCAGCAGTTCCGCTCATATGAAGACATCAAAAAATGGCTTGATTCGTGGATAGCCTCAAAAGATGAACACTTTTACCGTAACGGTATTCGAGCTCTGCTAGAAAGATGGAAAAAAGTTGTAGCGAGCGATGGGCAATACCTTGAATGATTCACTTGTAACAATTTTTTCACAATAAAGTTGCATTTTCATCAAAAAAAAAAAAAAAAAAACAGCGAGAACTTAGTTGCGCACGTAATACTCGTATATGTATATTTATTTAGTTATTTATGTGCATATTAATTTACTTGTTTATTTATATCTACATATTTATTTATTATTTTATCTGTTCATTTTATTTATTTATATATACTCGTACATATATTATATATAAGCACTTCATAAATTAAGTCGATTTCAACCAAGTTCTTCTTTCCACTCCAGTATCCAGTTATTCCTTTAAGGTTTTCTTTCAGCTTTTCTTTCAAATAAAATCATAATTTTGATATATGTTTTGTTGTAATAGTTTTAGTATCGTCAGTAGTAAGGTATTGTTATACCATATCTCTGTAAATTGTGCAATATAGTACTAAGAAAATAATGTATCTTTATCGCTTCAATAAAACGTACAATCCTAATAAAATTATGAAACGCCCTATAACTTTATAATAACAATATTTTGGCGCTAACAGTCTAATGCAGGGCCTGGCCTAGTTTCTCGCAGCCACTCGTTCTGTGCGCCTCACGAAGGGCAATTTTTTCGATTGAGAGAAGTGTGAACAGTTTTACTCTCCGATGTTTGTCAGACGTTTGCGGGAGGTGGGACCGTGAGAAAACCTTTTTTTTTTGTCCTTATAACTTAGGGAAAGGAAATTTTTTTTTTATTTGCGAGAAAATTTTCTATCTCAAGATTTTTATCAATCGTGATATTACTGCAGTAGAAGAACTCAAAAAAATGGGTCTCGCAATTCTGTCTGTACCCTGGCGAAATGCCCAGAGGAGAAATTCAATACAATTTTCTTGAAAACGGTTCTTAGGATTTTGATAAAAATTCATATCTAGACTCCAAAAACATTTGGAATAAGATTGCATAATCAGTTTTGCCTAAAAATTCGAATAGCGGCACTTTACTTATAAGTGAACTTGCAAAAATTGGTTATTTCTCGGATATGGCCAGGACGATTTTGTTCAAAATTGTTATCTAAGTTAACTCTGATATATGTAAGGACATGGCGTTCACAATTTTGACATATGCACAAACAATTTTTTTAGATGTTTGACGCATTTTACGGAAACCCCATTTTGTTGCCTCGTACAGATCTTTCCTAAATATGAAATGAAAAATAAAGTGACCCAGTCGTGCCCTTTATTCCCTCTTTTTGTCGTAGAGACTTGGCTTGTCTTACCATTGGTATTTTAAGTTTACTCCAAGGAGGCTCGATGTCTCAGATTTATGTACCACCTACTAAACCAAACATATACATATTCTATGATATTCCATACAAACATACTATACAAATTTTGTATGTACATATGTACAATGCACAAGCATATATATATATAGCACATGTTTGTATTAAACCTCAGCTTAATGTATTCTGCTAAAATAACAACATAATTTATAATCCCCTTCAGATTATCTCATTTCGTTTGGTTACGGCTGTCATTTGACTTTAGATTTTGTGAATCCTTCTCATTTCCCAATGTTAAAAGTTAAAGTTCTTGAAATATTCTCGTGTCCCCTGCCACCATCCAGCTATGATACCTGATTCCTAACATGTAATGACAGATGACTTCTGATACAACGAAAATTGCACTGTCAAAAAGTTTATACCCAAAACAAGTTACCCTAACAAGGATCCATATATCAACGTACTCGTATATGAGTACGGAGTGGCAGAACAAGGTGAAAATGTATGTTAATTAGTTTCTTACCTCTACAGCAAAGGAGTTGTCATCATAGAAGGTTCATTGGGGCGACAATTCTATGGGTTAACCTCTCATGCTGTTTTGAGTGTAATTTAAAAGTTTGTGTCTTGAGGGTAACGAACAAAACTAGTCCAAAAGTTAAAAGCTATCATCTGCTTCAATTGAGGTTGTCTGACAGACTTAAAAGTGGATTAGAAGTACACTTGTGCGTCACGCATGTGTAAATTTCCAACATTCAAATACCTACTTACATTTAAAATTGGATCGCGGTCTTTCCTCTTATTCTTAAGGATATTTATTCTTGTCCTTAAATATGGCTGCGAAATGAGGGTAATATACAATACAATCAATCTGTCTACATGAGGGAGATACTTTAAGGGTATTACTTAGATTGGAATTGAAGGTAAGAGTTTGATTTTCAATTCAAATCGAAGGAAGTGATATATTGGGAAAAGTGATTGATTTAATGTTGAATTCTTGGGATATCTTCCTATTCTATAGGCACATCCCATCTGATGTTGGAGATGATTGATTGCGGCTGATGTTTTTGAAGATAAAATTTCCTTTGAATTAAGTTTTTCGAACGAGAATCATGAATTTAAACTTTTTCTTTTTTATTGTTGCCTATATACATATATATATGTATATACAGGGTGGCTCACACTTCATTTTCAGTCCACCGAGGTATCCATTCATTGGATCGAGCAAGGGTGGTCGATTTTCATCCCTTGCCACGTTATAAAAGATTTTAAAAAATTCGGGTTTGAAGTTTTCATAATTTATTGCACTATAACTTTTGAATTGCTGCAGTTAGAAAAATACTTATTTACATTTTAGAACGGCCATTTAATAACAGAACTAGGAATAAGTGTTTCATGCGATTCTTAAATGAAAAAAATTTTTTTTTTTTTCTTTAAATGCATTTTTTTAAATGGCATCTGTTTGAGAGGAATCTCTTTTGAAACCGCTATGAACTAATAATGAGACTTCGTCAAGGCAGTAACACCCTGCAGAAGTTGAATGGGAAAACGGAAAATTGTGTGCTTGAGCGTAAGAACATTTGATGTGAACATTTTTAAGGTGAGAACTCAATTAGCGATGTTTTGCGCCATTTTGGAACCACAAACTCATGTAACCTGGTTGTATTATTAAGTTTACAATTGAGATGTAAGATGAATTAAACCCAGCCTGTCGAGCTCAGGTAGAGGATGAGGGCTTCAATCCTTTTGTCAAATATCTCTTTCAGGTCGTCGAGGAAGGGTTTACCTACAGTATGTCTGGTTCACGCTAGGGCCGCACATCTGCAAAGAAAGTAAAGAAGAGATTCTTTCTCGTAGGTATCTCCGCAGCTACGGCACAAGGTGTTGTGGAGGATGCCAAACTAGGCTGCATGGTTTCCTATTGGCCAATGGCCTGTACCTATGGCTACAATTCTACCCATATTTGGTCTTGATCTGTTTAGTCTTGATCTGATCTGATCTGATTTAGGTTTGTCAAAGCTTAGCCATGTTTTTCTTGATATAGCGCAGGTAGAAAGCGTGTTTCACCCGAGATTGGCAAGATGTAAAAAGTGACTATGAATCAACAACTGTTCAGATCGTTTGCTCGTTTCGTTGGCATACATATTATTACCTTCTGTTTACTGAAATTGATTCTTTGATGGATTTCCCACAAAGAAGCAATACGAAGTTTTTACGTCCGATCAACAGACGATCTAATAAAACTCGTTATTGATACATAGGTCATTTTGTCTAAAAAATGTCAAAATCACAGGATGTTTGATTGGGATGTAGAGGGTTGGATTTCAAATTTGTTAGCCGCCTAACTAAAGAATTCCTGAACGAATTTCGATAAAATTTGGCAAATAAACTTAGAATTTTTCTCATGAGGGTGGCCGTGGTGTAGTGGTAACTTGTCACGCTGCAGGTTCACGGTTCGAATCCTGATGTCAATATTCATCTATTTATTTCGCATGAAATAAATAAAAAAGTCGATCAATTGCGAAAGCTTATGTCAACTCTACTGCGAAGGCATAACACTAGCAGTATGGTAGTCATATCGCTAAAATGCAACTTGATCCTGATGATGACATCAAGAGGACGGAAAAAAATACTGTAAATCATAAGCAACGACAACAACAGCGAAAACAAAAAAAAAAAAATACTCCCCAGTTATCTGGACACCCACCTTTGGAATTTACTGAATCTTAATACCAGCTGAGTTTAAAACCAACTACACCAATCTTTTTCTCTGTCTCTTCCCCTTTCCTCAAAAACGCCCGTGTCCTAAAATTAGTATAAGGGTATTCATAACGCCTTTCACACGTGCAAATTATATATAAAAAAAAAAAAAACATTAATAGTTTCGGAAATAGAATGGGGTTTTTGAATGCTGGAAAAATATTTGTGAAGACTTTTGGCGAGACACATTTAAATGGGACCTTACTCAGCGAGTTTGTTCGATGCGTACCGGATAGCAAAATTCGAAAGATATGGGAAAATAATACTTGATAAATAAAAAATTTAGACTACATGAAAGTTTTCGCAAATTATTTTTGCCTGGATTTAGCTTCGACTCTGTCGGACAATTTGGAAACCAAAAATGTTTTTTTTTTTTCATAATTTGCGAGCGTCAAAGGGGATATGAATACCCTTAGACAGAGAAAGAAAGAAAGAAAGATTTGGTGTAGTGGTTTGAAACTCATGTGGTATTAAGTTTCTGTAAACTCCAAGTTTAGCGCCCAGATAACTGGGGAGCTTTTTTTTTTTGTTTTACTTTTGTCGTTACTCACGATTCACAGTACTTTTATCCGTCCTCCTGGTGTCTTCATCACGATCAAGTTGCATTTTCAGCTATATGACCACTCTACTGCCAATGTTATACCTTCGCAGTAGATTTGTCATGCTTCCACAATTGGTTGACTTTTTTATTTATTTCACGCGAAATAAATAGATGATTCTTGACATCAGGATTTGAACCGTGAACCAACAGATAGCAAACTTAGAAGTAATTGGTACCAATTTATATAAATGAAGCGTTTTCTACATTGCTGAATCTGAATTCGGAGTCAAACTATAAGTGCATTCAATATGGAGAACAAAAGGCCAAACATATTAACAAATTCCTTCTTTTTTCGTAAACTAATTAAGCCAGTAAAAGAACAATATAGGTAAAAATCTTCTTGGGGTCTCACAATCTGAAGACAAAATTTAATAATTCAAAATAAAGAAATTAAAAAATACTGCTAAAATTGACTTCGATTGGTCCACGTATATGTTTTCGAGGCAGCTTAATTCAAATCTGAAGTCCGAATTTTAAATTTCTAAACCACCCCTATATATACATATGTACGAAGGACAGGCACACAATTTCATACCCGGTAATAATTATACAGATTTTGACAATATGAGTTTATTATGTATTGTTTAAATACTGGTTTTCGTCAAAATCTTCATATTCAGGTAATTATCTTTTTGGCGTTTGTATGTACCTTTTGTTTTTTTTTTTTTGAATTTGTCATACTTGCCCCATTAGAGAAACTCGAAAAAAATTATCTCGCAATTTCACTTTTTATTTTCTAAAATTTGGTCCATGGCAAAACTCCCTCCTCCTTCCTGCACTCTGTAAAGTTCGTGGGCATAAACAATGTATATTTATAAGAGAAGATAACCCATCGGTGCTCCCATTTTCTACAAACAATCTAAAATGTATATGATGTACGCTGCCAATCGAATTTGTTTCCATCCCCTATGTTTGCTGGTTGCAAATGAAAAGAGACCATATACCATAGGTCTTTTCTTTAAATTTTGCTTTCCGCAAAAGAATGTATAGATACTTTCTTGCTCTTTGATAAACATTACGCACCAATTTTTAATTACACTTGTTTACTAAATAAATATGGCCACGCCTCCATCTTAAACAACTTTAATATCTTCCCTGAAGACATGACTACACCATACCCAAGTTAAATTTTGACAAAAACTTCCAAGCTACCATCCCTTCCAGAGCATTCTGGGAAGAAGGTGGTTTTACGGAAGATAAGTCGGTACATTTCTATACCGAAGGTTCAAAAACTAACGACGGGGTGGGTGCTGGTATCTTCTCTGATAGGCTTAACTTAAACCTCTCTTTTCGTCTCCCAAACCACTGTAGCGTGATCCAAGCGGAGATAGTGGCAATAAGGGAAGACTTGTCTTGGCTAAAGAAAAACCTGATATCGTCCATTGATATCCGCATCTTTTCAGATAGCCAAGCCGCAATCAAATCCTTGGAATAATCCTCAATAAATTCTTTAACAGCTCTAGACTGCCGATCGTCTCTTATAGAGATGGTGAAGCAGTTTAATATTCACTTAATTTGGGTGCCAGGGCCTAAGGATATTCCAGGGAATTGTAAGGCTGACGAACTTACCAGACATGGAACAACCAATACTCATCCTTCCAGACAAAAGTTTACTGGGTATGCCTATCGCTATATGCAAACTTAAATTAAAACTGGATGCTATCATAAAGATAAATTCTAGGTGGACAAGGGATACAACTTGCCTAGTGACAAAACAGATTTGGCCTATTCTGGATCTGAAACGCTCTAGGAATTTTATTTCTCTAAATAGAAAGCATATTAGCGGTGTTATAGGTGTCATAACTGGACACTGTCTAATTGGCAAGCATGCAACAAGGCTTGGCGTCTTTTCTAACGATTTCTGCAGAGGGTGCATGGACGAGGAGGAGGAGGAAGAGACAATTCTTCACCTTCTTTGCACCTGCCCAGCTCTCTCACACAGAAGGAAACTCCACTTAGGAGCCTTCTGTTTCACCTAAATGATCTGAATAATATTGATGTTAGGGACCTTCTACGCTTCATCAGAAGCTCTAAATGGTTCAACGAGTAGGCTAGTGGCCGCGTCTCAAACCCATGTGGTATCACAATGGACCTATTATTGTTCTAAGTGTGTTGGTTTCCTTTTTTTGCTAACAGCCACTTCAACCTAACCTAACCTACTAAATAATAGATCAAATATGATATTTTATTTAAGGATTATGCATCTTGAATTTACCTTTCTTAAGTTTTTTTTTATAAAGGAGTTGCATCAAAATGTAGTGTCGACTGCTTTTTATTTCGTGAACAAGTATATGAAAAAAAAATGTTTGCGGTTCTACCTCGAAAATGACCCATTTTACGAAAAATATGATTAGGATCCTTTTGTGTAAAATTGCATTCCGATTAATTAAGGTATTGGCGAAAAGCTCATTTTGGAGTCTATTTTCCAGATGGCACCAAACGTACACCCCACACCCCAGGAGAGGAGGAAATGATACGTTATTACCGAATTTATAATAAAACAATTGAGACCGTTTCCAGCTTTATGGAAATTATTTAAGAATTCAAAACCCTAACGCCTGGCCTATAAGCATATTCAATTAAAAATTCTAAAATAGTCCAGCGATATATTTTTTTTTATTATCCTGTGTTTGATAAGAGACCTTAAATGTCATAAGTCAATTACAAATTCTAAGAATAAATGCAGCGTGTACATCATATGTATAAATATGTTTATACTCAAACACATGTGATCAATAAATAAATATATAATTGATTTCTACTTTAGAACGTACATATGTATGTAGGTAAAATACGTGAATTGTAACGTTCTACGGACTGTCGATGAAAAGCCATAAAAACAGCAATCTTAGAAATATTTTATTCAATTATCAAATGCTCACGTAACAACATTTACGAGTAATAAAGAATATGTCAATTCTGTTATTATTACTCTCGTTCAAAAGTACATCACCCACGTACGCAATTTTTCAGCTGAAATGAAATCTTACATGTACTTAAAATTTATTGAATTATTAATTATACTTTTCATTTAAGTTTAATTACTTTTCAAGACCCCTTTATTTTGTTGTTTTTCAATGCATACAAAGATGTATGAATGCCTACGAGTATGCACCTTACCCAGCAAATGTAAGTAGAATTCCAATTTCATTCATAAAAGAAAGGCTCATATAAAAAAAAAACCTTATAAGAAACGCAAGCATATAAACAGTGGCCTTTCTCATGCGTAAATTACGCTTATAAGACAAAAATCTATTTAAAAAAAATAGAGTTAGACCTCGCGCGATTAATGGTATATACACTTAGCGGTTAAGTGTATATTTGTTTTCACACAGCTCGCGAAAGATATTTTGATGAAATTCAATTTGTATGTACATCCTGATACGTAGGTCTTTTTCTCTCAAAACTAACAAAATCGGTTCAGGTGTGGGTGGCTTGTTGTGGCGGGTTTTAAAAATCTTTAAATCTTTGTTGTAATTTTTCGTTGCATCTGAAATCTTCGCATCAACAGTTCCGGTGATGGAGAGAGGAGACATCGTCTATGCCATTTTTTGAGTTTTTTTGTTGAAGAAACTTTATCAAAAAAAAAAATCATTTACATTTTTTGACTCCTTGGAAGTTCATCTTTAATTCGATATAACGCATGGGGTGCATATTATTTAATTTTTTTTTAATTCATATGTATTTATTTATTTATAAAGGATTTTTAAATAAGGACATAACAATTTTGTATTTAAATAAAACGCAGAATAATTGAAACATCGGGCTGAGATTTATTCCAGGTATAGTACACATGTTAAGTTTAAGTATGGAATTCGATCTCGTTCATATGACCACCGCGAGCGCGTTTGCAGCGATCGATTCTTTGAAGCCAATTTTCCACCACTCTTCCACACATATCGACCGGAATGTTGGCAATTTCGCGTCTGATATTGTTCCTGAGCTCTTCTAACGTTGTTGGCTTGTTGGCATAAACCAACGACTTAACGTAACCCCCTAAAAATAAATCAATCGGCTGGCCATTTGACCAGACCATTTCTCGAGATTACACGATTACCGAACTTCCCTTCAATAGATCAATTGTTTGACCAGCTGTGTGGCATGTAGTACTATCTTGTTGGAACCACATATCATTCTGGCCAAAAATAGTCTTACAACATGGTATGATAGCGAACTCCATTGACCGTAACATTGCGATCATTTTCATCGATAAAAAAAATACGGTCCAATCACACCTCTGGCATGTCCACACCATACGATCACTTGATGCAATGGAGTACTTGAAGCAGATGTGGGTTTGTTGCTGTCCAATTGACAAAGACATTAAGCCAAATGAATGAGCTTCACCGCTGAAGATGATTTTCGATGAAATTCAGGATCGGACAAGTTTCGGCGCTTCTAATGATCAAGAGGCTTCAGTTCTTGAATAATTTGATCTTGTACAGGTATAGGCAAAATTCGCCTAAATGTGGACTGAGAGATTCCCAATTCCTGTGAACGGCGTGGAATCGACTGGTTTGGTTCATTTTGAACTGAAGCATTTACGGCTGCGATATTTTCGGTACTTCGACCGGTGCGTTGTCTCACTGTCACTGGAATAATCAATAGTGAATATGTATACTCGAATTTTATCCACTATGGCACTAGAAATTGAAGTAAGCGCTCTTAAAGTTGAAACCACCGACTCAGAATTTCGGTTAAAATTTTTAATAGTTTTCAAACGTGTCGGTCGTTCGCGAACTTCACCATGATAAAAATGTAAACCTTGACTGACGTTTTGAAAAGAAAATTTAAAATACAAAATTTGTATGTCCCTATTGAAAAAACCTTTACAAGTAAGACGTTTTGTATTTTTTTTAGTACTATGAAAGGGATATTACGAATGTGGTTAGATTTCAATACTATATGATATTGATATTATAATTCTATAAAATAATATAAAAAGATGAAAGAAAGAGAGATAGAACTAACGCTGACTATAAAAATAGTTAAATTTTTATAATTTGTGAAACATAAAAAAGGCGCCATTAATTCAGGTATTTAAACGAAGGTGCCACTCTGTTGAACGTTCTCGCAAACTGACAGAAGTTTAGTTTGTTATGCAAATAACGTGGTGACTTTGTATGAATGATTTTATGGAGAAAAACAGAATTTCTTGCACTGATATACTGCGAGAGAGTGCAACCTAAGATTTTGGTAGGCTGATGTGTGGTAATATCTCCGCAAGCCACAAGTAGTTTATGTTCAGAGGCAGAGTCTAATCTTGGATACACAACTTCCGAATAAGTGATTAGGGGCAGGAGTAATGTTTTGGCTAAGTGAAGCCTTGTTTCAGTTGGAATGAAACTTCTAAACACCCAGTCTTTCCTCAGAGCTTCATCATTGCGCCCAACAATCAAACTGTCTTAACAAAAAAAAAAAACTTTAAAACACAAACTTGTCACTGACTTGTCTTTCAGACAAATAGAGAGCAAGTCGTTTGTATTGTATTCCATATTTGAGAGCAGTATTGCTTGTGTTTTACGTGGATTTAGGGAAAGACCATTTATCTCCGACCAGCCATGAAGTTCCGTGAGATCCTCATTAATCATAACAACAACTCTTTAATGAGGCAAATAGGCCTCGACAAATAAATCTGTATATCGTTAGCATAGAGGTGAAAAGAAACATTTTTGCAAACCCTGGGTAAGTCATTTATTAACATACAGAAGAGGATTGGGCCCTCAAAAACCATATAAAAGGCGTCTGGGTTCCGAAATAACCTCACCAACCAACACTCTCTGGGTTCTGTTTGATAAATAATTATTTATAAGACGTTTAGTTTTATCACTAAACCCAAAATAAACAGAAAATTTTTGGCATAAAATGTTATGATCCACACTATCAAAGTCCTTGGAAAAATCAACGAGGCACAGGATCGTTAATATGTCTTTATCAAGTTGAGATCTTATATTGTCAAGTACCTTTCATCGCAGTGGAACTACTGTGATTAGCTCTGAAGCCAGATTTCCAGATAGAAGATCATTTTCATCAAGATAAAGACTAATTTGGTTGGCAAATATTTTCTACAAGAGGTAGTATGTTTATTAGACGGTAGTCACCAGGTAGTGGTGGGTACGATGCTTTTGCAACAGTAATAATTCTGCTTTCTTTTCATAAGAGTGGAAAAGTTGAGGACGTAATGCAATGGTTAATGAGATGCGTAAGCGGACTTAACAGTGAAGGAAGAATGAGTTTTATAAATGTAAGGGGTATGCCATCAACACCAATTGCATCAGATTTAAGCACTTTAACAATTTCACTCACTTCACTACTTTAAAGTCAAAGGGCTCTTGAGATTTTCTACACAACGCGCTAACAGGCACAAAAGTGGATGGACTTGATGTGTTGGCCAGAAAATGATCATAATGAGCATTGGGATTGAGTGCACAATCTAACTTTTCCCTTTTGTCAATACCGATATCCCGCAGATTAGATCAGTAACCTAGGCAGTATACTAACCCAAGCTTTGGTTACTTCTCCAGTTATGGTCCCGCTTATTTCGTTGCCTTATTAAAGAACAATTTTTATTACGTATACGGATTGTCTTAACAGGGACTTTCGAACAGTTCGTTAATACATGGTTGTATACAACACCGTTCCTCATCAACATTTGCAACATATTTACAGTCGTCCCAAGGCATGCAACTCGCATCAAAACTTGTAATCTCTATACTGAAAAGTTAAAGGTATTATCGAATGGGAAAAGTGTATGTCATATGTGCAGGAAATAAGATCATGATCTGAGATCTCACCAAGAGTTAATTGGTCATGAAGGAGCACATTGGAAGGATTCGCTACAATAAGAAGGTCGAGCAGACTCATGGTATCATTTGGCGCATAATGAGTGGCATATATGCTGTTCATACATTAATCCAGTTGAGATGAAAGTGAAATTGGCGTTAAAATCTCCACAGACAATAATATGATATGGAACAGGAGAAAAGCTTTTGTTTGGGTTGTACACATCAAATACTTCCATAATTTAATATTCAACATTTAAAAGTTGATCTGTAGTAAATGGTAATACCTCCCCCCAGATGAATCTATCATTGCGATATAGCATGTATGATAGTTTGGTATATCATATATATAGCTGGAAATACCACGCCTGAACCATGTTCCACTAACACAAATGATATCTACATCCATAAAGAACATTCCTAACAAAGTGCAATTTTGAGGGATCGAAACTCCTAGTGTTAAAGTGGTATATTTTAAGCCACGATACAAATTGGATAGAACTTTAGTCATTATGTGTACTGATATTATGAGCCCCTGTCAACAGCATTTGTATCTACTAAATTCTGTCCAAATGTCATAAAATACATAAAATATATAGGACAAACAGGGAAGCCACAAGTGACAATATATAAAAAATAAATAAAAACACTCTAAATCGGCACCATAGGAAAAAAGGAGATGGGACAATAGAGGGTTCGAGGAAAGAGAGGAATTGGGAGAGGAAATAACAATAACATAATTTGAATTAGAATTTTGCTAATGAGTTTAATTATTAAAGTTACTAAATAGGTCCTTAAGAATTATTAATTCAGAAATTAGAAATAAAAAATAATTCAAAATTAATTTAAAAATTATATGTACGTAAGACTGTAAAGTACAGGCGCGCCGACGATCCACCCAAATGATTCCTTTTGTCGCCATGTTAACATATCAACATACACAAGTGAAGCGCAACACTCAATCCCAGTCAGTCTACTCTCAGTCGTCCGTAGAATCAGTCGATCAGTGTCCGCGCACATCTTTATTCATACACATGTTCATTTATTTTAGTTTATATTATCTTCTGTAACAATAGACATTAAACTCTCCTTTTTACATGTATATAGTTTGATAATGTGAAATGATCTACCAGGCTCTGTATATCCCCATCAATACAACCTTTAAACGTTTAAAGCCAACGTGCACAGGCTTCTCCTCAGTTCCTCTTCCCTATTTTCCTAAACGCCCGTGCCCTGAAACAATATAAGGGTATTCATATTAGGTCAAACTTTTCAGAAGTTACGAGCGTGTGACAGACATACGGATAGACAGACACCGTGTTGAATCCGTTAGTGTTCCCCTTATGCCATTCTGATACGGAACACTACAAGATAATATTACTTAAGAAGATATAAAACTCTCTTTCTTCATACTTATAAATTATTTACAGTATACCCTATCCCATGGGATAGATCCACAAGCTAAAAAAGAAATATAAGAAATATTTTGCTTTATAGCTATCGGTTGTGTGCATACTCGTATGTATATCAAATGTGATTTTTTTTTGTATGTCCTATGTTCTCATATAATCTATGGAGGAAATAAAAATGATATAAGAAAGAAATTCTATGGATTTAAGAACTTTCTTCTATCTTTTACCTACTATATCTGCATATTAAGGATATCTGTTCATTTAAAGGAGTAAACTCATGAGCTCGGTTTTGCGTGAATGTACGCTCTGATTTTATGTGAACCGACCTTTGAAATGGTGTCGCATTTATTTTGGCCACATATACGTTGGACGAGATCGCCCATCGCGAAGCCTTTGCTGTTATTGCTGCTCAAACAAACCTAATTAAGCCGCGTACTGCTGGGATGAAGGACTGGGTTAAACAAAGGGATTAGGAAGACTTTTGTGTGAAACGGGACGTAGAGCTCGCATTGTACCACCATTTTTTAAGAATGACGCAAGAACAGTTCAACTACTCCTGCATGCTATTGAGGTCATTCGTTGAAAAAAAAAATAAAAACAACCAAATGCGAAAAAGTATAATATTTCCGCAGCGGACGGACTGATGCTGGGCTTGAGCTTCTTAACAAGTGAGGAAAGCTTCAGCTCATTACAATATTCCGTATTCCACAGCCACCCATATCTACGATCATCCCTGGGTATTGGATGTCATCTACAAAGTACTTGTAGATGAATACCTTCAAGTGAGTTAATACTGACAGTTACATTTTATGCATTTAATCAAATCTCAATAATAGTATTGATGGGTATAGCGCTGACACTGAATACAAGCTTATTTACATCGATGTTGGACGCAATGGTAGCTGTTCAGATATGGGTGATTTTATTAAGTGTAGCTTTGCTCGCGCTATGGACACCGAACGTCTTGGATCACCACCTCCAAAGCCATACTGAAAGTTATATTTTATGCATTTAATCAAATCTCAATAATAGTACTTATGGGTATAGCGCTGACACTGAATACAAGCTTATTTACATCGATGTTGGACGCAATGGTAGCTGTTCAGACATGGGCGATTTTTTTAAGTGTAGCTTTGCTCGCGCTATGGACACCGAACGCCTTGGATCACCACCGCCAAAGCCTTTGCAGGGGTGAGAAGTGCCATACGTTTAGTTGGCTGATAATGCATTCGATTTGCGAACAAATCTCATGAACACGTCTGTTCAACATAATCCGCAAATGATGGAGCGTGTCTGTAACTTTCGCCTCAGCTTGTCGTGTTATCATGTCGGTGCGTTTTCGAGTTTTACGTAAGTCGATAGCTTTGGATACCGAAAAGTCAAAAAAGATACGTTGTCATGATTATGACCAATAAGTAAAGATAAAAGCACCACCCCAATCGCCATAATGCGGAGGATGACTTTATTCCTGGTGAGTGGCGCCATTGGATCTTTGGCAAATGCACTTAACGCCAAAGAGATTCAAAAGGAGTTTCCAGATTATTTCGTCAATGGAGGTGAATTAGACTGACAGTTCGTTATGTTGTAAGAAAATAAAAAAAAAAGTTTTTATTTGCGCTTTTTTAAATCATATTATAAAAATAAAACTTTTATGAAAAAATATTAATCGACACAAATGGTCTTATTGGTTTCATTCTTTTATTAGTACTTATTTTTCGATTAAACTATGCTACCGTATGTCACATTTATCTGTCAAAATCGGTCATATGTGGTCATATTCGTCATATGATCTTTTGAGATATGCCCACTATGTAACAGTATTCGCATCGCCTATGCCATGGTTTTATATAACAAATATTTTTTTATACTTTTGGATTCCTTGGAAGTTAAGCTCTAATTTGATGTATCACATGACGAGATATAAAAATATAGTTTTGTTCTTGAGGTACATTAGATACATATGCCCCCAAAAGCAACTCACAAAAATATTTTAATTATTTTTAAAACGTTTCCTAATTAATTAAGTGGATTAAAACACCACCTACTATTTGTGTGCAAAATTTCAGGTGTTTAAGTTATAAGCCTATGACAGACACACGTTTAAACTACTCTGGTACAGAACTCAACAAAATCAATGTAGAATAAAAGAACTATTAATTAGCTGTCATCCTCGTTTATATTTTCCTGTCTCACTTTTCTGAGCACAGCTAGCTCCAATTGAACGTTAAGTATTTGAAAATCTTAAAACGCAAAACCCTCAAACCCTTCAATGCAAAAAGACAAAGCGGCAGATATTCATAGTTGTGGAAAATTTCTGTAATCCATAAATAATGAAACGTAAATATAACACAAAGTTGAGAAAACTTTTATTTTTGGAAAAGTGAAATGAAGCATTTAAAAAAAAAAAATTAAATACATAAGTCATTCAGAAAGTTGTAAAAATTAACTAATGTGACAAATCGTACAATTTGGCAACACTTTTTTGTACTTTGTTGTACTCTCTTGTCCACTTTTTTATGTAAGCACAACCGTCATCTAAGGAATAAAAAACTAAATTGAGAAACTGTATACATTTACCATAGAATGCGTTGCAGACATTACATTTGAATTCTTCCTTATTTTAGAATTCGAATAGAAACTTCGCTACCTCGATTGCACTGATATTGTCAACTTCGATTTTGAGTGTAGAGCTCAATTAGTACCTGATGAAGCAAAAAGATTAAAGTTATTGGAAATCTAGTTAATAGATGAATCGACTCACTCAACAATAATCTCAAGGTCGAAAGGCGTCGCATCACAAGCAAACTTCAGTACAACCTGCACAACCAATACCAACAAAATGCGTAATCCGCAATTCCAGTTTGTAGGAAACATTGTTTGTGCCCCCTTAAGTTATTCAACTTTCCCATTAGCGCAATAGCAAACGGTTTTCTTTTCCACACCGTATTTTTCAGTGGTCTTGGTTGTTAGGATCGATGCTAATTCTGATGTTTCGCCAGTTTCGGACGAAAACTCCAATATTTTCACACCAAATATTTCACAGAAAATATAGAACTAGTACAATTTTTAGGTTTGCATTGTTCGAGACATAGTGTGTTTTTTCAGCTCTTAGTCCACCATCATCATCTGTACGCTACGAAAACATTTGTAATAATTGTCTTGGCTTTGGTACGGTAACACGTCATTTTTTTCATTACAAACGTTGTTTTAAAAATGTTGGTTGAATGCTTTGGCTAGTAGATGCTGCTTCCATGGCGTCATATTTTTTCTTCCCCAAATGGCGCTTAATGTTCGAATCGCCGCCAGAAGCAATACTAAAGAGTCCTAATGATTTTTGGCATGATACTTATTTTGGTTGATTCCAAAAATCGATATTTTGCACATAAATTTTTTTTACAGGTTTACAAGTAAGAGTGTCTCAAGACACTCATTTAATTCGCATTTACGAAAAAAGTAGTAGCTTTTGTATTATTTTAATATTTTCTACCCATTACTAATAAACACACCTATATGTATGCAAAACTTTTAAGGCACCTGGAAGTTTTAATCGGTACTTTTATTTTGACTTTTACATGTCAAGTGTTTTTTTTTGCGCGAAAAATTAGGTCTGGTATACGTTGTGTTTTGTTGCGTTAATAAGAGTGAATTTTAGCAAACCAATCGATCTCATAATTTTTTTCGTCAAAGGTTTGTTTACTTAGTAATAAAATCAAGTTTTATATTTGTAAAATTATCAAAATTGTGCGTTGTAGCAGTGAAAAAGTGATAAGTGTCTTGAGACACGCCTGGGGCTTCGAGTAAACTTTTATTAGCAGCAGGTATTTTGCAAACTACTCGCGATTTCCGCGTTGATGATTGATTGACATGGTTTTTCTACATAGAAATTGCGTGCGTTTATTTGTAGATCGTCTTAACCAAAGGTTTGACTCCGTCCCAAAGCAAGCCCGCCTCTGTGTCGACGAACAAATGTGCAGCACAAAAATGAATCACCTGAGGCAATATATGCCCAATAAGCCTCACAAATGGGGTATAAAGCTTTTCGTACTGTGCGATTCTTTTGGTTATGCCTACCGTTTCGAGATGGTCTATCTGCGTGCCAAAGATATTTATAGCCTTGGCGCAGTGCGTGTAAATCGCATTTCGAATTGCAAGCTACCAAACGATAGTAGCATTAAGAAAGAGCCAAGGGTTTTTCGACTGAGTACGTGGGCTTCTCATATGGTGTCGAGATAAGTAACGTGTTGTGGAAAGATAATAAGGCCGTTTGCTTGTTATCCACTTACATTGGTGTTAATCCATTTGCTAGCACAAAATCGAATGACGTAAGAATAAAGGCAGCACGATACGATAGAAAATCTAAGCGATACATAGAAGTTGATTGCCCACAAATTATTCGCGAATACAACGCTCACATGGGTGGTGTGGACCTAATGGATGGACTTATGGGTTATTATCACATTAGAGCACAAACTCGGGATGCCATGACTCGAATATTTTACCACTTAGTTGATATGGCAGCAACAAATGCTTACATTTTATATAGGCGTATTAAAAAGGAAAACAAGGAGAACGAAGGCGCGGACAAATTGCTCGAGCTCCCGGATTTTTGCGAAGCCATTGCTGCTGGTCTGGTGGTATTTCAAATCAAGAATTTGACAGGTCGTCCAAGCAATAGTCGGGGATTGCAGTCTCCATCCTCTCAGCAACCTTCACAAGGGCTAAAGCAAGGTGAAAAATCAAAGCATCCAATTTTGGATTTACGGTTTGACCAGCTTAACCATTTTCCAGTTTGGTTGGGTCGAGATAGTGGAAGAAGATGGTGTAAGCACTGCAAAACTTCGCAAACACAGTGCGTTTGCACAAAATGCAATCTGCACTTGTGCTGCATAGCCAACAAAAATTGCTTCGTGGTTTATCACAATAAAAAAATAAATTAAAAATTAAATTAAATTAATAAAGGCAACCTAATTTCCAACTGACTGTTTTTCACTTAAAGTCCTAAGAGTGCCTTGAGACACTTATTTACAATTTCTCACCTTACAGGTAAATGAAAGCTTCTACGCCCTTTTAGAGCTGATTTTTGAATACAGGGCCCCCAATTTACCTTAGAAAAAATTATCCAACTTATTTTCCTTCATTATTTTCAAAAGTAGTCTTAGAGGGTTAAAACAATTATATGTACAAATATAAAACAAACCTTGGACAAAATTCTTACCATTTTGAAGATTTGGAAGTACATATGTACGAGTATGTATATTAATAAAAAACACTGTAACTGAAAAACTTTAACTGGGTGAAAAATGTTGCTTATAGGTATGAATTCAGAATATAGTTCCACTTTGGCATCATATTCAAAGATACGTGGGACATAGAATGTGTTTCACAAAAACCGTTGGCAAAATTGTGTTTGCATATTTAAAATCAAATTTTACTTCAGAAACCCTTAATAACTTTCTTGGAGCAAAAAGTCTGTCGACCAGTAAACATAACATAACGGTATGCGCAAAAGTATACTATATGTGGCTTGAAATAAAAATGAAAAAAATAATCAAAAAAGTGCATGTATTTACCCCCACAAACATTATTCTACACTTAGTGTTCTTTCCAAATGAAAAAGGAAGTATGCAAGGCATATCATTAGACGGATCAACAAATATTTTTTAATTTGTTCATGGGTTGATGTCGAATACGTCATAAGGTTCTTTTTAACAGCTCTAATTTTTGAATATTTTTAAACTACCCTCACTTAGTCATCACATTCAGTTTTTTTAAGTTTAACTCGACTCAGAAGATTTTTTTTTTACTTTCAATATGTCTACGACTCGAAGACGTTGTTTACATAATTCAGATACTTTTTGTTATATTTGTGGCGAATATATCTTTAAAAAATATCGAAAACCTATCTCAAACTTTATTAAAACGACGTATTTTCAATACTTTCAAAAAAAATGTGCAATGGGTGCCTCATATTGTGTGCCACAACTGTACTGTTTGTTTGCGCCAATGGTCAAGTGGAAAAAGATGTGCTATCAAATATTAATCGCAGATGATTTGGCGAGAACCTCAAAATCATCACGACGACTGCTATTTTTGCGTCGTAAATATTAATGGCATTAATTCTGAAAATCGTAACAAGTGGTCATATCCCAACCTCTTCTATACTCTGGTGATATACAACTAACACCAGATCTTATGGTTGAAGACGATACGGATTCGGATTTGACATGTAATCAGTCGGCAGGACCTCAACCGTTTAATCAAAAGGAGTTGAATGATTTAGTAAGAGATCTAAAGGGGATTTATTACCGTATTTTCCCAGTTAGTTTTTGTAGCGATATCAGAGGTCTTTTACAGAAGATGAATTTAGAAGAATACCAACCAAATGATCGGCGTCTTTTTATATAGATAGTAGCAAGAAAACCTTGAAGTGTGTTCTATTTCATAAAGGCAATACGTATGCTTCTATACCTATTGCACACTCGACAACTATAAAAGAAGAATATGAAAATATTTCTTCAGTAATGGAACAAATTAAGTATCGAGATTATAACTGGGTAATTTGTGGAGACTTAAAAATGGACAATTTTCTTCTCGGACAACAGGGCGGATACACCAAATAAAATATATACCCCAAATACCTATGTTTTATATGTTTATGGAACAGTCGGGACAAACAACATCATTGGTCCCAAAAAGTCTGGCAGGTACGCAAGGTACTTATGGTTGGTATAACGATTTTTATCAATTTGCCCTTGGTAAATCGATATTGCATTATATTGCCACTACTACACATTCAACTCGGTATTATGAAACAGTTTCTAAAAGCCCTTGACAAAAACGGTGAATGTTTTGCATTTCTTCATGCAAGTTTCCAGGATAAGGCTTAGAAAAATTGATAGCCGGTATTTTTGAGGAACCAGAAATAAGACAACTTGTAAAAGACACAAGCTTTGTGATTGCAATGAATAAACTCGAGTCTAAAGATTGGAAATCGTTTGTTTTGGTGATTACAAATTTTCTCGGAAACAATACAACTATTCTCAGTTGTTTGAGCGTATGCTATCTAACTTCAAAGATTTGGGTTTTAAATAAATTCCCAGGAAATCTTAGTGATTTCAGTGATGCGCAGGGTGAAAGATTTCATCAAGATATATAGTACGTACAATGGAACAGCGGTATCGAGAAAGGTGGGACGTCCATACAATTGCCGATTTCTGTAATGGAGTTTGCAAAGACATTTCATAACATTTGATAACAAATGGAATTTGTGGATAAATTTGTAATTTTGAATAAATAAAAAAATAAAGCTGATACAAACAAATTAATATTTTTTTTTTTTCGTAGTCAGTGCCATATATTACATATTAAATTTCAGGAAAGAATTTCATGGTTGAACAGTGTATCAGTTAGATTAATTAATTTAGTTTTTATTGAATTAGTATTTCATAGATAAATTCATTACAAATATATACGTAGTCTAATTGGTTCGGCTTTATGTCGTCTAGCAGGTTAAGTTTTACAGGAAATGAAAAAATTGTATATTTAATGAAATAGTGATGTTTTTAATGTCTTAAAAGTCACCCTCGATGGTGCGTCTCCTATAGTGTAGTGCGTTCACAGCATATTTGTATAGAACATCCCAAGGTCTCCGTTCAAAATGCCTTAAGTATCCTCTATCCCAAGTACATGCGATCCAAAGAACATTGTACGAAACTCTCCGAGGATAAGTCATTTTGCAACGAAATGGAACACATCTCGTTCTCGCAGATTACAGAGCTCATATAGAATTAGCTGTTCTGCTCGGTGTGGTACATAATTTAAATTTGCTAGTTCATTTTAAATATAATGTTTAATTTTTCAATTGAGTTGCTGTTTAGGCAATACGTTTTGTCTTGTAGATGATACTTAAATTTATTATAATAGGCTCTGCGTTACGATGACTGAGCTTCATTACGTATGAATCGTAGAGGAGATTACCAGTTTTTTCAAGTAATTTGTGAAATTGACTTTCCAGAAATATTGTTTGTTCGTTGTGTTAAGTTAATTAGGATTGAACTAGATCTACCCAATATCTTTTTGTTGAAATTAGGTAAGAGAGAATTATTATTTCTTTTCACAGTGTTTCTAGAAAAAAGGGCCATTCCGGTAAATAAATCAAATTATAAACACTCGTTTGATGCAATAGCGAAGAAACTTTTTAACATCAGCAAATGAGTAATATCCCCATAAGTTTTTTTTTTATATTTTGCACGTGTTAAAGGGGATATGAATACCCTTATACTAATTTTTAGAACACGTGCGTTTTTGTGGAAAGGGGAAGAGACAGAGAGAAAGACAGAGTGGTGTAATTTGAAACTCAGGTGGTATTAAGTTTCTGTAAACTCCAAGCGTGGCTGTCCAGAAAACTGGCGAGTATTTTGTTTGTTTTCGCTATTATTGTCGTTGCTTATGATTCACAGTATTTTTTTCCATCCTCCTGATGTCATCATCACGATCAAGTTGCATTTTTAGCCATATGACCACCCTACTGCCAGTGTTATGCCTTCGCAGTAGAGTTGGCTTAGCTTTCGGAATTGATCTTCTTTTTTGTTGATTTCATGCGAAATAAATAGATGATTCTTGACATCATGATTCGAACCGTGAATCAACAGCGTTAGAAGCGATGATTTTACCACTACACCACGGCAACCCTAAAGTGAGCTCCGTATAGCATTATAGACGTTGCAGTTGCATGTATTATTTTCTGCTTCGAGCCGTGGTCTAACAGTTTATTTTCAATACAACTTCTCCATACTGAACAACTTCTCCATACTGAACAACTTCTCCATACTGAACAGATTTCGATAACTTGGTTTTAACGTGCTATCCACGTTAATTTTAGCTCCTAGGTATTTATACTATTTTACAACATCTATATATTACCCTTCATACGTCATTATCAGCACAAACGTAGAAAATTACTGCTAAGGAACCAAGGCTTATTTTGTCCAGGGAGGGGATGAATTTGAATACGTACGATATACGTATGTTACTGTAAGGGATTGATTAACGGTAAATATTTCCTGATAGTATTTTTATGCTTGTTACTTGCGTCATTTTTTTATGTAAAGCCCAAAGAAAAGGTTTGTTTAAGTGCGTGAATAGATAATAAGGCTAAAAATCGACGGTAAATCTAAGCGAAATTGCTGAAAGTACGAGTACATCAAGTAGTCAGACTATTATACGGGACGTGTAAATAATATGTAATTCTTTGGAAACCAAGTTGAATATAATCGAAGTTTATTCGACAGATTCAGCGCGTAAATTGGGATTAACTGGTAAATGGTACTTCCAGTAGAATAAGAAATTGTAAGCCGTTGGTTGCGTTACAATGCCTCGACAGTTTCATTCCCCTCAGTCACCCGACCTAGATTCTATAGATCGTAAAGAACAAAAATGGAGCAAAAGGTATGTCATCGGAAACTACCAAAGAACTTACAACTTCAATTAAAAATAGCCTAAACGCTGTGATTGAAAGCATACGAAATCCAACGAAGTACTAGTTTTCAAGTTTTATTCCATTTAAGAATTAATTTCCAAGAAGTAAAAAATATTGTTCAGTTTAGTGGCAAAATCGCTGTCAGTCGATTTTCTGAATAGTTTTTTTTTTAATGAAAATTGTAATATTATAATTTAATTCGCGCCCGAGCAGGGACCGGTATTTAAAGTGGTAAATCATGTGTGCCAGTGACCTTAAGTAGCCCGAGCGCCGCCGCCAAACTTAAGCAGCTGCAGAGGCATTTAAATTTGTCAATATAAAAATAGCTTCTAATAGTATAACTATGATTTATATTGTGAGTGTGCCAACCACAAAAAAAGAAGAATGTTAAGCAAATAAAAAGAAACTCTCTTGTAACCAATTGATTTCAGTAATGTACTTCATCGCGGAAATGATTTTTACGGAATTAGAAATAATTGTGAAACTTTTAACGACATAGCTATTTGTAAGATTAATGAAATTATAAACTTAAGAGGTACGGAGTGCATACCAAACCTACTACGAAGAAGACCAGCGAATTGCACAGACATCAACAATCAACATATTCCAATGGCCGAAGAAATACTTCCTGGGTCACTACTTTTTACCCAGTTCAACGGGTCAATACTGGTCAACAACGACACACTCAATATAACGGGGACATTTATAGTACAATACTATAATGATACCATCGTTGTAAATAGACGAACTTTTGCCTCCAACGAAATCCCCACCTCAAGACCTCTTCCGGCCATCGTGCATTTAGACTCACCGTCGAAAGATTTTGAAGAACTGTTAACCCTCGAAGTGATGAAAGAGCTGCACTTAAACAACACCCACTACATAAGCCAAATTGAAGGGAAAAACAAAATGCAGTTTGTCGACCATCATCATCACCGCAATCGTGGTAACATTCCTAATACTGTTTTTAGCACGTAGGAAAAACAACCTAACAATCTCCACAACAGTAGAAGCAAGAGAAATGCAACCACCTGTAGAGATTTCAGAACGACCATCACCGATCAAAAGGATTGGCATAAGTCAATGTCCGTCGTTTTTCAAGGTCACGAGTGAGAACACTCGAATTTGAGGGTGGAGGAGTCAACATAGAATAAGTTCTCATAAAGAAATCCGAAGCTCAATATCGCTTCCCATGAGTCTGCCATGAATTTCGCTGACAGTGCATCTGTGCTGAGTGCAACATGATTCGTCGACGTCACTGGACCCGCATTCCATCACGTATGGTGTGAAATGTGCGAGCACCTGTGGGATCACTTCGCGTCGCCGTTGGATGTTTAGTTTTAGGAAAAATATTGTTCACTAGTTTAGTAGGCAGAACGGCTGCCAGTCAATTTTCTAAATAAAGTTTTTTTTTAATGAAGATTGTAATATTATAACTTAATTTGCATAATTAGTTTCCACTTTCATCGCATAGAAAGGACGTACTCAACGGGGATAAGAGTACTGTTTTTCTTTGTACGTATTTATGAACTAAAAAAAAAACAAATTAAGAAATTGACCCACTTTTCGGTATATTAGGTGTTTGTTCTTTTGCGAAATGTTTCTAGGGCGGAGCAAAAGAACGATTCACAATGACATTGTCAAAAGAAGAAATGAGCACAATAACAAAAACACACATAGCAACAAAAAAACTAGATTCTCCCTTAATTTACAGTGGTAAAATGTATCTTCAGAAAGTGTGCACCATCAGAAATGCAACAAAAAAGCAAAAAAAAAAAAAACCGAATACAACCCTAATACGAGTATGCAGTAGTCAGCAATTAGCGCTCTCTTCGTGTTAAGTATCCGAACAATATGTCCAAAGGATGCATTTCCTGCGGATATTAATTCAAGTGATTGTGAGTAGGAGAAATTAAAATACACGGTGGCTTCATATTAAAATTATCATTCCAGTTCTAATATACGAAGCAGAAACATGGGAATTATGAAGGAAGGATAAAAACACTCTTGGTTGTTTTGAAGAACAAAATCTTGGAAAATGTTTTTGTTCTTGTTTTTATTGACAGGGTATGGAGTAGAAGATACAAAAATGGAGCTGTGCATTTTGTACAGACATCGACTTAGAGGTGTTCGAATCTATTGCTTTAGATGGCTAGAACATATAGAGCGAATGTATATTAACGTTCAGGCCAGAAGAGTCTTCAATTATATCCCAAAGGTAGAGCAGTGAGAATAAATTCAACCCAAAATCATATCTTCCGGTTTTAAAAATAAAATAAATACAATTCTTTTTAATGATACAATTAAAACATCAAGAAAGGATAATTTATTGTATTATAATAAGGCAACAAAATGTAACGCTTGGTAAAAATTCACATTTCAGTAAATGCGAATAAAGGAAGTGTTATAAAAATAAATAAATAAATGTTTGGGCGCAAACAGCTCTTACAGGGCCTGACCTATCTTTCCAGAAGAATGGAAAGGACTTACCGTTTACTGCCGTTTCCGAATGGCGTAATGCAGAAGCTTTTTCATTGCAGTTTTACTCTCGAATGAGTGTTAGATGTTCGTGAGAGGCGGAAAATGGTGTACATATGTACGTAATAAATCCAGCACAAAATTGCATAATAATAATACATGAAGCACAATATTTATTTACTCGTAACAGTGCGCCTTGTAAACCTTTTTAAAGTTCAACAAAATCCTTGTGCCGTGCATGTCTCAAAATCTGTTGTTAACAAGTAAGGTATGATTCCAGTGAAACATTTTACAACTAATAACTTTCTGCTAGCAGAATAGAAATTTTATAATGCAGGCCAGGTAGAAACACTAATGACACATATTTTGGCGCTAACAATCCAATTCACCTAGTGCTAACTAGTTGCTTGCAGCCATTAGTGCTGTGCGACATACGAATGGTAGAGACCTACAGTTTTATGCTTTTCCGAAGGAAACTTTTTACGCTTGTGAGAAGCTTCTCATTACAATTTTACTCTCGGATGTTTGTTAAATTTTTTGATTTTTTTGGGACTCGAACAATGATCAAGCACTTAACCACGGAGACACGACCACTTTATTTGTGAGTATTTGAGTTACATTTAATCGAAGGTTATTTTAAATTTTTACGTAGTAATAGTGAGCCTCATAAATACGTATGAGATGCTTTCTATCATATAAAAAATAAAATAGAAAATATTCGTTTGACAACATTTTCTACAAGAAGGTACAACTGACACGCAATTGAACGTATTTGAAGTAGGTATTTTAAAATGAAAAAAAACGTCAAACTCGTCAACAGGAAAAACAAGAACATAATCATGGAAATTCTCTGTAATAGATGAATAATAAAAGGTAGCAGGAACCTGAGATGGAATGTATGACTTTTTCCACGGAAAAGTAAAATGAAGTTTAGAATTTGGAAAATCGTAAGATTTCACGAATATTTGGTGAATAACGATAAATCTTGCAATATGACCGTTATACTGAAGGAGGATACTCGTACGTAGTTAAGAATCAAGCTGGGTGGAGAGTTTTGTTGGTTAAAGCCAAGGTTCTCCCGGAAGGTAGAGCAGTTTGAAGGTATTAAAGTAAGTTTCTACGTGATTATACGTTATCATTTGGTGGGGCTGGGATACAAAATTGTTTCCATATAGGAACAAAGATTTTATTTATTTTATTTTATTTTACCAGTCGATATTTTTATTGTTTAAAAGGCTTTCGTGTGAAATTAGCAGTCATTTGAACTTTTCTAACGTTTGAAATTTTTTTTTACATTCAATCCGAGTAATGTGTAGAAGTTGTGTTCTTATTAATTGTGTTTTTGTGTCCAACGTAAATATGGTATGTAAATCTTCACATATTGTCAACCTCTTCCTAGATAATGTGCATATCTGTACATAAGTATATACCACATATTTCTTCAACTGAACGATAAAGAAAGAGGAAAAACAAATCAAAAAATCTTACCAAAGCCAACGACAAAATAAAAACATACCGAAAAGTTAAAATTCGTTTGGAGCGGATCGCTGGTACCCTATCCCTCATTTTCTATCCCATTTCCATTACATTTTAATTAGAAAGTGGGCGTGGGTGTAACTATTTGTTACTGGAGTTCATGGATTCTAATGAGATCTTGAAAATAAGACTCATCTATCACCGTAAGTAGCTAGGCGTGGTATTATACAAAGTCGAAATGAATTGTCGATAATGTGAACGTCTACATATTTGTCAAGGCGATATTTTGCAGTTTAAAAAAAAAATCGGGTGTTTCTATGAGCAGATTCTAAAATTGTGCATACTTGTACTGCTTCGGGTTCTAGAAAGCTTATATACCAAATTCCATCTTCGTAGCTCAAAATTTAAGCCCCAAAAACTAGTGACATATGGACGGACATGGCTAGATTGACTTAACTGTGGATGCTGATCACAAATAAAGGGTGTTCCATTAAGCGTTTCCTATTTTTAAATTTAAGTAAAACAAAGTGTGTGTGAAATATCATCGACATTTTTTATTCATTTGAAAGGCCTATCGATGCCATTATATATGGAATATAACATCGTTCAAATGTCCACCGCGGCTTCTCTGGGTGGCGCGCATCCGAAATGTCCAATTTTCCATGACTCTGGCGCATAAATCAGGCCGAATTTGACCGATGCCATGGGTTATGTTGGCTTTGAGGGCCTCTGTGGTTTGTGGCTTATTCGCATAGACCTGCGACTTTAGAAAACCCCACAAGAAAAAGTCTAACGGCATCAAATCGCACGATCTCGGTGGCCAGTTCACATCACCTCCACCTGAAGTGCCCTCGAATCGCTCGGGCAGAATTTCCAATGTGGCGTGAGCTGTGTGGCACGTAGTGCCGTCCTGTTGAAACCACATGTCGTTGGTGTCCATATGATCCAATTCAGGCCAAAAGATTTTGGTAATCATTGACCTATAGCGCTCGCCGTTGACGGTCATGGCCTGACTAACGTCGTTCTCAAAGAAATATGGACCGATGACCCCGCCAGCCCAAAATCCAAACTAAACAGGGACTTTTTTGGGATGCATTGGACGCTCTTGGATCTCATGTGGATTGGTATCGTCCCAAATTCGACACTTTTGTTTGTTGACGTACACATTCATCCAGAAATGGGCCTCATCGCTGAAAATGATTTTTCGATGAAAATTAGGGTCAGTTTCAACTGCTCCAGAGCCCATTCAGCGAACACACGTCGTTTTCTATGGTAGTCTACCTTCAGTTCCTGGGTCAGTTGAATTTTGTACGGGTGTAGGCCCAAGTCACGACGCAAAATTCACCAAGTTGTGGTCTGCGAAAGGCCGAGTTCTTGTGAGCGACGCGAAATCGACTGCCTCGGATTCTCCTGCACACTCTCACGGACAGCGGCGATGTTTTCGGTAGATCTTGCGTTTCGTCGATGTACGGGTGTTGGTTGATCGTCTACTGAACCAGGGGACTCAAATTTATCCACCACACTACACTGCCAATAGTCCTCTCGGAAGGACGATTATGGGCGAAGCGCGCGGAACGTTGCCCGAACAGACACCCATTTTGATAAAATAATTTTATTATTTGCACGTGTTTTTGAACGCTATATCCGTCCATGGTGATTTGGCAGAACAGGCTGAATAAACGACAGCCAATTTGACAGATGTGGCTTCAACAGTATGGCCGCTGTCAACTGTCAAAGATCGGAAGTCACTATTGGAAAACCCTTTATATATATAATATATATATATGTATATATATATTCTATTGTTACAAATTCTCTCTGTCACACACTATGCATCATCGTTTACACATATACGAATGTCTTATGGGATAGGGTATACTATACTAGTACATATTCCCCTCGTTTGCAGTGCTGAGTACAGCCACTCCAACCATACTGATGCACCGCTTGGAACGATGGTATCCGCTGATTGAAAAGTGATAATTATAATTTGATGAAAATATTGTCATCATTTGAAGATTACTTAGTTTCTGAATAACGTAGAAAGATGATTTACATACATCTCAAAGTGATCGAACATTAGAGTAAAGCTAAATTTAATTCAAGTCGTATAAGCTGTTTTTAAGTTATTCCAGTGTAAAACAATACAAGGGCTTTCACTCTCTTTTTATCGCTTGGATTTAGACCTTCTCAAAATACCTCCTTATCTCGTCTAGAGCCTAACAGTAATCATCACACTAAATTTCAAGTTTCTGTATTATTTAAGATTCGTATTTTCAATAATAATTCGTTATTGGTATTTGTATAAAATAACAAATAAATAAAAATAATCTCTCTGTAATTTTGTAAACTTTTCTGATTTTTTTTAATATATATGCATATATATTTTTTACTGCAGATGTTGCTACAAGTTTCTTGGGTGAGACATCGTGACATTCATCTGCTTACTGTCGGCCGTTACACCTACACATCAGATCAACGTTTTCGCGCAATACATCAGCCACAGACGGAAGATTGGATTCTGCAGATAAAATATCCACAACATCGGGACTCTGGAGTATATGAATGTCAAGTGTCAACAACGCCACATATGAGTCACTACATTCATTTGAATGTTGTAGGTAAGTCGCTTGGAAAATAAAATAAGTTAAATTTGAGATATTCACCTACGAGTATGCAATAGGTATAGAGTTGACTATTGAACTTATTTGCTTGGCTTAGAATAACAGTGTTTTCAGAAATGGACAACAGGGTATCGGTGGTATAGTCCATTGCAACTGAGTCGATCGTTAGTAACCGTGCGCAGAGGGAAAATATCCCATGCAGGTTTATCAGAAGGTTATAGCTGTAAGTCCTACTTGGAGCGGAAAAAAAACCTTCTTTATCCTTTCCTCAGAAATTTGGCTTAAATTTGGGCACCAGTGCGCGTGTACCTCGGACTGCAACCTGATATAGCGTGTTGTAAATCCCTTTTGCTCGAAATGGAGTAGTTTTCCAGCTGGTTTTCTAAATAGCTCCACACAGGTTCAATCGCTTTTAAATCAGGTTGTTGAGGTTTGAAAGACAGTTATACAAGAGCCACATCCTAGTGTTATACGTTTTTTGCTTTGGGTTGGTAATATCCATCGCATATTCCCAATTTTTGTGCACTTTGTTTCAAATTGTTTTTTAATATTCATATGTATTTATATTAATCCATGTTTCCATTAATAAAGGCCATTTTTTCAGGGTCACTCCAGTTTCATAGTATTGTTTGTATTGTATTGTTCATTGTATTTTCCGTCGAAAAGAGCAAATGAGTAAGGGTCCGACTTTTTTTTTGATCAGCCGTAGCTAATTTTTGAAAACCAACCATAAGAAAAGTACCGTTATTGATACTTTCTTGAAAAAAACCTGGCACGCCATCTATTAGCATACTTGTATGTCCACCGTAACCCAAATATTAGATTTGAAAAAAATGGTTTTGGATGTTTACGAGAAAATAAATCAAAAAAATATGTTATGTATGTATGTTAAGTTTGAAGCAAATCTACGTAAAAAGACCAATTTTTAGAGGTTCTCTATTGTATTAATACCAAGATTGAAAAATTAATTAAAATTCAAAGACAGAAAATTTTCACGAAACCTATACTTATCTCAATAGGTGCAAGCAAAAATGTGCTTCCATGAAAAAGAATAGAGCATCAAACAATCCAATATGGACACATTTCAACCGCCCTATATGTTTTCTTAATTTTACATTGAGATAGTTGAGTTTTCGGGCTTATAAAGCCAACTCAACCGACAAAAGTTTAAACGAGTCCGTAGTTAAGATGTATTGTTTCTTACCACCAAAAATTGAGGCAACAAATTCTTTATTGATCCAGGGGTAGCAAACAATTTTGGTATTTCGTAGAAAACATTAGAAACTTTACAACGTCGTCGATCCCAACACTAGTGTATATTGACATTCCAGCTCCATCCAGTTTTGTTGGGAGCGGGTCCCTATTTTATCGCTTTTTTTATAAAAAAATACTCCAGCGAAGTAGCCAGTTGCTTTCCTCCGCTTCAAAATTTCACAAGCAATACGCGTCATGCTTCGAATGCACATCAGTTCACCCTTAAGCCCAACTTCGGTCATATTGTCAAATATAGGGATTCGTTTATAAGCCGAACGGCAAGAATGTGGAATGATCTTCCAGACTCTGTATTTCCCCATCACTACAACCTTCAAACATTTAAAGCCAACGTGCACAAGATTCTCCTCTGTTCCTCTTCCCCATTTTCCTAAACGCCCGTCCCTTAAACAATATAAGGGTACTCATATTCCCTATGGTGCGAGCAAATTATATATTAAAAAAAAAAAACTGATCCAAACATCGTTTATGAGTCTGCAACGTACCGTTTTTCCATTCCGCTCTGGTGGAGAAATCCACTCCGAAAGCTTCTGAAGATGAGTCTAGTACTGCAGAACGCTTATGGTGTCTATACTTGCTATTTGTATCCTTCATCACTTTTGTAAACTTTATTCGCCGTACTCTACCAGACTTGTTATCCGTATGTGTACGTACTACTGCTGTATACATTCATAGATTCATCTTAGGTTCACGCCGCAATTTTTAGTCAAACGTTCTATTGCAGGCTATGAATACTTTCCTAACCCGTTGTTCTATGTTTAGTTTCCAGTTAAACTTTGATCGACAATAATGCTCCGATTGGTACCTTGGATAATTGCGGGAATAGTTATCCATTCAACAGTGGAAATGTGAAGACAAACTGTAAGGTTTTGTTAGCGAAAAGCATGAGTTCCATTTGGTAGTTGCTAACTAGTGGCTCATGAATCTATTTAGGTACTTGGCCTATCATCGGCTTAAATCCAGTTTTGACGTAAGCCTATACCTACTGGTCTAACTTTTTAATAGTAAAAGGGATATTAATGAGTGGAATTTCAAAGAATTTTCATTTATAAGCGTCAGATAACCTCAAAGTAAATAAAATTGTTCATACAATATGTATGACTTAAGTTTTTTTTTTCGGAATTTTTTATTAAAAATTTAACCTCTATACCCCTTTCTTGGTTACTTGCCTATCCAGCTGCCAGCTCTTTGGACAAGGCCAATCTGCTTCCTGCGCATTTTGCAGCCTGTTGAACTCTTCCATATTGTATAGCGTGACCAGATAAGAACGATAGGAAAATAAATTTGAATAAAACAACAAAGCTATGAGATATCAAATTGATTCTGGCTTTACTTTGAAGCTACATTCATGCCATTATGTATGGAATAGAATATCGTTTAAATGCCCGCCTCGGCTTCGCTGGAAGTGCTTCGAGCGGTCGGTCTAATTTTTGATTATTCCAATATGTGCGGTGTTATTCCAACAGCGTCTCGAATGTTGGCCTCGAGCTCGTCCAAAGTGGTTGGCTTGTTAACGTAGACTAAGGACTTCGCGTAACCTCAGAGAAAATAATCAACGGATGTCAAGTCGCATGATCGCGGCGGCCAATTGATGAACGCTCGCCGTGAGATGACATCAGTCCTTCACCACTTCGAGCGTTGCGTCGCTTGTATGGCATGTAGCGCCGTCTTGTTGGAACCATAACTCGGATATATCGATGCTGTTGAGCTCTGGCTTTGTGGATGCATTGATGCTTGGTCGAACACTTGTGGATTGTGGTTGCTCTAATAATGGCAATTTTGCTTGTTGACATAGCCGCTGAGCCAGAAATGGGCTTCGTCCGAGAAGATGATTTTTTGGCCAAAATCCGGATATCCGGCCAACATTTCCAGCGCCCTATTGCGTCAATACAATCTTGATGTAGGCCCAAATCCAACCGCGAAACAAGCTGATTCAGCTGATCGGCGCCGAATCGACATTTCTGGGTCTTCTTCGATACTGGCCGCTACGTCGGCTATATTTTCTTCACTTCGCACCGATTTCTATCTGGTTGATGGCATAAGGTCCAAAAGAGTGTACTGACGCTCAAACTTTTCCACGGTGCGACGAATTGCCTGCGCACTGAAGCCATAATGACGACCGACCTCACGACGAAATTCATGTTGCGTATTTGCACCTGAGCCGGAATTTCGATGCGGTTGGTAGTTTAGGCGAATGAGTTCTCCTCTAGCCTTAAATATCGTGGAGATCTTTTCTATATTGTAGCGGTTATAGAAGTAGTTTAATTCACCCAGGTCGAGTTGAAGAAACAGATACATGTTTCTGGTTTCACTTTGTTTTGCCTTATCTGAGAAGGACTGGAACATCGAAGTTTTTATTTTAAATAGCAGAATTTGGAATCCATCTTGCCATGATGTTGTGCATCCCTTCATTAACGGTACATTGTGTAAGTGTCCGAGTCTTGAGCATTCGCTGAAGTATTTGAGCTTTCATTGTAGTAGGTGTCTTGCAGCGATGTTATGAAGCCGGTGGTGAGGTAGTGTCATTACCTTCATGTTGGCGCTAGCCCCGTTTCAAGATGGATCATGTATGTATGTAAGTGGGAGTGTTTTCTGACAGTCTAACATTTTTTTATATAAAATATCGTAATAATTTCTCCACTTCTTCGTACTGAAAAACACTCCATATCTGCGCTCCATAACACAGGAAGAATCTCACCATTGCATCAAAAACTTTGAATTTGACACTTGGATCGATGTTTTTCCTTCCCAGGATGCCTCTCCAATTACAATTAATAACCGTTGTAGCTTCTTAAAGTCGTTTTTAAAGCATTGAAGGTGGTTTTTAAAGCATATATTTGGAGTTAATAAGATGCCACGATATTTATATTCCTTCACTTTTTCCAGTCCATTGTCTCCCCTGAACCACCTCTCTTTCCTCGTGTACCTTCCTCTACCGTTTCAAAAAACCATTATCTTTGACTTTTCTGTATTTACTTCCAGCTAAACGACAGTAATTGCGTAACCTATTTATCATGATTTGCAACGTATTTGGGGTGTCTGCCAAAATCACGATATCGTCCGCGTAGAGAAGAAGCTTGATATTTATTCCGTTGAACAGGATCGCTCCGGTAAGAGATGTAGTGAGGTCGTCCAGGAAGATTGAGAACAGTAGGGGACTAAGAAGATAGCCCTGTTTAACACCCGCTTTCGATTGAAACCATTTAGATATTTTTTTTTCCATCCCAAACTTCCGGTTTGTTCTCATCATAAAGACTTTGAATTATCTTCAGTATTTTCGTGGACATACTCAAGTTGCTCATTTGATATAAGAGGGCATTTCTATCAATTGAGTCGAAGGCTGCCCTAAAATTGACAAAGAATGCATACAATTTTCTTCCACCGTCCAGGTATATCTTTCCGATACTTGCAAGTGTAAAAATGTTGTCTACCGTTGAGTAACCCTTTCTAAAGTTAGCTTAACATTCACTAATCAAATGGCTTAGGTTTATCCAGTTCATGAGCGAAATACCTCGATAGTTGTTTGGGTTGAAGGCATTTCCTTTCTTGGACAAAGGGAGAATTATATTTTTCCAAAAGCTTGGTAAGACAACACCCGGGTTAAAGATAAAATTATAGGCCTCCACAAGTCTTGCTAAAAAACTTTCTGTAGCATATTTAAGGAATTCTTATGGAACACTATCTTCTTCCGGCGCTTTATTTGACTTGCATCGATTTATCACCATATTGACTTCTTAAACTGACATCATATGATCTAGGTTATCATTTTCAACATATGGTAATGCATACTGGAATGTTTCCGAATTCACACAAGGATTTAATAGATGTTCGAAGTAACTAGCCAGTAGGTGTGCTTCAATTTACATACTACGTGCAAATACCGCCCCGTTGACAGTACGACCCAGTTTCCAAAAGGAACGACTATCCCTAACTTCCTCCAGCGAACGCATTAGCCTCTGTGAGTATATTCTCTGTTTTTCAATGCATAAGTTCTTAAAAACCTTATTCGCGTTTTGGTACATTGATTTTGCAGTGTCTGTGGCTGTGTTTCTAACTAATCTTAGGTAACGAAACGATTTTTTCTGGCTTTCTGACACTTGACATCAAACCATGGATCTTTATTTTTGCCAAGTCCACGATACAAGATATTAGACGATTAGTACCACAGCTAGAAAATGCGTTGTTGATGCTAACGGAATTGAGCATGAGGTCAAGGTTGGTTCTATACGTCTGCAGAATGTTCACCTTCCAACGCAACTTTGGAAGTAACTACATTTGGGAGCTGGGTGCTTCAGTTGGTATCTCTAGCTCTACCACAACAATTAACGGTGGGTGATCGGAGAAGGTCAGTTCTTTGACCACTCAATCTATGACGTTTTCAAGCTATATTCTTTGTACAAAGCAATAACCATTTGTGGAACAAGACGTACCTCTGAGAAATGTTAAATGCCCCTATGGATCGCCTTTAGTTCTTCCATTCAACAACTTTAAGCCTCAATCAATGTCCGTCTATCTTCCTGTCTGATGTACATCTTGTAATTTTTTCAAAATTTAAAAATTCTGCGAGTTCTCTACTCTTGCATTAGGGTCTCCCACTACCATCACGTTCTCTTGGTTAAATTCCAGTAGGAAATTGTACAGATTTGAAAAGTCTTCCATCCAATTGTTACAGTTAAAATAAACAGGAACTAAGTACAATTTTTCATTATCAATTCGATGACAGTACGGTTGATAGCATATGTATAACTGCAGGAGATACTGTAACCAAAACACTTTTTAATTCCAAATAAACACCACTAGCTTTACCACGAGAATATGTTCTAATAGCTGGAATCCATAGTACCGTGTAATTACTAAATAATGCTTCGAATATTGCCATATCTTTATCCACGTATTTCGTACTGATTGATATTACTAAAGAAATCCTTGAACAATGATTTGTTTCTTAAGCCTGCTACGTTAAGGCTCCGTCAAACAGAGAGCGTTTTAACGTCGCGTTTTACCGCCGCATTCCACCGTCGCGTTGTATTATACTACACACATAGCCCCTGTCACACAGAGCGTGTTTTGAACGTTACGTTAAATTCAACGCGGCTTAGGAACGCGACGGTGAAACGCGGTGTTGTGTCAAATTACAGATTATTTTTATCATTCGGTGTTGACGCGCGGCGTATTAAAAGTGTTTTGAAGTTTTGTGTTAAAAAATTGGAACAATTAATCGAATTTGTCAGAAAATATCCATGGGTGATGAAAATTACAAAAACATAATTTTAAAGGCTGAGATCTGGGATATGAGATCGGTGGTATTCTCCGACTTCATTTCTCTTTTTATTTATGTCGTGAACTCAAATTCTTTTTCTTTTTCGAGAACGTGGCACAGAAAATAATAATAATTCTTCATCCGAGCTGCTTGACATTTTATTGAAATTAAAATCTTAATTATTTTTGACCGCTCTCTGTTTGACGTTCTTAACCGCGGCGTTAAGGACGACACGTCAAAATAATCTAACCGCTGCGTAAAATGATCTCACCGAGGCGTTAAAAACGCTCTCTGTTTGACGGAGCCTTTAGTAGGCATATTTTTTAATCTGTCGTCTAAAAGCAATATGTCACGTGACTGACATATTGCCCACAGACATGTTTCCTTTATCTGATATTATTTGTTGCGGTGGAAATACAGGGGAGGTCTCCGCTAGTCTTCTCTTAACAGTAGGCATGGTGATTTATTGCCGTTTCTTTCGGAACTTTTGGTAGGGGTCCGTTGCATAGTTTTTTTTTTTCAGTCAGGGTTATGATATTATGTCTGCTTTAACAAATAAATGGCTCGACTCACCTTCGCTGCTATTGGCAATGTTGTTGGTTGCCCGGATTATGAGCTCTTAGATCGGTAAATTCGAATAAATGCTGAATAATTTTCAAATAATGCAGTATACTGCCGGAGCTTATGGTAAACGCGACTTGCTTCGTTAACACTCTCTCACTCACTCTCAAATACAATTTGTATTTTAATACAACTTTTAAGATTTCAAGTCCGCAATTCAACACAAAAATACTGGTATTCCCCAAAGGCTGAGTTTTATCTCCGACTCTTTTTATGATATTCATGATTCACGAAATCATTTATGAATCATGATTGATTTCGTGTCTGTTAATACCCTCAGTTTCTTATACGAGTATTCTTTCCAGTATTACCATCCCTGCTCTTCGATCGTGGAAATGTAGTGGCAACGTATGTTAAGCACATTAAATTCTAATCTTGACAGCGTTATTGAATAGGGTTTAACTAACAGAGTGAAACTTAATGCTTACAAAAAACAATGCTATCTTCTGTTATTAAAACCTCTATCTATGAATAACACTTGCATCGATGAAACCGACAGACTTTCCATTTTCGATTTGTGCGTAAATGACAACCTTTGTTGGAAAGACCACATGTTCGATGTCGCTAAGAACGCTGCGAAATGTTTGGGATTCCTCTACTGCTGCAAGAAATATTTTATTCTGTCTGATCTGGCTGCAATTTATAAGGCTTTTATCCGCCCAAGACTAGAGTTCAGCGTTTATATCTGGTCAGGTGCACCAAAAAGTACTTTGCACTTTCCAGATGAAATACAAAACCGAGCGATATAACTAATATCATATATGTAGGTGACAGGAAGATAGGAAAAATGATTGAATGTTTTTCCCTGTTTTATTACACCTGTCACTCTTTGAATGCTTATCTGCTTACTTCAAACCAATCTTCGGACGTACTATAAAGAGGACGTACTATATAGGGATACTTTTAGTAGCCGCCCAATATGCATCTGGAATGCATTGTTTAAAAAACCAATGTGCACTAGTAACTCTCTTCTTTCTTTTCCACTTTTTCTTATTTTTTTTTTTTTTTTTTGCAGGATCTGGAGCAGCATAAGTGTTAACATTTTTAAAATCCTTCCACATCACACCCCCTTTTCGAAAAATATGTTTTCCTCATTACTTCTTCTAGAAACTGAAATTTAGACGTTGACTTTCTCTACGAATTGTCCATACTTTAGCAGGGCCATGCCCACTTTTCGGGGGCGTTTTCTTCAAAAACTTTATCAGTCTTTCGTGAATTTTAGTTAGAAATGATGGCAGCCACGCCCACTTTCAGCTAAGAAAAGTCGTATCCAATGTTCCTCTTCCCCCTTTTCCCAAATACGCGTGCCCTGAAATAATATAAGGGTATTCATATACCCTTTTTCGTGCGCAAATTGAAATAAAAATTAATAGTTTTCCGATAGAATCTCTTAAAAATCGCTTAAATATCCTCTAAGTAGGAGAATGTCATTGTGATTATTATAATAGCAATGGTGTCCCAATTCTACCCGTCTGCCTGTCTGTCCGTATGCCCGTCTGTATATCGTACTGTAGCCTGAACGGCTGCACGTATTTCCTTCAAACTTTATATCTGGGGATTGTGGCCTAAAGGTAAACTCTGATTTTACATTCTAACTTCAAAGTCACGGTAGTTTACTTTAGGCCAATTTTGGAAAAGCGGAATTTTCTCTAAAACGGCTTTAACGATTTGAAGGAAAAATATCTGAGGTAATGGACGTCTGCAATGAGATTGCGTACCCAGTTTTTCGCTAAAAAAAAAAGTTGACTAACGATACTTTACTTATTAGCCGATTCAAATAATTTGGCCATATCTCGGTTACGGCTTAGACGATTTTATTCAAATTGATATCTAAGCCATTTAAATATATGTGAGGACATGGCATTCAAATTGTTGACATATGAAAACAAAACGTTTTTTTATCCTTTTAACGCATCTTTCGAAAATTCAAATTTTATCTCCTCTTTTCGACATTGCATACATTTGAAATCTGAACAATTTACGAACGAACAGCGCTTATGGAGATTACGGTATAGGTATAGTTTTGAAGAAAACAATTTTTTAAATCCACCCTATTACCTAATTTTTAAATGAATAGATTATGCACGAAGCTGTTTTTTGTTGAATTCGTTTACATTTGTGATTTTATTAAAAATGGCATAGAAACCTAAAATAGATCTTCGCTTTGGAAAAATTTTAAAAAAGAAATTAATATTAGTGTGACTTGCAAATAATGATATAGTTTCGTACGACCCAGTCGTGGACTGTATTTTCTTTAGTAATACTATAATATTTTCAACATTCTTAACCTGGTTTATTCCCTGAACCAATTCAAAAGAACTCATGACAGATACGAGTACATTTGCTGAATGAACGTGGTATGTAGTAAGGGTCAGTTCCAAGCAAATTATTATCATCGTTGAAGGGTCTCGACGGTTACTTGACCTGATTGCACTATCCCACTTGAACTTTATTTGAAAACATAATACAACTTTTTTTAATTTGTGTGTTTATACCTATACAAAGCAAAGACAATTGATTATCTCATAATAACACGTACATTGTTCGGAGAGAGAAGATTAAGATGAGGATGGTAGTGTGGATGAGAATTTGTTTGCGATTTTATCTCTATGACTGCCAACAATAGACTGGCATAGTCATGCAAAAAAAGAGGTCATGATGGTGTTACAATGGGTGCGCCAGCATCTTAAAAGGGGTGGGGGTAGAGAAATGGAAATATGTATACATTGTTGAGTTGAAGCTTATTCTTTTGCTTGCTTTCAATTTCAATTTAGTGCATAAAAGCAATCTGCACAAACTAATCGAATCAACTAAATCAACAAGATAATTGCATGACGACTAATACTAATAGTTATTCATACATTAGGTATTATGACTATTAAAAAAATAAATGACAGCTCTCTCTTCGGCTCGTGTGTCCGAATGTGTGAGCCTCTCCGAAAGCTGTAATCAACGTGATATGCCCCTCCAAAAAATTAATTAAAAAAAAAAAAAAAAAATATATATACGGTGGACGATTAGGGATGAAAACAGACTTTTCCAGTTGTACTGAAAACTAAAAATAAACTGAAATGGATTGAATTGTAAAGGCCCTATTACTAGCATCCTTAAGAAAATTTTGACTTTAAACAATTCAGGTGCTTACAACTAAGTTTTTGCTTCTGCAATATGGGACTTGATCTGACCGAATTTAAGGAAGCGAAATAGATGTTTCTGACATACCGACAAATTGGAATTTTGTTGGCTTCCGTTTAACTTCCGCATAATGTTAATTTTTCTTTTTATTTTAAAAAAAATTATTAAAAAAAAAAAATTGTATGATTGGCTCTCGCAAAAATTCAGTTATAGGCAGTGCCAATAAATTATAGCTTTTATAAATCCATAAATAATTCCCAGCCTTCGATCACTCAGCACTGATTTAGCTCTCTGTTGTAACCTTGTTCTTAATGACTACTGCGCCCGATTGAGTGCATTCATGCAAGTCTTAAATCACACTAATCTAAGCTGCGATTAGTCATTTTCGGAGGGCGCTCACAAGGAGGACTAAAGAAGATTGTAGGCCACCACGGCTAAGATATGAGCACTCAATCTTTCCAATTCCACCTTAAATAAACATTGCCGGCAGAAGTTCGGGTCGGTTGACAACTTCAAATATGTACATATAATGGGTCTTCTACGGGAAAGTAGTACATAAACTTTTTTGAATAACTTTGTTAAAAATTAAAAGATATACTATAATTGTCGGACAGCTGTCCGGCTCTATTAGGCTCACAAATGCGAGCTCTTTAAATGACATATTTTACAACATCTTTACACATGTCGGCCGATATTTCACTTATTTCATCCGGAATATTTTGCTTAAGTTATTGCAGTGTTTGTAGTCTATTAGCATACATCTGGCGACCGTGGGGGCCACTCGACATCACCATTTCTGGACATAATTACATATGTAATGTGTAATTAATCAAAAATTCTCCCTCTGTTCTCTCCGCTAAGGTTTACCTGCAATGCTTTATGCAGCACCCATCACATCGTCTAAACACAGCCGCCTGAAAAGAAACCCAGGCGCAATATCTACCTAGGCAAAACTTTCACCGCACAGAAGAAAACAACCCCGATTTCGACAAAGAATATTTGCGCAATTGTACACGGCTGCACCTGCGCTGGCACAACCGCGGACCCCTCCATTCACAGCAACGATATCGGCTCTCCCCATGGCATAGGCCACCGAGGAATCCTGTTGCGTTTACTGGAACAAAGGAATCGAATACATCCGCGAAAAACACAACGGAGAAAGGCAATAATGACAACAAAAAAAAAGGTAAACAAAGATCTTAATCACTCACCTGTTGCAGAGGGTATCCAAATAGAGCTGACAGCAAGTTGTGGCGTGTGGACAATTATCCTCAGTGGACTTCGCACTCCTGCCAGTCTGAAAAACACCCGGATTTATTGACCCGAAGAACGAACACTCCAAGTCGATGCAGTACACCGCGCGGAACCGCACTCTCCTGGAACTTGGTGTCGGACGAATGATAAATCAAAACACACGCTCCCGAATTAAAACAAATCACTTGTGTGGAAACGAAAACTCCCGAAAAACACAAAAACATAAAAAATACCCGGCGCGATGGAAAAGAAAAAAACAAATTGCCGGAAAATAAGGGGAATTCTGACGTCTGTCAGCAATGTCATCCGGGGCACGTTCAGTGCACTTTTTGATGTGGCGCTCCCATTCAGATATCTTACGGGTTGGGTTACATTGATGTACCGCGGGATAAAAGAGAAAATAGTAAAGAGTTATTGGGAAAATACAGGAGCGCGTTTTAATTTCAACAAAGCGACGAAAAGTTGAAAAAAATTAAAAAAGCCATTAGAAGGGTAACTCCAGGTTCTCCGAGACAATAGACCCCTCGTTGGAAAGAGAAAATTACGGGCAATCCGGGGAAATAGGTGACGATGGCAAGGAAAAGGTGAACAAGTGGAAAATTGGGACAGACAATTTTCCAAAATGGCGGAGGAAAATCCGAAAGGCTGGAAGGTAATTGGAAATTTTCATAAATTTTTTTGGAAACTTTCCAGCCGCAAGTGAGATGACAAGAGAGGACGGATAGATTCAACGGGGGAAATTTTGGTGGAGAGTTGGAAGCGTTTAAAAGGAGCGCGTTCGGCATGAGAGAGTGGCTTTTTGCTGGTGATAGTCATCGAAAAAAAATCGAAAGTTCGTCGCGGTCGAAAAATTACCGAATTAACGGAAACCGAAAACCAACGGGAAGCGGGAAAGTACCGGATTAGCGGACTAGCGGAAAAATGGAGGCAGCCAAGGAAAAGACGCAGCACGAACAACAAATTACAACAACAACAATTTTTTCTTAATTAACAAAAAAAACCTCTCGGGAACCAGAAATAAATCAAGTGAAATTTAGCTAAGAAGTGTTTTTCTCTTTCATTCACCTGTGGGTTTTCTTGACTTCTTTGATTCACTACTGCTCTTTCCTCCTTCTTCTAGCTACAGCCCGGGGTCGCCGTAGATACCCCCCTTCAGAAGTGTAACAATACTATGAATAGAAAGATACGCATATCATTGAATTGGAATTGAACGTTTCAGAAAGCCACATCCACTTTATAATGGATGGTTTAGAAGATGAGGACAAAAATGTCATACGATCCGTTCCAGACGAATTGTAACTTTCCTGTATGTTTTTCTTCAAATTTGAGACTTATTTTGTAACTTTCTGTTAAAAAAAAAAAATAGTGGCCTCTAGGTTAATTTTCCTTATTCGGTGGTAAAACTTTGTATGGCACTTGGGGTATGAACTGCGTCACGAAAAAAAAAAAACACTTTATAGCAGTTTTCGCAATAATCTCGTTTAAAATATTTGCTTCTTAAAATTATATTTTTTTTTTTTACTTTGAGGTTCTGTAGCTCGAAAATGGTTTCCCAAATTCTAAAAATTAACTTAATGAACTCACCGAAACTAAACTTCTAGTTGCAGCCATTTAAGAGTCATCACACGATAAGTTTATGTAAGGTTCGAACCCGATTTATTCACCTTTAATCCATCCCCCTAGCGGCTCAGAGGGTTAATTTGTTTTTCAAAAGAATCACCCCCCCGAAATATACCCTCTAACTAATATACTATACATAATGTACAAAAATACTTCCGCGCAGATAATCAACCTAGAACTGTATTGCTATCAGGAAACAAAAACCACTTAGCCATCCTTTTTGAACACAGCCAACACAAATCTATTTTCTCAATGTGTCTACGTTCTCAAAGGGACACTCGCGCTCATAGTTAATTCATACCAAATTTACATACGAATGGAGAACTACACTGGCAGTTAGATGAAACATAATAGCGTGTGCATGTAGCATGTACATACGTACATGTGTATTTGCATCATTATCAGATGCACCACCTCTTCGAAGGACGAATACTCGTACTTACCGAACACTCCAAGTCAACCGACTACAAAATCCCCCATGTGCATATGCAAAAGGATATGCATTGTACATACATACATACATACATACTGCTAAGAGAACAAAGGAGGGAAGTTTTCAGTTTCATGTGGGTAGCTGTTTATCATCAAAATTAAACAGAATGATAAATTTGTCCAGTGCAGATTTTAGCTCCAAGCACAATATAACCGCGGTACCAATCTGTGAAAGCAGTTCGCTTGCATGTACAAGTTTTTATTTGTTTATCCATTCAGTAAATGCTGTTTGCATAACGCGGAAACAATGATAGAGGTCAGAGGTGCCTGTTTTTCAATGGAATGCTCGTTATTATTTGGATTTTAGGTTGATAGTGGGATTCGCTTTTGTTGTAGGTGGGGTGGTTGATTTTTGATTTTTCATATTGGCGAAGTAAAATATATGAACGGCCTTGCTAATAGTCTCATAAATCTTTGATCCGTTCAGAGAAAATGTCATTTCTGTTGTGATTTATTCGCAGACCCAGGTCAATCCCGTTGCTGGGCCGTCATGTCATAACATACATACATCAATTTTTTTGCGAGCAGAAAGTAAACTGTTCAACTAAACTTAAAATTTCATTCGTCATGATTTATAGTGTAGAGTTTTTTAAGCGTAGTTGGGTACGAAAGGGTAATCCTTTTTTTCATTTTAGTCTTGTTCAGTGCATGGAACGAAATTGCTTATGAATGTTGTTCTGTGCATGCTGCTGCAACTGCAGTTGTAAACTTGTATCTGAATCCAATTGTTCAGGATAATGAAATCTTTAAAACGAACAATAAATCAAAGAGTGGGTGGAGTGAAGTGTATTCTACTGCGGAAGACCATTTCGAAATGAAGTACCGGTACACAATGGAATCCAATTAAGGTTTTGTTAATTTATCATAAATGTGAGGAACAATGAGAATAGTGGGTGGAAGGGATTGACAAAATGAAGTTGTATCTTCACAAATCATATTACGTACTTAATTTGTCCCTTGAGAGACTTGGGATATGTTGACATAATAAAAGCAAGATAGAGGATAATTGGTTATCGTACTCGTATATCTAAGTATAGTCAGGAATGTTTGATAACATCAGCGTTAAATTCAATTTCAACACGAGACGTCATAAACTGACAACCTCGGACCTTTTTTTTCGCAGATTCGGTAAGATATTGGGATTTAAGATTGATGTACTACGATTTTGGAAGAAAAAATTAACACATTATTGCATAAGGTCTTTTTGCTACACAAACTGATTAAAAATTACAAATTAGAAATTGTCTCTCTGAAAGAAAAAAATTGTTACGTTTCTACCATCCAAACCTGAAAACCATCTGAGAGGGCTGCAGATTTTGTTCGCTATTTAAATAGGTAAATACATACGGTAGGTATTTCAATACAATATGCCGCCCTGTGCTAAAGGCCCTACACGTAGTCTTTTTGCTCTTTTAGATCAGGTGACCTTTATCCTACACACATGAGTCAAAATTGCCTGAACATGTTTCTCTTGCGATATTTCGGGCACCACAGGATATTTTTGATGAAATTATATGAACTTTATTACAAGTTGAATAAAAATACAACCAATTTTTACAATTAGCGCCATCTACAAGTATATATATCGGATATGAAAAAATGGGTCAAAATTACATAATACGATTTCTGCAATGAAGTCGTTGGCTATGTTGCTCTCTTATTCTAGTACTTACGATTTCGATTAAAATGTATCTTCAAGATGCTAAGTTTGCATCGAATTACTATTACAGCCATCATACGCGGAACAATTGGTACGCGATTCAGTGGTTAAGTGCTCGATTGCTGAGCAGGAGGTTGAAGGTTCAAATCCCCGAAAACACATAAAAAACAATTTTTTCACGGTCCCACCTCTCGCGAACATTTGACAAACATCCGAGAGTCAAATTGTCATGAAAAAAAGCCCACACACAAAAGTACACACAGGGAATCACAGCCGTAAACCTTTTTTTTTTGTTTTCATTTTCTTTTTCCATGCACAGCGAAGGCAAGATCTTTTTTTTAAGATCTTTAATATATTCATTTTTAATGAAGAAACAGGAGGGAATTTGTTCACTCATTTTGGGGCGAAAACTCGTTTTTTTTTCTTTGAGTGAAAAACTCCCTTGTCTACACTAGTCCCAGTACAAATACAGCTGCATAGAAATAAGGGTCGTTTTTGGGTCTGAAATGTTAAAATTCATAGTACTGAAGTTGCAAATGTATGCATACATAGATCTTTCATTGTACGGAAAAGAAAACGTTTTTGTGAAATAGATGAAATAATTCAAAGAAATCATTCTTCGGTACAACTGTGTAGTAAAAATATACAAACATCACAATAACACTACACACACTACTTACGGAAGGAAGTGAATGAAAAAGCAGGTAAAATAGTAAATGCATAAGCTCTACGTAAAATCTTTAGAAACGATCTGTACAAAAACAAGATCGCACCTGACCAACTTTTAGTACACAAGACAAATCGAAGACATTGTTTGGAATTCGCCAAAACAGCATACAGAGGAAGGAAATCTCACTAAAAACATTGTTGTAAAAGTGTTCCAAGTTTAATTTGTTCCAATCAATCCTTGAAGCTTGTCTTGCTCTTAGTTCCTTAGCAAGAAACCTGAAGGACGTTTCAAAAACGGAATGAAACCTAACTGAACCCAATATCACACAAAATTAGGGAGAATCACTGCTTAATCACCCAAAGTATGTTTTAAGGCGAAAGCGATATCATGCCAACTATTAAAATTAATGAAAAAGGAAATAAGATTGCTTTGTACGAATACGAATGTGAGGTGTAATCTGAAGGGCTTTTGTACATTTATTCCTCTTTAAATATTTTTTCCATTTAAAGTAAAGAAAAAAAACGATTTTCAAGTATCAAGCACCAGTTACGATAAATGAAGGCAAAGGATGGATCATGGATAGTCACTTTAAGCTAGTGCATATGATTAATTTGGCGCAATTCGACAACTTGGCGGAAGAGGTCGATCGATGGGCGCTGCCAAATAAAGGGTCTGGAGTAAAATAAATTTTACCTGGAAAAGACTAGTGAGCGACCGAGTCTGCTCAAAATTAAAACAAGTCGAAATACAAAGTCCATCAATTGGATAGGATAGGCCTGATAGTGGATCGCGGGAAACCCCGACGCTGCAGACTGGGACAAGGTCCTGTCGAATGAGCAAGTTATAATCAACGACAATAACCGAGAATATAAGATCAACAGCACCACAGACTCTTTGGTAATACCTCTTTGACATCATTAACAACTGAAAAAATCAACCAGATGACAGATCAATTTAAGAACGAAATTCAGACATCCAATGCTGGAAGAATCGAACATGATATTTTGAACGAGATCTTGATAATAAAGGACGAAATCAGCGAAATAATACGTGCATGTCCAATGGCGAAAAGTGGCATGGTAAACATGAATCTGGGCAAAAAATAAATAAGCAGAGTTGAGGAACACTGCCGTATGCAAACGAAATTGAGGCTGTGGGATACGAGTCTCCGTTATTTTATACGAATGGTACACTGTTGCTCTATGGCCTTTGTATGCCGAAGATAAAAAATTAGAAGTTCTTTTTCTTAACAAGACCGTCAATTGTTAATGGGTTGCAAGTCAACACGGATTTAGATAGAACGATAGTCAACCAAAGGAAACATTTGATATTATAGGAAAAAGGATTTCCATAAACAATCTGGTAATATGCGATGAGAAGTCGTTGGAAAGACTTGAAGAGTACACTTGCGTAGCCAAACTCTTGAAGGGAGGGCATACAACAACCTTCCGTATGAACATCAAGGAGGTTATCGAACTCGTTAAAGAGAATACGGTATTTGTGACGAATTTGAAGGTCAACTAATTTCGATATATGCTTCAATATCTCCTAACGGCACTTATGTGATTCTGCTGAAAAATGAGGTGATCCAGCTGAAAAATAGAACCTTTACGAGTGCCACGTACTCCAGCGTTCAAGTGCTTCCACCCATTCTAACAAACATTACTAGTCGGGTGCAATAAATTTAGAACATGTGCACGGCACAAGGACTAAAAACATAGAACATAGTTAGAACCTCTTCTTTCATGGATGTCTCAATTATCCTGTAGCTGTTGGTCATTGACTGGATGCTATGGCAGAAAACTATTATCTATTTAAATACGATTGGGAGTACTCGTAATTGTATATTGAAGCGATTAAAATCAGTTTAAAACTGAAGCAAAAGTACTCAGCAGATTTATTTAACTGGTGTCTGGCGAACGAACTAGTACGAGTACGCAGAGTATTTTAAACATATCTTTGAACCTGGAGCCTTGTTTGACCTATATACCTACATGAAAGTGGTACATATGTGTACGTACCTAACTCGACACATATGCGAACAAAAACTGAATGTAGGCTTGAGCAAAGAGTAGAAAACAAAAAAAAAAAAACATTTAAAAACGGTGAAGAAACAAATATTCAGATAAACTCCAGAGAATTATTTATTTGATGATGTGTAATAAACACCAAATTTATTAAACTGTATATAATCATATATATCCAATCCTATATTATTTGCCTTTCATTTCCAAGTGGATCCGAAGTTCTATTATTCTTTCAGAAAACCTGTGGGGTGCCCCAAATCAGTATGCATTATTAAATATTTTCCTATTATAAGCTGGATAGTCTCTTTTATTGGGTAGCAAAAATGCCATGACATATGCGAGTATGTAGATACATATGTAGATGTGCCTTTTCGAAATTATTGCTGGACAGAACTCCCAACAGCGGCGTATGTAAATTTTTACACAAAAAGATGTATAGATGTAGTTAAAGTATATACAATTATTATTGAAAAAAACCTTTAGCCAAAAATTGCTAGCGTAATTAACTATAATTACGCAGTTGAGGACATCAATAATTCTTGCTGCTTTTTTGGATAAATCTTTGAATAAAAAACATTCATTGTGTCGAATAACAAACAAGATATAATAATATAAGATAAAATAAAAGAAAATTTCACTACCTACCTCAATACTGCAGCAAACAGTTACAAAAATCCTTCATACAATTTCGTATTATTTCGCCCATTAAAATTGCACGTACATACATACATTGTACATACATACATATGTACATTGTTCGCTCACATAAACTTGTAGTTCGGGCACTTTGCCAGGTCATTCGGAGCCACTACTGTCATCATCCGCAAACATTGCATTTCTCTTCAACATAGGTATTACGTTTGAAATGGAGATGCAATTTAGAAATTTATTTCAATGGAACCGAAGTGCATATCCACCAAACTGACAACACAATTTATCGTCAAACATTTTTAGAACATTTCACCATTACGAGAGATATACTTTGTGACTTTTTTTCTGAACTGTTAAGTTCACGTATTTCAGGTGCAGAATCTGAAACCAACAAAAACCCCATGGTCAGGATATGGGCGGAATAGAATTAAGCTACGAACAAAAAACACTCTACATTTCCAAAGCATTAAATTTAAATAAAGCTTTTAAAACTGAACATACACGGGTAATAAATATTCCCGGCGGAAAAAAAGTGTCTCTGGCATCGTCGTGTCGCCACTCCTCCACATGCCGCCGGCTCTTGTTAGCTGTGCTATAGTTTTCCGCCATTCTAAGTTTCTGTCCTCTTTTGCGACCTTGTGAATGCACTCAGCGCCATTATTTTCCATTTGAATAATCGTTCGGCACAGTTTGCTGGAACAATGGAGGTTTTAGAGAAGTTTTTCGTGGGTTATCTTAGGCAAAAGATATAATACAAATTTTTTTCAACCTTATTCATGATCTAATATTCATTTGGTTCACTTTTTTTTCTTGCAGAACCATCGACTGAGATAATTGGTGCCCCGGATCTATACATTGAAAGCGGTTCAACAATTAATCTGACGTGTGTTATACTGAATTCACCTGAACCACCGGCGTATATTTTTTGGAATCATAATAGTGCGGTAAGCTTACGACGACCAATACGAAAAGAGTTAAATGGGTGGAAGATTTATTGCCTAACTCCTCGTTTAGTATAGTGGTAGTTTACGTGCTTGTATTGACGTGTAGGTACCAATACCTAAGTATGTATTACGTTAGCAAAGACCGTTTAGTAGGTACATACATATTTGCAAGAATTGGTAAAAAGGCTTATGTTAAAAATCGACAAATATTTTACGCGATAAATCAATTGAATAAACGGTGTCTGCGTTTAAGGTGTGACAATATGTCAGTGGTGAAACAAGGGACAACTCTAAGACGAAAATATAATAATGAAGGCTTACTAGATTGGGCTTAGTTTTGGAATTGTAATCTACTACATAATTACTTACATGGGTTTTTGAGGTGTGTTCGAAATGCAGTCTTTATTGGGTTGAAACGTTTGGGCATGTACATACATATGTAAGTGAAAAATAGATTAACAGATCTGAAAGGCGATGTACAGTCTGTTATTTTGAGTTTGCGGGACTTCGGGTCTTCGGGATTTACGGGTTTTGGTATTTTCAGTATTTTTGTTTTCGGGATTGTGTTCGTCTCCCAAATCATCCTATTATATTCAATTCACCACTGACATTTTAACACACCTTAACATGGAGATATAAATATATTTTGTACAAACGTGTACTGATCATTTTCCGCTTTAAGTCTTCTTTCATTAGTACACTAAGACGCATTTGCTGATACTAGTCATAAAATTGTGTCTTATCTAAGTAATACTTAATGCTATGTTCAACTTAAACCTAAAGATCATCATAGCTTATTTCCAGTTGCTGGAAAATATTTAAGTGCACCTTAGCAAAGACGCACTTTTGTTTTGATATTTAAGACTTACTTTCGTGCAACCCGTTAAGAATTACTTAGGTGTATAAGTGATACTTAAATATTTAAGACTCGTATCAGTAAACGGGCATAAATAAGGAATTAAATTATTTACATTCAAATTATGCCACTTTACTGTTTAGAATTTCATTATTACACTGTACAAATTAACAGCACCACTAACTATTTTTTCTGACTAGTATGTGCTATACTCGTAATACTCATATTGCCAAATTAGGAATCGTAAAATTTTTATAGCCGTATGTGTTATCTATAACTGGTAAAAAATTCAATTTGTACTTCAGATTTCTATTTTTATAGTAGGTTAGGTTAGGTTGAAGCGGCTGCCAGCTATTAAAGCCACCACATATAGACCAGTGATAGATCCGTTGTAATACCACATGAATCATAAGAAATTTTTTCTGCCTATTTAATGAAACCATTTTTCGCATCTGATGAAGCTAAGGAGGTTTCTGATAAATATATTTCTTTCTTTCTTTTCTGGGAGAGAGCTGGACGTGTACAAAGGAAGTAAAGGATAGTTTCCTCCTCCTCCAGTGCCCAGTAATGACACCTACATATTGTGGGGCTTATATGCAGTCTGTTGAGAGAAATCAGAATCTTAGAGCGTTTCAGGTCAAGCTTAGGCCAAATCTGCTTTGTTCGTTCTTTCGATTGCATCCAAATTTAATTTGAGGTTACAAGTAGCGATCGGTACGCCCAAAGTACCCGGTAGGATGGGTTTTCTGTAAGGCTGGTATCCCTATTCACTGGCACCCAGCAAAGTTGAATTAAACTGCTTTGCCATCTCTATGAGAGACGATCAATCTAGGGCTGTTATTGAGGTTAGAGAACACGATTCCAAGGGTAGCAATGTGAATTGTAGAGAAGAACATCGCTTTTATTTATGGGCGAATTATGTAAACTGCAGGTAAAAGTTTCATATGATAAATGCCATCAGTGCTCGAAGGACAACAAAATCTAACATCGAAAAAAGCTCTCAATCATGTAAAATGGACGGGGAACATACATGAACCCAAAATAAGAAGAAAAATATTTTCATTTTGTTCTCAACATAAAAGAAATTATTAAAAATAAGAAAAAATGACTTAAACCGATTTCGTAACTTTATATTAGATTACTTTTTTTTTACATCAAGATTTCTTCATATTCCCTCTGCTTCAGGTAGTCTTGATAAAGTCTTGACGTGTGTTCAGGGTCATTGTCCTGTTCAATTATGCATCCTTCGTCAATTAGTCTTAGTCCAGAGGTTACAGCGTTTTCTTCCAATATAGTTTTGTATGCCTTCTTATTCATTTTTTCAATCACTCGAGCCAGATCTCCTACTCCACTTGTAGAGAAACATCCCCAGACCATAACAGAACTGCCTCCATTCTTAACGGTACACGTAATACAGTCTGTTAGCATCTTTTGTTCAGCGCTTCGTCGAACGAAAACTCTCCGTTTTATGCCAAATACCTCGAACTTGGATTCGTCGCTCCATAAAACTCTATTGAAATCTTCTTCCGTCCAGTCTTTAAGCTTTTTGGCTCATTCTAAGCTTTTCTGCTTGTTTTGTGGTCGCCGCAGGGTTTTTCGAACAGCACCTCGCCCAAAAAGTCCAGCATGTCTTAATCTACGTTTGACCGTTGTCAAGGAACTGCCTCAGTTCCAGTTCAAAAACCAATGTTTTTTTTTTTCTTTTCTCTTGAAAGATGACAACTATGTATGTTGTCTTTGGGTCATTGTTTTCCACAACTTGTGTAAAAAACATTCATATAGCATAAGCAGTTTAAGAACTAGAGGGTGATGACCGACAGACGGACGAAAGGCTGAAACAGACGGAACGGACGTGTAAGCTATAACAAAACCAAATTTTTTTTTTTTTCATTAAGGAAGGTGGAAAGCTTACGAAAGCCAAAGTGTGGGACTTTAACCCTAACTAAAACCACCTTTGCTTTCACACCAATTTCCCGACAATGCTGCCAAGGGCATAAAGTCTTCCGGGGGGTTTTCAGCCGTGGATTGCGAAAACATTCCAAACAGAAAAACACCTGTTACAACTGAGTGGAAGTCTCATCCAGTAACTTTTCTCTAATATATTACGTTTGGAGGGGTGAAGCTCATTAGCTGACCCCGAAATTAATTTTGTGACTAAATGTACTTAAATTTACGGCCTTAATCTTTTAAGTCGCCTAATGGTATTGTTGTTTTCTTCCACCATGTACTGTTTTTTGAGGATTTATTAGGTGCGCAACTAAGTTCTGACAATAGATGGCTCCAGCAGTAAGTGCTGGTCGATTTTGACATATCCAAAACGTCATGAACCGAGATTAGACATATGGTTAACACTGTGTTGACACATTAGTGATTTAGTTTCGGCGTCATATACTTTTGGTTGTGTGAAAATGTCGGATTTTGTGCCAAATAATCGTCATTTGCGGGAAGTATTGATTTTCTTCTTTCATTCGAAGAAAACGGTTGGTGAAGCGCATCGAGAGCTCCAAAAAGTTTACGGAAATGCTGCTCTAAGTGAAACAACGTGCCGTGATTGGTTCCGTCTTTTCAAAGACAGTGATTTCGATGTTGACGACGTCATCGGCTCGGCCGAATATTCACGCTGCGAAGATTATGATGTGTATTTGGTGGGACCAGGTCGGTGATATTTATTATGAACTGTTGAAACTCAACGAAACCATCACTGGGGAACGGTATCAACTTCAATTGATGCGATTGAGCCAGGCACTGCGCGAAAAACGGCCACAATACGAGCCAGAGGCACGAAAAAGTGATTCTATAGCATGACAACGCTCGGCCTCACGTTGTCAAACCCGTTAAAACCTACCTGGAAACGCTCAAATAGGAAGTCCTACCCCATCCGCCATATTCCCCAGATATTGCGCCATCCGATTATTACTTGTTACGTTCGATGGCACATGGTCTGGCTGATCAGCAGCTCCTCTTATATGAAGACTTTGAATGATTCATTTGTAATCAATTTTGTACAATAAAGTTGCGTTTTGATAAAAAAAAAAAAACAGTTACGCACATGGTCTTGATGTTGTTGGCACTGCCTAAATGCTTATATTCTAACATTTTCACTTTTTGGTACAACTTGCTTGTATAATAGCAGTTTGTTGTCAATTGATAGCTGAGAATTCCTCCCCATTAACTCATGCATTTGCATGAGTCTGATATTTAACTCCGAGACCGAGAGACCCAATTTTTTACCCAAATTTCATCAAAATTAGTCAAATATCTCTTACGGTGGGCGTGGCGCTTCAAGTTTTTCATAGACAAGGCCGCCGTTGGTATTGATAACTCCCGGGACAAATTCAGTTAGTGGCATATGGCTCCTTATTTTATGAGGCATTAATTTGTGTTACAGACTTTAAAAGGTAAAAACACAATTCATCAAAAATATGAAAAGATTTTAGAAACCAAGAGCCAAATATTTGTGAATTTATTTCATATCGAGATTTTGATCAAATTTGGCATTACTAAAGGGCGTCCCAAAATTCACGCAACAAGTAATTTTGATTAAAACACAAGTTTTTAATTAAAAATTGTAAATGTTTTATTGATTCATACACTATAGGGGTATGTATGGAATAGCATATGGCGTAAATGGCCTCCACGGGTTTGCTGGCACATACGCACTCTTTTGTCGAAATTTTCCATGACCGTTTTCCATAAATGTGGCTGAATTTCGTTGATACAGAGCTTAATTTGCTTCTTCAGGGCGTGAGCGGTCGTGGGCTCGTTGGCTTAAACTTTGAGCTTCAAAAAACCCAAAGAAAAAAGTCCAACGGCTTTAAACCGAAATTTGTTGGCATGATCTGGGCGGCCAATTCTGATCACCAAAAAGGGAAATTACTGGACCAGGAAATGACTCATGCAGTAATTGAATTCTTTCTCGGGCTGTATGGCATATGGCACCGTCTTGTTGAAACCACATATCGTTCACATCGATATCTTGCAATTTAGGCACAAAAAACTGGATTATGATGTCTCAATAGCGAGCACCGCATTTTCAAAGAAAAATGGTCCGATGATGCCTCCAGCACAAAATCCGCACCAAACAGTAACAAGTTGTGGATGCATTTGTTTCTCAACAATCACTCGTGGATTTCCTGAAGACCAAGTTCGACGACGAAGATGATTTTGTTGTTATTCCATAATCCATAATTCCTGTACGTGGTCAGTAGGCTTCAGTTCTTGAGTCAATTGCACTTTGTATGCATGAAGATGTAAATCTTTCGTGAGAATACGCTGTAGAGAGCTCCTCGAAATGACCAACTTTTGACCATGGTGTCGAGTTGATGTTCCTGAACTGTCAATAACACTCTCACGAACTGCTTTGATGTTTTGTGTTGAACGACTTGCTGAATAACTATCAGAGTGTCTAAAATCAATAATTAATCCAGTCTCCCTGAATTTTTGAATTAAACTCTTCACAGTTGATGAATTTAAATCTCTATTCCGACCATATTTTGTACGAAAATTGCTGTAGCTGCCATCATTATTTTTAAAATATTGCTCAATAATAAAAACGCGTTGTTCTTTCGTGTAGTACTCCATTTTTAATAACAAAAACAATAGTCTGCTCAGCTATCATGCTGTCTTTTTTTTTTTTTGTTGGCAACACTTTGTCGCACAAATGGCGCAAAATTCAAATCTTGCCTGAATTTTGGGGCACCCTTTATAATAGAGAAGCAAGTAAAAAGCAAAATATCTAATAATGCGATTTTGCTATATAATAGCTATTTCAAAAGAAGAATCAAATAAACTTATCCGTCATGTAGAGGCTCAAAATCTTTATTGGTATCATTATGGTATGTCTTTTTAAGAGAAAGGCTACTCCAGCAATAGCCTTTTAGAAGAAGCTAATCTGCCACAGCTTCAAGCGCAAAACGCAATTAAGTTCGGATTTCGCCTCCAAAGAGCTGGTGCTCTACGTTTGCGGAGTACATACATATTGTATATACAATATGTATACTAATTTTTTTGCTGAAAATTCGTATAAGGTACGGGTATTTTTATTTTTGTACTAACGAGAATTTGCTATTTCTGCGATGCTGTTACCCCGATTTCGATAAAATTAATAAACAGATCATACGAGTACAATAGAAGATGAGCAGTTTTCAATCGCAATCCTTTATTCGATTTTTTTTTTATATTATAATTGTTTGTTTATTTGTTCATGTTCTTAAGAATAACCGAAAATTAAAAATTGATTAAATTATTGTATATTAATTTGCCTCGGTTGCCCCGCCCTTGTCGCACCATGTTCACAGACATGAAGCGAACAATTTTTTTTTTTGACTTAGAAGAAGCTCTAGTTCATATAATTGGATTTTATTTAAAAATTTCCTTGAAAATGTTTTAACCTCAGTTAATTATATTTTTTATTACAAATAATAGAACTTAATTGTTTTTTTTTTAAAACGAGTGTTAAAATTAAGCTTTAACATGTTTAAAACCCTTTTCAATTATATGAACTTTGTCTGCATTAATTGGTTCATATAAATTAGACTCTACTGTATTTCGACTGTGTGGTTATAAATAACTAAGGTCACCATACCATTTATCAACCACACCTTAACAAAAAGAAATAAAATGCATCTGCTCCAAAACGGGGTTGAGTTCACCAAAACTTTACCAAAATTAACAAAAATAAATCGTTTTCCATTTGCATCGAAATCGTACTCGACTAAACTTTACCAATATCACTTTTAAATAAATTATTAGAAAAGTTTAGTCTCGTTAAGAATCTAAGCCGTCGCCAAAGAATTCCTTTTAACCAAACTTCACCCAGTTTGTCCAAGAAAAACAAAAGTTGTAAAAGTGAAGCTTATTCACCTAATTAAAATTAAATGCTAGTTAGCAATTCAGAACCCTTGCCATGGGCACGACACGGTCTATTCCTTCGTCCTTCGATGTGTTGTTGAATAGGTCTAATTAAATAGAAATTAATGTCTTTAATTTAATTTATGTCTACCATTGGCACAGAAGACAATTTGGGAAAGAGGACTAAAAGAAAAAGGATGGTACAACGACGACTTCAAAACAAAAAACTATAAAACATGGAAAGACATTTTCAAAATTTGTAACTTTGCCTTATCCACCCCATTTTCTTACCCGTTTTGCTATTTGACAAGCATTCAGTGTCCTCTGCATCATTGGGACTCTTCGGGAAACTCTTCACGCACTGGCAATTTTTTTTAGGTCATAGATTTTTTTCGCTGTTTTTTCTGTGCTATTATCCCTGAAGCTTATTTGTAATATAAAATCAAGTAGTATGGGGTAAAGTTCCTGAGTTTTCTTTTTGTCTATCTGCTTTTCGTCATCCTAGTCATGAATTTAACTTTTGCAATTTTCTTCGGCTGTCGCGAAATTTAAAACTTTTTCGCGAATGGTATTAATTTTACATTTCTAAAGGAGCTAATGATGGCAATCAATAAGTCAGGAAAGAGATATTTGAATGCCTATAGCATTCGCTTTTTTGGCTGATCATCGATAGGAGATTGGCATGAACAGAAATTATATATTGGAAAGTTTGTGATTGATATCAATTTGGAATGTAAAGAATAAGTTTTGCAGTCATTTGCTCAATCAGTTTAAATATTAGGAGTGAGAAATTAACAGTAAGCTTATCAAGTTCCATCGAAATGGAAATAACAATTTGACCGTCCTTCGCTAATCATTTTAATGGTAAGTGCGTCTGTACAGTGCACGGTATCTTACGTTACATATACATACATACGAATACAACTTCTCGGTTTTATTATCAAAATAAGTTATTATTGAGATTTACACTGATGACCTTTGTCCTTTGTAAGCATTTACATAAAAATGTATGAGTATAATATCCTTATGTCGAAGAAATAATGCTAAGAAATAGTAACAAAATTCACTTTTTTGTTTGCCAAATTACTTATACGGTCAATTTGTGCATTTTATTAGTTTTTTGTCGATCCTTTTCTGCTCGTATAGTCGACGAGCTTTGTCACTTTCGCACCGCTGTGATCTGCTGGCTTCCATTTATTCAGCATTCGAATGCTACGAGTACAATAGCGTCACAACTAAAAAATTACAGTTTTTAGCATAAATCAATGAGTAAAGAGATATTAAATTCAAGCCCCTCTTGCGTTGTACGAGGGCTGTTTGATAAGTCAGTGACTTTGAAATCAAATACTTGTTTTTTTCTCAAAATTGAATTTATTTTCCAATGTAGTCACCTTTCAGCGATATGCATTTTAACCAAGGATATTCCAACTTTTGTAACCCTACCAAAAAAATATGATTTATCAAATTCGGCAAAATAGGCATTTGTTGTATCGATGATTTCTTCATTCGATGGAAATCATTTTCCGCTGAGCCATTTCTTAATATTAGGAAACAAGAAATAACCGCACGGAGCCAAATCTGGAGAATAGGGTGGATGAGGAAGCAGTTCATATTGCAATTCAGATAATTTTGCTGTTGCTACTGCGGACGAATGTGCCGGTACATTATCCTGATGAAACAGTACTTTTTTTTCTTCAAATTGGGTCGTTTTTCCATCAATTCTGCATTAAATATATCTAATAAATTGGCATAGTGCTGTCCGGTGATCGTTTTCCCTCTTTCCAAATAGTCAATGAAGATTGCGCCGTGGGAATCCCATAAAACCATTGCCATAACTTTTCCGGCCGACGGAACCATTTTTCCCTTTTTTGGAGCACATTCGCCTGCAGAAGTCCACTATTTTAATTGATTCTGCTTGAAGAGTTCAAAATTCTGTTTTGAAATCTTCACCCGAATCCGTTTTTAACCGTTAACCGTCAGCAAACGCGGCACAAATGGTCATGCAGAATTAGAATGACGGTATCATTTGAAATTGCAACAATCTCAGCGGCGATCGTCCAACACAAGTACCCTCAAGTTTTATAACCTTCTATTGTACTGTCAGACCCTTGCCCCGCCCATTTTTCGGAAGTCATGTTGAAAAGTCCAACTTTCTCATTTTCCCTTTGTCTACATACCAATTATGATACTACCTTTGTACAAAACTTCAAGATTCTACGCTCACAGGAAAAACTTTACAGGTTTTCTTTCCTTCTACTATACTGTCATACACTTCTCCAGCACAATTTTTGGAAAACATTTTAATTAACGGTACTTTATTTTGTACAAAATCGATTTTCTCGAAAACGGCTTCAACGATTTTGTTCAATTTTAATATTTAAGTTACAGTGGCCATATGCCAACAGGTGGCCTACCAGGTTTGCCAATAATTTAGTTGGACGGTAGTTTACTTATTAGCGGCTATGACTCGAAATCAATATTTGATTAACTAGGATACATTCCATTGTATGTACATTTGGTGATATTTCAGAAATCAAATTTAAATCTTTTGTTCCAAAAATTGTAGTTTGAATTTTTTTTTTTAAAGTTATTGTTATCTGCTGAACAAGCTCCCTATGTTTTTCAGATAATTTCCACATCATTTGACGAATTTCCTTTTAAAATGTTAAATAAAATAAAATAATAAGTTTCTAGAGGTTGCTACAGTACAATCAAATATTTCCATGTAGTTTTTACAAGTACTGCATACACACTTTTGAAATTCTGCTTGGAATGAGTAGCACTTTCTTTTGATACTTCATAAATTTCAAACAACATTGATTTTTCTAATCCTAGCAAAATGGCGCCTAGCATCCGCTATATTGTTTTCTTGTTGAATAATCAGGTGGCAAGTATCACTCTTCGAAATTAGTTGAATAGTTTAATTATTTTTCCCATGAAAATCATTTCATTAGATTAGGCTTTGCATGATAACGTGTAAATATTATTTGATCCTCTTCGCAAGTCCTTTCATTTGGGATATCAAATGATACATTTAAAAAGCATTTATTATATTAGGTGCGCAACTGTAGATGGCTCCAGCAGTAAGTGCTGGTCGATTTTGACATATCCAAAACGAAATGAACCGAGCTTAGACATATGGTAAACAAACTGACATATGGCTAACAAACTCACTAATGTGTCAAATTAGTGATTTTGTTTTGGTGTCATATACTTTTGTTAGTGTGAAAATGTCTGATTTTGTGCCAAATAATCGTCATTTGCGGGAAGTGTTGATTTTATTCTTTCATTCGAAGAAAACGGCGGCTGAAGCGCAGCTAGAGCTCCAAAAAGTTTACGGAAAAACAATGTACCGTGATTGGTTCCGTCGCTTTAAGGACGGTGATTTCGATGTGGACGACCGTCCGCGTGAAGGAAGGCCAAAATCCTTCGAAGACGCTGAATTGAAGGCATTGCATTGAGGATCCGCGCCAAACGCAAGAACAGCTTGCTTCAGCATTAGGAGTTACCCGTCATGCCATTTCCAAGCGATTGCATGCGTTTGGAATGATTCAAAAACAAGGAACTTGGTTTCCATATGATTTGAAGGCAAGGGACATTGAGCGTCATTTTTTCGCCTGTGAACAACTGCTTCAGCGGCAAAAAGGAAGGGTTTTCTTCATCGCATCGTAACAGGTGATGAAAAATGGATTCATTACAGCAACCCAAAGAAAAGAAAGGCATGGGGACTGCCCGGTCATGCTTCTACGTCATTGGCTCGGCCGAATATTCACGCTGCGAAGATTATGCTGTGTATTTGGTGGGACCAGCTCAGTGTCATTTATTATGAACTGTTGAAATCCAACGTTCCCACTGGGGAACGGTATCGACTTCAGTAGATGCGATTGAGCGAGCACTGCGCGAAAAACGGCCACAATACGAGCAGAGGCACGAAAAAGTGATTCTACAGCATGACAACGCTCGGCCTCACGTTGCCAAACCCGTTAAAACCTACCTGGAAACGTTCAAATGGGAAGTCCTACTCCACCCGCCATATTCCCCAGATGTTGCGCCATCCGATTATTACTTGTTCCTTTCGATGGCACATGGTCTGGCTTATCAGCAGTTCCGCTCATATGAAGACATCAACAAATGGCTTGATTCGTGGATAGCATCAAAAGATGAACACTTTTACCGTAACTGTATTCGAGCTCTGCCAAAAAGATGGGAAAAAGTTGTAGCTAGCGATGGGCAATACTTTGAATGATTCATTTGTAGTTATGTAAATTCTAGAAGGTAAAAAACATATATATTGCATATTTGCGCATATGTAGTTAAAATGGTACTCCACTATGCAAAAATGCTATTATAAGTACTAAGGTATGTATATCCTAAATCCCAATCTTTACAAATTTCTTTTCCTGCAACTTTTTAGTAAGTAAGATCTGGTCTACCCGGTTTTCCGAAACATAATGGTGATATGGTGGATCTGAGCGTTTAAAAAAAAAGAAAAAATTACTAACAAGCTGATATTTTTTTCAATTGAGTTAACCTTTAAAATAATGAAGTTGCCTGGAAATAAAATATCTGGTCGTCATTATATCTTTATTAATAGGGCTGTTAGTCTTTTGCAATAATGTTTTTGAAAACTATTCTTTGGATCTCCACTTCACATCTTCGCTTAGTTACGTAAGAGTTGTCTTCTTTTGTGTTCCTATGTTGTAGTGATGAGAGAATTCAGGGTTGATTTTACCAACATTCGTGAGCTTCGAACGAATTTCTTCGATATGTACGCTCACGCCCATTCCCATAAACCAGCTGTTTTGGCACTAAGCGAAACGCATATAACTTAGTGTTATTATTCTTTCCCCACCGTGGTCTCGCCAGTAATGTCCGTAGTGATATTGCTTACCAAGTTCCACCACAGTATGGCCACTGTTCCAACCCGGAATTTAATTTCAAATGGCTAAAATTCACCGTCCGTAAGCAAATAATTCACTACTGCTTTATTTACAGAAGCCCTAGTGCTGACAGCAACTCAACTTTTGATGAATTTGATGCACTGTCCGATTCCATCACTCGTATTTTCTCCTTGTATCCTCATACTGAAATCATCATTGCTAGCGTTTCTGAAAGCTTCTTATGTCGCACCCTGATAAATACACCATTGACGTTCTAGCGCCGCTAGGTCGGTCTGACCATAATTTCGTTTCACCTAAATTGTCGCACTCCGACCACACAGTTAAACAAAAAACTCCTAAAAGAAAAGTATGGCAATACGAGAAAGCCAACTGGAGCGGCTTTAATACCTTCTTTAGGAGTTTTAACTGTGCTTCCTCGATAGCGACGTGGATGCCGCTGCTGATATGATTACTGACACTATCCTCTACGGTATGAATGATTTTATTCAAACTTGTGGTTTGACCAGAGCTGTAAAGAGGCTATCAGTTTGAAAGAAGTAAGTCTTCGGTCTTATAAAGCTAACAAATCTGAGGAAAACCGAAAGAAGTGTAAACAAGCCCGAAAGACTGCAACGCCCATATTCGACGTGAAAAGTGCACGACAGGCTGTTTATTTGAATATCTCAGATTTAAAATTTAAACAAAATCGTTAAAAAGTTTTTTTTTTTTTAATCCGCTAAATATCAAAAAAAAAAAAAAAAAGATTTTTCAAAAGTTGGTATGCCATAAATCCAACGGTTCATAGCCGAGAAATAGTAAATGTTCAAAAACTAGTATAGTACCTCTCGTTATACGCATTTTTTGCAAAAACTTAATACGCCATCTGTTCACATATGTCCACAATAGGTTAGGTTAGATTAGGTTCAAATGGATACCTGCACCCTAATCACAGACACACTGAGACCAGTGTTCAGTGTTTCTGATCCAGCCGAGGCCAAATCTGTCTAGTGACATGAAATCTAATGCCAGTCTCCCACCTGAAGTTGGTCTTCTTGACAAAATTAGCTTGAGTAATTGCTTACATATAGCGAGAGGTATGCCGTGATTCTCCTTTTCCGGTAGAATCTGCAAATTTGTGCCTTGCCTGGCAAGATCATCAGCTCTACAGTTCCCTGCCCATGCCCCGGCACCCAGCACAGGTGAATGTTGAATTGCTATGCCATCTTGTTATGAGACGAGCGGCAATCTTAAGCTACCTTTGATGTGGAAGAGATCGATTCCAGAGATTTTATAGCGGCTTGACTCTCAGTGAAGATGCTAATATCCTTAGCAGATATTACATTCCATTTCAGTCAAGATAGAGCTTCTTTGATCGCCATTATCTCTGCCTTTGAAACTCTACAATGATCTGGGAGACGGAAAGAGATGCTTACGTTTAGCCTGTTGGCGAAAACCCCGCCGCCCACCCCATCGATTGTCTTCAAACCATCCTTGTAAAAGTGTAATGATTCTTTGTCCGGGGGCGCGTCTCCCTCCAAGTCTAGTCTAGATGGAATAGTGACCCGGAAATTTTAATTGAAAGAGAACCTGAGGAGGGTGTAGTTATTGATTTCTGGAATGATTTCTAGGTTCTGAAGAATTGTGGAGTGGCCTGTGGATATGCTGGACTACTCTGAGGTGGCAGTGAGTCGAACGGCTGCAGTGGCTCCCATTTGCTTGCCAAAGAGGTCTAGTGGTATTCCAAGTACACCACTAATGCACAGACAAGCTGATCTCTGTATTTTCACTATCTGGTTGCGGTGTATAGCTTTGGGGACAGCTGGCCACTAAACACGCCGTACATAAGTATGGGCCTAATAACGGATACAGTTAAGTATGTGAGGTTGCATTCCCCACTTCTTACCAATGGCCTTCTTGGACGAGTATAAAGCTAAGGTAGCCTTCTTAATGCGTTCCTGGATGTTGGGCTTCCATCTAAGTTTCCTATCCAAAATAAGACCCAGGTATTTTGCTTTGTCTTTAAAAACGAGAATAGGTCCATTCAGTTTAGGAGGTGCTAAGTAAGGAATTTTATATTACCCGGTGAAGAGGACAATTTTGTGCTGATAATTCGACTGCTTAACAATTTGTTTATCACACCAAGCTAAACCTCCTGATAGGACGTTGTTAAAAGCTTCCTCAATATGAAAAAATGCAACCATGGTATACTCCTTGCACTCTTATGATTTTGCAGTGGTGCGTACCAACGCGTGTATAGTAGTTTCTACCTACCTGAAGCCGTCCGTCCACTGTAACTCAAATATTAAATTTAAACAAAATCGTTGGAGCCGTTCCCGATAAAATCGATTTTTTACAAAATCAGCCATTAGTAAAGTACTGCTAATTTTGGGGCTAGAATGAAAATTACGATTTCACTTCGAAGTGTGAACCCACAGGCCCCAGATATGAAGCTTGAAAATAATCCGTCCAGCCATGTAGGCTGCAGTCGTGCCTACAGATAAACAGACAGACCGACAGACAGGATTGTGAGACACACTTTTTTTGCGATTCTCGATTATACGTATAGTACGAGTAATACCAAGATTGATCAAAATCTCGACGTCGAATATTTATACGAAACCAATTTTACCCCTTATACTCGTACATATGTACATATGTAGGCGCAAGTAAAAAAACAAATGCATAATATTTTCGATACGAAATATATTTCTTATCCCAACCAGACCTAGGTCTGGAGATTTGGTTTAGGTTTTATGAAAAAAAGCGAAAGTTATAACTTCTCGCTTAATTTCTTTGAATCGCATGTTTGATTAAAATTATGTAACTTATTCTGAGAGAGCTAAAATATGTCCTTTATTATTTCAGCACAGATTTTGAAATTAAGTCACCACCTAAGTAATTATGCCACCATTGACATAAATTATGTCACGAAGACAACACAATACAAGAGTTAGATAATGTGTTGCTGTTCGCTTGCTTGTTTATGTGTCGATAAATCAATGTTATTACTTAGTCACAATTAGCGCAACCGCTCTTGGCTGATGATGCAGTATCATGCAGGGGCTCATAACAAACCAGTTGCTGGTCACGATATAAGTTTTCGTAATTTTTGTCCCAAAATTGGTTACACTGAAAGGACGCAGTCGATGGGTGTACTGGTATAGTACTTCTTATTCAAATATGTTTGTAAATATTAGTGGTCTTGCTTGATCTATTACATATATCTCTATTTAAAAAATTATGGACTAAGATTCTTATTCCCTTGTATGTTAGGAGGGCATATGAAATGTTCGATGTTAAAGAGTTAAAAATTGCATCTTACTACGTTTCTATTACCTCTCCGTTACAATTTAAAAAACCTTGTTTTTATTTTTATTTTTAGATAATTAATTACGATTCACCACGAGGTGGCGTATCGGTGGTAACAAACAAAGGCGAAACGACAACATCATTTCTATTGATTAAATCAGCTCGACCATCTGACTCCGGGCAGTATCAATGCAATCCATCGAATTCTAAAAGTAAAGGGGTGACGGTGCATGTATTAAATGGTAAGTATAATCAAAAAGATACTGGCTCTTAGACATGAAACAAATACATATGTGTCGAGTCGTCAGTATTCTGGATGCTTTTAGAAATATGGACATTTCCTCTTAACTCTGATAATCTAGATAATATTAAATTTAATGAAACGCTTTTATCGGATTTAGTCGACTAAGAAGGTAGGCTTGAGTAGTTTACAATTCGGAAGTCCTTGGGTTGTAAGTTAGGCACAACATGCAATTAGATAAGGTACCTGAGCCAAATAAGGCCCACCTTATTTTTAATCTTACAAAATTTATCCATTTTGTGAAATAAATTACTAGTTGCATTTTATTATCAACACTTGTTTATTAAACTACAGAAAAATAGTTAGAGGGTTGAATAGCTACATACAAATCATTATTTTATTCGTTAAATTGTGAAACCTATGCCCTGGGCATTGGCTTGGAAAACTAGCTTCTTATAAGGCCTACATGTATTATGTGCATAGAAAACCGTGCACGGTGTAATTTTTTTTAGCTTCGATGGTGAACGCAAGGAAATAAAACTACCTTTCAATTTATAAGTGTATAATGAAATTAGGTAAAAGTAAGAAAGGGCTAAGCTGCAGTTGGTTCGTCGTAGCTAGGAAACGTGCAAGGGGATTTGCAAATGGGTTATTAGAATAAAGGATATCAGACACGCTGTATTACCACAGCTATATATATATATATAAATATGAATAACTAGCTGATGCCCGCGGTTCCACTAGTATGGATTTCGGATTTATCGTTTATAAATGCTTTAGGGGTTGAATTTTGAGAAATGCTGAAATGCGTGTTTAATTATTAGTGTTGTAGAGTAGTTACGCAAAGTTTCAAGCAAATTTAACCGAACAAATATTTTTTCCTATACATACAAATTTTTATACTCCCTTTGAGTTGAATTTCGAAAAATGATTTCTTAGTTCTAACTTCAGCGGTTTCGGATCGGCGATGATGAATCGGTCAGGACGCGTTTACATACACGTATAATAGGTTATACATATATGTACATTGTACACATATGTATAGGCATAGTTGGATGAGGCAATTTCGATTATAGTATTTTACGGAAATATGTCGTCGTTTAGCTCATTGATTCTCAAAAATCAGTGATGCTAATAATATTTTCTGGATCGAAGCTAGGTTAAATTAAAATTGGATCTAGATTGGACTAAAAGGGTTAGATTTTGTTTTATTTTTTTTAACAAATTTTGGAAAAAAAAAATGTTTCTAACGAATAAGTACAATATACTGTTTTTCTTGAGCAAGTATTATCTAGTCGTGCGTTTTATTTGCATCGCATTTATATAAAATATTGCAGAACTCTTTCTGTTTAGCTATTCTTATACTTATGTACATACATGAATTCCTTGCTGAATGAATTATTTTGTTGATATAATGTTATTTTGTTTGAAGTGAATTTTAATTGAAGCAACGTGATACAACTTCTTTCAGCGGGCTACAAAGAAAAAAAATAATTGTTCTTTGTCTTCTGAAAGATATTAAGCGGTTCTAAAGTAAAATTTTACGCTTAATTCAAATACTGAAACAGATTTTTTTCGTTAGCTCTGTTCTTCCAGTTACAACTCGTTTTAAGTTCGAATTTTGCAGTTATGTATGTTTTGAAGTTGACATAATTCAGAAATTGGTTTAAACATTAAAAAAACAGCTTAGCACTTTTGAAAGGGCCATCTATTTACATATTTAAAATCAGCGTAACATTTAATGTTCAAAAATCATTATTCGTTTCTGAAGTGTATTGGCCAAATTCGAAAAAAAAACATTATTTGTTTCTTTCTCCTCTATTCATTGTAAAATGCTGAACTACGATTTGAGAGCTATGCTGCTTATTTTATACTTTAATTGCACATCATCAGTTAATGTATAGAATAAGGATAACATAATGAAAATTATTCCCAACATTCGTTTTTTTTATTAAATTTTAGTTTGGTGTCTTGTACAGCATACGAGTAGACCGTGCGTCGGGTCGATTTAAACAGTTTTTATCAATCTAAATATGATGCTTTTTTAGGTCCAGGAAATATTCTCGGAGACTATGAAATTTTGAGAATATTTGAGAATATTTTTATAACTATAAAGGGCAAGTACAATAGAGAATCTCTCGCAATTCCACCACTGACTACAGCCTAGGGCGGTTTTTCCCATATGTAAAGTATGGTCTTACAATTTTTGAAAAATTCTAAATCAAGCTTTATAAGTCATTTTACAACAATAGTCCAATTTGTTGCTTCTTGTCGATTTTGTCTTAATTTATAATCTTAACAATTTACAGCACATATTGAGCAAGTACGTGCGAACCAGTCGGTCTTTTTATTTATTATTTAAATCATTGTTTGTTTGTTATAACTGGTTACCAACACCAAGTAAGCTAATGCAAGAATTTTTTCTGTTCTATTTAATTTGAGTTATCTTTCAGCATGAATTTATTTCCTTGTAAATGATGTACGCAATGAGCTCCAAAATAACAATTATATTAGAGAATGCGACGATCGGCCTGTGATTAATGTCCCTCTTACCGGTTAAGCAAAACAATCACACATCCGCTTTTCGCCTTTTTATAATAAGGCAACTTCTTTGCATCGGATCTAATATTTTGCGAATCATGTATAGTATTTATCCATATCCTTTGCGAACGGAAATGTATACTGATATAATGGTATATTTTGACCCTCGAAAATCTTGACTGGAATACTTCTCTTGTTGTTAGGCATCGAATTTGTACCGATCCTCATGTACGGGGTAGTTGTCTGGTGGACTGCCTTGTATAAGGCAATAAACCAGAAGTTATTAAGCAAAGTCAAACGTTCAGCTTCTCTGTGCATTAGTGGAGGTAGGCAAATGGCAGCTAACTCAGCTATTCGCCCTAAAGCTACTTTACAGTGGTTTAAAAAAATGAATGGCCACGCCTCCATCTTAAATAAATTTAACAACTTCCCTGAAGACATTGAACACACCATCCCCAAATTAAATTTTTACAAAAACTTCCAAGTTACTATCCCTTCCAGAGCATTCTGGGAAGAAGGTGGCTTCACGGTACATCGGTACATTTTTATACCAACGGGGTGGGTGGTGGTGTCTTCTCTGATAGGCTTAATTTAACCTCTCTTTTCGTCTCCCAAACCATTGTAGCGTATTCCAGGCGGAGATAATGGCAATAAGGGAAGTCTTGTCTTGGCTAAAGAAAAACGTGATATCGTCAATTGATATCCGCATCTTTTCAGACAGCCAAGCCGCAATCAAATCTTTAGAATCATCCTCAATAAATTCTTTAACAGCTCTAGACTGCCGATCGTCTCTTATAAAAATGGCGGAGCAGTTTAATATTCACCTAATTTGGGGCATAAGGATATTCCAGGGAATTGTACGGCTAACGAACTTTCCAGACATGGAACAACAATTCATCCTTTCAGACAAAAGTTTACTGGGTATGCCTATCGCTACATGTAAACTTAAATTAAAGTTGGATGCTATCGTAAAGACAAATTCTAGGTGGACAAGGGGTACAACTTGTCAAGCGACAAAACAGATTTGGCCTATTCTGGATCTGAAACGCTCTAGGAATTTTATTTCTCTAAATAGAAAGCATATTAGCGCTGTTATAGGTGTCATAACTAGACACTGTCTAATAGGCAAGCATGCAACAAGGCTCGGCGTCTTTTCTAACGATTTCTGCAGAGGCTGCATGCACGAGAAGGAGGAGGAAGAGACAATTCTTCACTTTCTTTGCATCTGCCCAGCTCTCTCCCAAAGAAGGATACTCCACTCAGGAGCCTTCTGTTTCAATGACGTAGATGATCGGAATAATATTGACGTTAGGTACATTCTACGCTTTATCAGAAGCTCCAAATGGTTCAACGACTAGGCTAGAGGCCCCGTCTCAAACACACGTGGTATCACAATGGACCTATTATAGGTCTAAGTGTGTTGGCTTCTTTTGCTGACAGCCACTTCAACCTAACCTAACCTAACCTAACCTAGGTATTGTTCCAACTGTAGTCAACGGTGTTGATAACGACAAGAAGAGATTACCCATTGTAATACTGTTTTATCCATTGTAATATTGTATTATGTCCAAACGTTCGATTAGATCGATACTACACTTTTACCGATATTTGTTGCTCGCCTAACTCCATTTTGTTAGTTTAACGTCTGCAGCAAGACAAAATTTCAATCCGTAGCGGTGGTATGTACTGATGGAATTTGTAGAAACTTCGGAATCCTACCAGCTGCTCATCCGGTCGTGATGCATTCGTGTGGAATGAAAAACACCGGCAATCGTTCCTGCCATCGCTGCCAAATATCCCTAATCGGTTCCAATTTATCAGAAGAAACTTGTCTTCGACTAGTTAAATTGTCAATTTGAATGACTCTTTGCACCATGAGAAATATTTTCCTGGACATGATAGCTTAAAATTGCTTTTAGATGCATGTAGTGGATCGGTATCAATAAAATCTCTTTCAGCTCTGTCTTCGCTTCTATCACCTTCTTTCTTGCCCCCTTCACTCACCTCTTTATTATAGGAACAATCACTCGATTAGTCAAATGCAGCAATTTCCGTCTGGCTTGAATCATTGTCGCTTCGAGCAGAGAAATCTTAACCTTCGCTTGACCCCAACAACAGTAACTCCAATTTTTGGGGCAAAAATCGATTGCGAGCTATAAATAGTTTAGTTGTTATTCATGATGTCTATTTTATTATACAAAAATAACTCATTACGACTCATAAAAAAGAAATGTGTTAGTGTTAGTTGGTTTGGCTAGCCAACTACCAGATTCGTATCAATATTTACGTTACATTTCCAGTTCATATGAAAATAACAAATATTTTTAAATTTTCCTTCAATAATTCATTTTCAGTACCTTAGCGCAATATTTTAACGTTTCGAAAAGATTGAAAAAAAAAGTGGAGATTGTTAATCTAATTTCTCGAAAAGTTTTAAATAAGAAGAAAAGTATGTAGTTGAAAAACAAAATTTTCATTTTTGTCAGAACAGCGGTTTGAAAATTGAAGTATCAGGTTTTCCATATTGCCAATTTCGTGTTACACATATTTTGAAAAGGATCTATTGCAAAAAGTGTACTTATCATGGTTTTCTCCTGTGGTCTTGTTCAGTGTCCATGAATATTTTTGGTTTTACGAATACGAACTTTTTTTTTCTTTGGTTAGGTTTTCGAGAAAATGCATATATGCCTACTCTACATACCGGTCACCCCAACAGTCTCTATTCCCACATAAATAAAGGGCATGACCTGGTCACACGTACTTACTCCATATGTGTTGTTCGTTCGTTAATTGTTTTGATTTCAATTTATGGAACATCGGAGAGAGGAGAAACAATTTGAATTTTTGAAAAATGCCTAACAACTTTTTTTTACCATACTTCCAAAATATGAATACCATACCCTTGCGAATATCTAGAATGACTTAGATATCAAATTTGAATAAAATTGGCCTTAAGTAAATTACTGTTAATTTTAAAGCTGGTATGAAAATTACAACTTACCCTCTGGACAATAGCCTACAGACTCCAGATATCGAGTTTGAAGTAAATCCGTTCAGCCATTTATGCTGCAGTTGTTTGATTTTTTTCCGAGGGTAGGTAAAAAATCTTCATGAAGACACTATGAGGATCGATAGCGCGTGCTCATAGTAGTGTGAGATTTTTACTCACTAAAAAAACCTCCCTTCGTGATAAATTTCTTTGATTACTACAACTCAGTTTTGACTTATCCAGCAGTTTTTCTTTCACGTATTGAGATCGTTTGGCAGATCCCTTTCCATTGAAAGTCCCTGCTTGTTCCGCAAACAAGAAGTGGTTTCTTGCTATCGCGTTAAGTCGAAAGGTATTCCTCTCATCTAGAATTCGAAGGACTGAATTATTAACGTGTCCTTGTAATCTGTCTTTATGCTTACGCGCGAAGTTTTTAATTTCATGTTCGACTGTTACAATTCCTAAATCTCTATGGATATCGCTATTTCTAATAAACCACAGTGCATTAACTATTGATCTTAGCACTTTATTTTCAAAAGTTTGTAAAATATTGACATTACTTATTTTGGTACAACCCCAGAGTTGTATTCCATATGTCCATATCGGCTTTAGCACTTGCTTGTATAAAAGCAGTTTGTTCACTATATTAAGCTTGGAATGTTTTCCAAGTAACCAGTACATTTCTCTATATTTGGTTTCGAGTTCTTTACGTTTTTTCTTCATGTGCGATTTCCACTTCAGCTTAGCATCAAGTGTCATTCCAAGATACTTAGCCTCATTTGCAAACGGAATTTGAACGGAGTTTGAAAAGATCGTAAAATTATTTATTTTCTTATAAGTAAAATTGACATGAACTGATGTGTTTTCGTTTAAAGCTAGTCGCCAAATCTTTGTCTATTCATTTACTTTATTCAATGCTTCTTGCAATTTTTCAGACGTTTCTTGGATCGTTTTACCCGTTGCCAGGATGGCAATATGGTGCCTTCTTCTTGCGGTATATCGCGAGTATATAGTAGGTACAAAAGCGGTCCAAGGACACTTCCCTGCGGCACCCCAGCCCTTATTTCTTTAAATTCTGAATATTCATTTCCGTGATTTTTCACGGAATGGAAAGAATCTCTCGATATACCAACACTGTTGTGGACTGTTTATCAGGTGTAACCACAAGGTTCAAATTGAAATTTGGTGCTAGTCTTTCCCTCTCTTGAACACAGTTGCATGGTCATAACTTTTATAACATAGTTGAAGTGCAATTTTTTTTTAAATTATCCCACGAGTTCAAATAAACAACATCACACATTTGAGCTCCACAAAAGTGAGTAGAAGTTGAAGTTGCGTCCGTAGTTTTTGTTTGAAGTTATGTTTTATGTACTTGTTCTTGATGCAACTTCAGCAAAATAATTGTATTGAGAGCCATAGCAAAAGTATGAAAACAAACCAAATTAAAATCGAAAAATCCTATAAATCACTGCAAACGAAAGCATACTAATTTCTTGTGGTGAAAGTGCTTGACATTTAATGCATTTCCATCAAATTGTATTAACTGGATCCATCACAAATGGATGTGGAGCATTCTCTGGATAATATTAAGTGATATTTGCTTTGAGGAGGCAACCATCTATTTGTAAAGTACGAAACCATATGGATTTAAATTTTGTAATCTGTCACTAAAATTTTTAAAATGAACATTTGACTTCGTAAGAGCATATCAATGTTAAGTAAGTTGTCTACTATTGTTAGCGCTCTAACAGCAATACATGTTGGGCGTACGACCAATTCAACATTAATTTGACATTTTTATATTTGTATTTGTAATGTATTATTTATATTTTTTTCAAATTAAATTTAAATTATGTTCATATGTACCTATTTTTAAAAATCATTGAGTCATAGAACAGCAAAAAAGATTTAAATTAAATAGGTGTCTCTCATTCTGTTTCCAGGGGAATTCCCAGCAGCAATGCAGCGCGCGGGACAAGCACATCATCGAATGTCTCCAAATCATTATCTGTTAGTTTACCTATCAATATTCTTATCTACTATAGTATTTATCAGACAGTATCAGAGAATGCCGAACGTTGCCGCCCGCACTTGACCCAATCAGCGAGTTATATACTGAAAGTACTAATATTTTGCACCGCAACACTCCTATTCAAATGCCTAGATCTTTTCCAAAAGTATACTCATCGAACAACGATGATAATCGAATTTCAATCGCTGCAACAGTATTCCAATCATAACCGATTAAGATATGATTCAACACACTTAGTAGCACACGCTTATTACCATCGTCATCATCAGTATCATTACAACTATCACAGTCAACATGAATATAAATTAGAATGCAGGAGCCAGAGGGAAATTAAATGCATTAATGCAATTTGTTTCAAACGTAAACATAAGGTGCAGCGATGTGGTTTATTAAAGGACATCACTCATGATCAAATCTCAAAGTCTACTGTCATCATTACATTTTGCAGTAAAGTTTACACTCAAGAATCTGACGTAAGGTGAGAAATACTCTCTCGCATAATTAATATCTTAAGCAAAATCTGTTTTATACATATATGTTTTTACTATTTCTAACTAAAGTAAAAAAAAAAAATAATTAAATATTTTATTTGTATATATATATATATAAACTTATTTCTACCAAGCGAAAATAATTTCAAAATGAAATTGATATTAATTGCAACTGCAAGATGGATGTAAGTAAAAATAAAATAAAATCTAGTTTACATGGAATGCAAATAAAAATTGTAAAACATGTTAAAGAAATTAAATATGTTACTTAATTATAGTAATAGTTAATAGCCGTAATGAATGTAAGTATTAGTTACAAAATTAATTAATTTATTATAGGAAGTGACGATAAATGTTATTGTTGACTTCAAAATTCTTTCCCAAATTAGTTTTTTATTGTTAAAACTTGCCTATGTAATGGTTCTTGAGCTTATTTGTTCAAGAAACTTTATTCACAAAAAAAATATTTTTTTATACTTTTGGACTCTTTTGAACTTGAGCTTTAATTTGACATGTCGCATGGATCGGGTGTAAACATTTTTGGTTTTTTTGGTACATTGCGACAAAAGCCCAACAGCAATAGTATTTTTTTTTTTTAAATTTTTGTTCCTGATTATTTTTGGTTCACCACGTGCTGTCTTTGTTTGAAATTCAGCTTTCTAAATCTTATACACTAATTTATCAACAGACTCGTGACTCGTAAAATCTTAATGGAAAGTCTAGACATTACTTTTACACATTTAGAAGAACTTTTTTTTAATAAAATTTCAAATGGAAACGTCTAATGTTTTACACTCATGTCAGAATTCGAAAGAGTAACTAAAATGCTTTTCTTTTTTTAAAAAAAAATATCAATTATTTGAAAATCAATAAAAATTTCAGTTTTTGACGCAGACAACTGCATTTTATTTCATGATTCAGTAAATTTGATGGAAATTCAATTCACGCCCAACACGTTCTGATCACTTCTATGAAACCATATAATTTTTTGAGTAATGATGATCGCATAACTCCTTTATTACTTACTTTAGGTACAATTACATTTTCCTTGAATGATTTGCTGTTTAATTGATAAATGGATGCAATAAGAATGGGAATAAGGAAAATCTATTTCGGTATCTCAAAGTACGCGCAATACATTTGTATGTATAACGGACTGATCACCGAAGGAGATCTTTTATTAGCCATCCAACATGAAAGTGGAATAACCTACATTCCTTAATATTTCCAGAAATCTATAATTTGCAATGATTTAAAATTTTCGCACATCTTTGCCTCACTAGTTCTCCTTATCTATTCACTCTTTAACTCCCCCCTGTACTTTTTGCTTTGACTCCATTACTGAGTTTTAAAAACTTCAAAGAACACAGTTCTAAGTGATGGAGAACATTAAAAATAAAAATTAAATTGTGTTTTCGAAAAACTTTACAATTCACTAGGTAGATTAGAATAGAGTCGATTTTTGAAATCAGCATGCAGAAATTATTAAGATACGTAACTCTTTTGTCTAGAAGAGACTTAAGATGTAAAATTTAACAGCCGTATGTATTGGTCCCCATTTTTCCTTAAATTTAAGACTTTCAGTTAAAAAATACTTCTTGTTAAAAAATAATGACCACTAGGTACACTTCCATCATTCGTAGGTAGTACTCGTACGCAGCATTTGTAGGGAATTGTTTGCGAATGAAAATTACATCAGCGATAGAAAAAATGTATTGCACAACTCTTTGAGCTTGTTTGAACTAAAAATTAGAGGAAATAAAATTATCAAAAAAAGAATTTATCAAATCACTAAGACGTTCATGGCATTTAAGATATTAAATTAGGTGGGAGCCGCGGATCTGTGGTTAAATTCACTATCACTGAACGGAATACTCAAGGTTGGGGTCCCGGAAACAGATTTTACACGGTTCCACCACTCTCGAACGTCTGACTAATATCAGAGACAAGGGCGGATCCAGGGAGTGGGCACAGGGGAACGGGTCCCCCCCAGACATGATTCAGATAAAACAGGCCAGTCTAAAAGACACTAGCAATTCGAATACTATGGGGTACACTCTTTACCTATCTGGCCTTTATGCCCTCCCAGAAATAGATCCTGGATCCGCCCTTGATCAGAGATTAAAATTATCATGAGAAGCAGCGTTGTCATATGATCTTAATTAACTTATTTTCCAAGATACGAGTATTGAGGTGTCATTCAGATATCGACTCATGCTTCTGTCCATTTCAAAGATTTCAGGAATTGATACACGATTTCCACAGATTTCCGGTCAGTTGAATGAAATGCATTACAATTATAAACTCAGTTATGTGATTTAATAACAAAATGTTCTGAGTAAACGAAATTTGATTCGCGTAATCAATTTGTAATAAAATATACTTACCGAGGATGTTTGAGTGAGTCCATTTCTAATTATGTACATACGTACCTTAGAAAGAAAATTTGAGAGCTTCTTTGATTTATTTTGAATGATATTACTTCTATATTTAGTGCAATCTGTAATCAAACTTACTTTTTTTACGGTAAATAATTGAGTCTAGGATGTGCAAAAACTTTGTTTAATACTAAAAAGCCCCGCGTGCAGACTTTGCTTTCCCTATTGGATTGCACAGATTCAAACTCGGCCCATCATCGACCGAAGCAGTATTTTCGAGATACAGGAAATTCAGCAGACTCTCCATCTGTTGTCTAGTCCAGTAATATTTAGCTACTTGATGTACAATCTTGTTGGATACCACTTCGAAACTCGAATTTCTTTAAGAGCTTACTTAATTTCTTGTAAACATTTTTTCTATGCAAAGCCACGATGGAGAGCCTTTTCTTAAGGAATAGAAAGTCAGAATAGCGAAAATTCTACTTGATGCATTGTAATGCGTTGATGTAGTCAGCCCTGGAAAACACATAGCGGAAAAGTTGTCGATTGGCGAGAGCGTTCTCCAAATATTCTTCAATGCGATTGAGAGTTAATTTTGTTACTACAAAAGATTGCGAAAGCAAGTTAACATTTCCAATTTCGTTAACTCCTAAGACCCCTGGTTTTACTATATTTAGGCATCGCAAGTTTTTTCCACTATTGGATGAGAAAGCCTGCTGACTTAGCTTAGCGATCTGCTGAAGTTGTTGGATTAGATTTTGAAAGTTCGATAGAAATTTCTTCAAACTCTCTGTTAGCTTTGACTGCTGCAATGGCCTTAACCCCATTGGGTAGTTCAATTCGAACTCGGGTTCATGGCATATGTACTTTCTGCATCCTGTGCGTCCTTAGCTGGTATGCGTGTTAACGAACCTTGCCAATGTTAATGTTCTTTCTATTGCCTATTTCTCAGGAACGTACTACCGGCCATATTAACTTTATTTTCGAAATGCGTTCCCGAACTTCATATCTTCAGTCTGTGGATATGCTTAGAGGCGAAATCGGTATTTTCACTCTAGCCTTAAAATTAACAGTATTTCTAAAGACTTCGACAGAAATTTTTACTTGGGGTAATACAGACGGTTGCAATAAGATTGCGTACTCAATTTCTTGCAAAAAATTGAATTGACCTTTTCTCGAATAGGCGAAATTGAATGACGAAATTTTGTGTTTTAGGGACTTTCTGATTCAGAGTCAAACAGGGTCCGCACATTGTAATTTTTGTCCGAGTACGTTATCTAATAGTCGTCGTCCGCCGACCCATAATTCGTTACAGATATGGTTACTGTATCGAAGGCACATTGTTTTTTTTTTTTTTATCGCACTAGTCAGAATAAGGACTTCCAATTTTAGCCTACATGGACATACACGTACATACGTATCTAATGCGGATCAAGGTTGATATTACTAAAATAGAGAAACAAAAAATGGGCCTATTAATTCAGCCTACTTGTTTGTTTTCTGTTTGTCTGTCTACTCATCTGCGTGTCTGGCTGAATGCACCAGCCTAAACGGTTGGAAGGATTTATTTCCAACTTATTTTCAACCCAAAAATTAATCGATTTTCTCGAAAACACCTTTTTCGATTTTGTTTAATATTTGAATTACGATGGATATATGCTCTCAGATGGCGTACCAGGATATCGCTAATAGAGTACGCATAACGATACTTTACTTATTAATTTGTTCTTTAAAATAGATTTTGTTTGAAATTTAATTCTAAACAATATTTAATATATGCAAGGACAGTGTCCAAATATTTTTTTTCGTATTTTAATGGATTAAAAAGAAAAACATTTACGGGGTTTTTGCAGATAAACAACATATACGTGCATACATAGTACATAGGTGGAAGGACGTGCTACCCAGTCGTACACTTCATTTGATATTCCGCTTCATTTGAATTCGTTTAATTAGGTATACAGTGGAAGCGGATATCCTTTTTACACGAACAATTTTGTAAAATACACCCTTACAAGCGAACGCGGACATTTTTGCTCATTCTGTACGAAGAAACTCCCTGAAACTCTCAGAAACGGACGCGAAAACAATAATTGGCCAATATGTTTTTATTTATGTACATCAAAATCCTCCTTCAAGCGGACGCGTAGCTCTAATAAATGGACTAACGGAAGTGAATAAGAAATTCCAACGGCGCGACCCCTGCTATTAGTTTTTGTACTTGTTTTGAACCAAGCAATAGCCACCCGGAGTACCTTATTTCGTGTTATTTTAAGGAGGTATCTAAAATGTTAAACTTTAATTTCTGTGATTTATAAAGAGAAGCGCAAAACGTGAACAAACACAAAACAATTCACAAAAAAATATCCCTCCTTTACCGAATCCCTCGCCAAAAGCGGTTTCTACTACTAGTGTCGAAAAGTTGACTTCTTCTCTTCATTTCTACGAAAAGCTGGACGTAGAAAGAAACTATTCTTATATGTCACTATGGAACGCGGTGGTCCAAAACTTAGATTTTCAAATACTGTAGCATATGGGATTTAAGGACACTGCTAACTTTCCAGAATATTGCAAGGGAGAGAGGTATCTTCCATTAGTCACTTCATTTCACTATAAGATTGGTCGTTCCCCCTTGTTTTATTTTTTCAAAGCACATTTTATTATATTTAATTCCGTCTTTGGTTATCTCCAATAGCCGTACAAAAAAAAAAAAAAATGTAGGGACCATGAGTGTCCGCTTATGGGAGCTTTCACTATGTACATATCAATATGCTAATATTTGAAAATGTTACTGGGATTACGTTTTGAAACGTAAAATGAGTTAAGATATTGAACAGATAAGGTATAAGATTTAGAAAAAATGCCTATAACAGCACTGATGAGAAACCTCTCTCAATAGAAAAAATGTCCCTTTGGAAACTGCACAAGACTCGGAGTCCCTACCTGCGAATAGCTAGGCCAGGTTCTGTATGGGCTGTTTACTCTAACCGTTTAAGATTAAAAGGGTTATAAACTATTTAAGTACATACAAGCCCGATTTTTTCAACTTCAGTAAACGGTACCGGATTAGGTGGTGAAATTCCAACGGCGCGACCCCTGTTATTCATTTTTGCACTTGTTTTGAACCAAGGAATAACCACCCGGAGTATTTGACATGAACCCTGTATATAGACAGCCACCTTTACCTTATTTCTTTTATTTTAAGGAGGTATCTAAAATGTTAAACTTTATTTTCTGTACTTTATAAAGAGAAGCGCAAAACGTGAACAAATACAAAACAATTCACAGAAAACTCCCTGTTTTACCGAATCCCTCGCCAAAAGCGGTTTCAACTACTAGTGCTGAAAAATTGACTCCTTCTCTTCATTTCTATGAAAAGCTGGACTTTCGACTTTTAAAATTTTCCATTTCGCTGTAAACTAAGGCAACAAATTATTACCTTAGTTTCTTCTTATATGTCACTGCGGAACGCGGTGGTCCAAAACTTAGATTTTCAACTACAGTAGCATATGGGATTTAAGGATAATGGGCCAATATGCTAACTTTCAAGAATACTGCAAGGGAGAGAGGTATCATCCATTTTATTAATTTTCGGGAGCCTATTTGCATGTGGCATTACAGATGACAGTATGCTGATACAATTCGGTCGCTTTTGGTATGATTTAAAGGAAGTGGTAACGGGAAACTATATCGTATACTGATCGGGGAATCGTTCGTCTGGCGAACTCCAATATATCCCCGATTCCTTTCTTACTGAGGTGTGTAATATCCGGAATCCTGTCCCGGAATGCTGTAGCAAGGCAGTGGTAGAGGAAGTGTTCTATATCTTCCTCCTCCTCCTCACAGTTGGCACAGATTGTTGTATCAGCTATACCGAGTCTGAACGAATGTTTGTTGAGATTGATGTGCCCTGTTAAAAGTCCCACCATCAATCTCAATTGTGTTCTGCTTTAGTTAGGAGCTCTTTTTGCTATGTTGTTACTCGGTTTAGTTATTACAGATCTAGCCACTTTGCACGTGTCTAGATTCGTCCAGTAGTTATTGAACTCCTGTCTTAATTTTTCATTGATTATTGTTTTAATAATTGTCAGAGGGTTATTACAGATCTAGCCACTTTGCACGTGTCTAGATTCGTCCAGTAGCTATTGAACTCCTGTCGTAACTTTTCATTGATTATTATTTTAATAATTGTCAGAGGGACCCCTATTGTATTATCCGGGTTCAGTTCATGCCCCGGTACCCATGTGAGACGGACTCTATTGCGTCTGGCAAGTAAGTTCAATTTAGTTTTGCACTCCCCTACTAGTCGTGATTTCGACATGGGGTTTGTAATCGCGCTAATTGCTGCTTTGCTGTCCGAGCAGATGTCGATTTGCCTTTCTTCGCTGGTGTCTTCTGCGAGTATTTCAGTTGCCTTCATAATTGCATAGACTTCTGCTTGAAATACCGATACACTAGGTGAATACCAAGTGTAATCGGTGGGTTAGCACTAAAGATGCCAGCCCCTGATTCCCCTGATATGTTAGAGCCGTCTGTATATACCGATATCCCATTGGAGTTTCTTGTCGTTCTTTCATACGTCCAATATTCTCTTGCGGGGAGAAGATGGTTTCGAAATTATTGGAGAACGTATACGAGTTTTCAACAACATCACTGGGGCAATCGATGAGTGGTATCATTACTCTTATCATTTCGGTGATTTTTCGATGCCCCGTATTTGCACCATCGATGAAATGGCCGTTAGTTCTAAGCCGTGAGGCTGAAATGCCGGCAAACTTCTTCGCTTCGAGGTGCACTGGTAGAATGTTTAGTATCGCTTCCATGGCCGCGGTTGATGTTGAGAATTGTGCTCCTGTAATACCCAGGCAGACCATACGTTGCACCATAGTTAGCAAGTCTCTTGCATACTTTTTGCTCATCACTGGCCACCATACAACTACACGGTAGAAGATGATTGGTTTTTTTACGCATTCGTATATCCAGTGGACCTGTTTCAGTTTCAAGCCCCATGACTTTTCGATGGCCCTCCTGCATATCCAATATGCTCTCTTGGCTTTGATGACTCTTTCTTCCAGGTTCTTTCTCCAGGTTAGTTTCCTGTCCAATATAATGCCCAGATACTTGACGCTGTCGCGGAGTTGTAGTGATACTCCTCCAAGTTGTGGAATGTGAAAGTTACTAGTTTTGGTTTTCTTTCTAAAGAGAACCATTTCCGTTTTATTTGGATTTATTTCTAATGCACTCTCCTCCGCCCATTCTTTTATGATTCGAAGGGTGTTTTGCATAAGCTGTCCTATGATGTTCAGGTGCTTACCTCTTATCAGAACGGCTAGGTCATCTGCGTACGCTACACATTTCGCACAGGTTCCATCCAGTGCTTTTAAAAAAATTTATGTACATTTACCCACTTTTTTTATCGTTAAAAATGATAAAGTCTAAATAATTTCAGAAATATATTATAAATCTATGTAATTTGGTACCTTACGTATTTTGTGAAAATTCATTTGCATGTGTGTTATTTTAAATTCTACATTTTATGTTATCCAAAGATCAAAATGTAATTAATTATATAATAGAAATACCTTGACAGAATTATTTATATTGTTGTTAACACATAAATTAAATAAAAAAATTAAAAAACAAAAAAAAAAAAAAATAAAGAAAAAGAAGTATGAAAATATGAAAAAAGTTCATCCAAGTACTGTTACTACTTACTAAGAAATACGATAATAATTAGGAAAGAATTTATCGAAGTGATCTTTTTTTCTTTTTAAAAAGTAATAATAATAATAATAATAATCATATAAAAGTAATTATTTGAAATATAATTTCTCTGACAGATATAATGTAAATGTGTAACTACAAAGCTAACAAAGAAATTAAAAATATATAAATATTTCAAGTATTTAAAATAATACTACCAAGGAGAAAATGAGAGATAATTATAAATTATTGCAAAGTAAAGAACAAAGCAAAGACCGAAAATGATATGGACGAAATAAAATGTATTATTGAAAAAAAAAAAAAAAAAATCAAATTAAATCCGTGTTTTATTTATTGCTATTTTTTCATATACATAACTTATCTAGGAACCACACAGAGTGGACTTCTCTAGCAAGTTTAGTTCTCCAGATTATAAAATATATATGTACATATATATATAATGTATATATAGGTATACATATAATATAGATAACTTGTGGGAAAAGTTGTATCTTTTCAACCTCAACGTATTTACCTGTGGCATTACATTACACTACTCCCTAGGCTAACATCTAGTAATAAAATAAGTATAACTATTACCAAAAGTACAGCTAGGAGTTGCCCCTTGTTCCAAAATCGGGATACATATCTTCCTCACATACTCACAAAACGTTAACCAGTTAACATTAACTGATTTCAAGGAATAGGCCTTTATTAAAGAATTCCAGAAAAACATGCAAAACCTTTAAAAAACTTGTTAATATTTTTAAGGAACATGATATATTTATCGGTGGTAAGTATGCGGTTCTTTTGATTTGAGCAGATTGGCAGTTCTAGGAATTGCAGTAAGTAGTACAAAATATAAAATACATATGTAAAAAATTAACATCATCAAATGACAGCTGGTGTCAGATAAACACACAACATTTGGTCGCAGCAACAATTTTCAAGTTTTTTCAATATTAAATTTCATATTTTTCCCAATTGAGTTTTACTGTGTACTTTAAGATAGTGATTTTCAAAATCTTTATTACTTTTTTCACCATTCACTATATTTTATTGTGTTTAAGTAAAAGTATTCGCGTCTTTCCGAACTCAGTCGATATTATTGTTTTCATTTTGCGCGCTAACTCAATTGTCAAAATGACTAAAGCCCAAAATAGACCAAGCACTAGATTGCTGGCAAAAATCGGAAAACCCCAAACTCCTAACTCAAAGGATGACAACCTCGGCAAAGCATTTGAGCTGAGACTGACCAAACAGCTTGAAGAGTACAACTCAGAACTGAAATCCACTATACTGAAAATGCATAATATCCTGCTGGCGAAAGTAGATATCATTGTTACAGATTTCACCAACCGCTTTGAAGATGTAAACAAATCCATATCTGCGCTTACAGTGCGAGTCCAAGTTCTTGAGCAAACCTCCGAGTCGGTCTTGTGCTCTCTACTAGAAAATGAAATATCAACTTTGAACGATAAAATTGATTCGCTGGAGCGTGACAAACTGTCCACAGACGCTATCATTCATGGAGTTCAAGAGACCGATAAGGAAGACCTTCAAAGTGTACACAACCGGCTGTGCTCTGCAATTGATTGTACACAAGCACCTGTATCAAAAGCGATTTTTAGAACTAAATCAAAAGCAAAACTGGGTAACTCTGTAATCGTCGTTAAATTCTCGTCAGTAGCAGATAAAATCAGATAACTTGTACTCAGTGGCAGGGTATAAAATCTTCCGTGATGATAGGCAAAATAGAATTGGTGGTGGAGCTGCCATCTACGTACTTATGGAATTGCCTGTCAAAATAATTGCAAAATCTCTCCCTGGCAGCCCCTTTGAGTATTGTTTCATACAGCTTATGAGTGTGGGTAGGAAATACCTACTTGGTGTCGTATATCGACCTTACAGTTACATGGACCTATCGAAGCTGTATTCCTTCCTAGAAAACAATTCATCCTCTTTCTGGAAAACCATTGTCTGCGGCGATTTTAATTGCAACATATTGGATCGCGCAAACTCATCTTCTCTAACTGAGATGCTAAAAACACTAAACCTCGATCTCTTAAATTCATCTACTCCCACGCATTTAACTAGCGCAAGCAGCACCATCCTTGACTTATTTTTTGTCAGTGATGCTCAGGATGCCTTTACCGCCAAGTTTCTGCTCCCGCCTTTTCCAAGCATGATCTACTATTTGCCTCTTTCGACTTCGATGTTGTAAAGAACCATCAAAATACTCCTATCGAGACTTTAAAAGTGTACAATCGAACATCCTCGAGCGAGACCTGCTGTGTGTTAACTGGCTGCCAATTTTCTCAGAAACATCTCCTGACGCACAAGTTAATTACCTGCAAAGTGTGGTTAACCAATTGTTTGATTTTCATGTACCTCTAAGAACCAAGCTTGCAAGATGCAACAGCAATCCGTGGTTTACACCCGAAATTCTTAGACTCAAAAACCAACGTGACGGCGCATATAGGAAATGGAAATTTTTCCGGCTCCCAGCATTTTTCGAATCTTTCAAAATTCTAAGAAACCTTGTATGTTCGAAGATCAAACAAGCCAAATGAAGTTTTTTTTAGCGAGCACCTTAATTATAAACTTCCAAACAAAACATTGTGGAAGAACCTTCGTCAACTAGGTATAAGGGGTAAAACGAATACTACGCTTGATAACGTCGATCCAAACCAGCTGAATCAAGATTTTGTTAAAATACAATCGATATCAAATACTAGTACATCACCTTTAATTGAATTTAGCGGCTCTTTTGAATTTACCAGAGTTGAGCAAACCGACGTTGTTAGAGCTATCCTCAATATTAAGTCGAATGCTGTTGGTATTGATGGGATCCACCCTCATTTCATAAAAATGATTTTACCGTACATCCTTCCTGCAATAACACACATCTTTAATACTATTATAGCCACATTCACATTTCCGAAGTCTTGGAAAGCTGCAAATATCATTCCTGTCCTAAAAAAGAAAACAACCAGCAGAGCACCTGCAGAGTATCGACCCATCGCGATCCTCCCATATTTGTCTAAGGTTTTGGAAAAGTCTGTTCACTTTCAACTGTCTGCCTATCTTCGACAAAATAAACTGCTCTGTTCGTATCAGTCTGGTTTTAGACAGCATTATAGTTGCACTTCAGCATTGCTAAAGGTAACAGATGACATACGGACAGCGATTGATAAAGACTATTTCACTTTTCTGACATTACTAGACTTTTCCAAGGCATTCGACACGGTTGACTATGTTCTCCTTGTAAAGAAACTGAGAACGTCGTTTGCTTTCTCCTCATCCACGCAAATTTCATTCTGTCCTATCTCACGCGTCGTAAACAAGCAGTTTTCGTAAATGATATCCAATCCGAGTTCCTTGCAACTTCAGCGGGTGTTGACTCCATTTTGGCTTCATTGCTTTTTACAATATTTATCAACGATCTTACAAACACTGTTCACAACTCATCGATACATATGTATGCGGATGATGTTCAACTGCACATAAGTAGCGAGCTCGGTCTTGTCGAAGATACTGCACAGAAACACAATGAAGATCTTACTAAAATTCTAATTTACAAATTTTGAAAACAATACTCATAGCCCCATATTATCGATATAGTCTCTCATAGCTGTAAAGATAGATAATTCAATGACTAAGTTCAGGAAGCACATAAAACCCAATCGACAGAATGCTGGAAAACATCTAAAGAACAATTTTTTCAAAATTCTTCCGAACTGTCTCCGACTTATCCAACTCGGGTACGGTAGTGTTACTGATGGCGTGGTCTCACGCAATGTGTATACACATATTCATCATCAACTAAGGTATTACACCATATGCGATAAAACTCCACTGTTTTAATGTGCTGGCAAAGATTTATTTAATTAGTGAGTTATGGAGGGAGAGTGTCGAGGTAAGTATGTACATAGCTAGAGAGTAAACCTTTCTTAAAGTCAACAATAATTCTAGAAATAAAATTTGATTTTTAAATTATGTTTAACAGTGACATTGCCAGTCTCACTAATTATGTATTCGTAGGGACTAACAAAAGTTGAATAATAAAACATAAAAATAATTTTAACTTCAGATATTTAATCTTCATCTTTTTTTAATTTCTCCACATAATTCCCATTTCTTTCAATACTTTTCTTCAGCAGATAGATCCATCTTTCAAAATCCTCTTTTTGGAGCTTTTCGATTTCGACATTGACTGCATTAATAATCTCCTCATTAGATGTGAAGATTTTTCCCCTCAAATCTTTTTTTTCATTGTCGGAAACAGCCAAAGGTCACACGGCGCTAGATCTGGAGAATAAGGTGCTGGGCGAATTTCATTGATGCCCGAGAGCGCAAGAAAATTATTTGTTTTTCCAGCAATGTGCGCAGACGCAGTGTCGTGGTGCAAAAAGTAGCAGCGCAGCTCCTCTTTTTATCAGTTTCCTAGTAAATTTTGGAAAACTTGTGGTAAGCAAGTTTCAGTATACCAATTAGCAGTGACTGTCTGACCAGTTTTAAGTGGGATGACGGCGACCATTTTCACCCTGGTAAAGTACATCGACATCATAACTTTTGTCGCTGACTTTTGTTGTTTGGCTTTTTTACTGGAGGATTTGCACCTTCTGGACTCCATACCATGGACTGCTGTTTGGTTTCCGGGTCGTACTTGTAAATCCAAGATTTATCACCTATAGTGATGTTATTGAAGCAGTTTGACTCTCCATTTTCAAACTTATCCAGGAAATATTGAGCAAAACGAACACGAGCCTCTTTTTGCTTTCCATTCAAAATTGTTGGAACCCACCGAGCTTACTACCTCGAATATTTCAAGCGATAATTTAAAATTTGTGGCACAGCCATGGTATTCAAGCCCAGTTCATCCGCTATCATCTCCTGTGTCAGCCTGGCATCTTCGTCAATCTTAGCCTTCACCAGGACCACATTTGTATCGTCGGTCGAGGATTTGGGCCGACCTTCACGAGATTCGTCCACCACAGATAAATGGTCATTCTGAAATCTTCGAAACCACTTTGAAATAGTAACAAGAGATGGTGCATTTATTCCGTATGCATTTTGGCATTCGTGCAGAATTTAGACTGACGTGAGTTGACGTCAAAATCCGAAGAGAATGGCAAAACGAATTTCTTCCTGTGTTGGCGGTGGAACTTCAATCGAGCTTACGTCACTAATTTTTCTCTTTCTCGTCTTCATTTTTACCTATTGTTCTGAAATTTGGAAATAAATATTGCTAGATTATAAGCTACAGAAATGCATCTATTTTAAATTGACACCAGGTAGATAGGTAGGTGTGGTTGTGACAGCATGCTATGCTGAAACATAATTAGCGCAGAGGCACCGTTTTAATACCACAACTCAAGTGACCTAAATTGTTGTAGAAACTGACGTTGGACTTGTGGGAAAGGAGAGAAAAGATTATTTAAAACCACCCGTGGCATTGAGGAAACTGATGATGTACCCGATGCTTGTCTCCGCTAGCTCACTAATATTGTCCAAAAAGGTGTCTGCCAAGTATACGGTGTCTGACCCTACTAAGGGCCGGACGCTTACAAAGGAAGTGAAGGATTGTTTCAGGCTCGTTGGCCATATTGCAGCTACGACAATGTGCATTAAAAGTAATGCCCAGTCTGGCTGCGTGGACCACTATGGGCCAATGGCCAGTGCTAATTGCCAGAACTCTAGCAATATCTGCCCGGTTTCTGTTTAATAGCTCTTGTGTTCTGCGCCAGTTATACTTGGGCCACATCTGCCTGGATATGACACAGTTCTGCAAACCTCGCCATCTATTACCAGTATCTGCGAGGAAATGAGCAAAGATTCTACCCTTAAGGACCCCTAACGGAATGTTGACAACCTCCGCACGGGAGCAGTCAAGGGCAGATCCCTGCCTCGCCAATTCATCAGCCCTTTCCTTTCCGTCAATGTTACTATGACCAGGCACCCAGATGAGGCTGATCCCAGACCGATGACCGAGTGCGGCAAGCTCCTCCTTGCATTGTTCAACAAGTTTGGAGGAGGAAGCCGCAGATACGATGGCTTTGATAGCGGCCTGGCTATCAATGAAAATGGCTATGGCGTTAAGTTGTATCGATGTATGTTTGAGTAGACGACACGCCTCTCGTACAGCAAAAACTTCCGCCTGGAATACGCTGCATGAATTGGGAAGACGGAATGAACTAGAGATATTGAGGGATTCAGAAAAGATTCCCGCCCCTACCCCGCAGTCCATTTTCGATCCGTCAGGGAAAATGATTGTTTTGAACTCGTTAGTGACCGTGCCACATTTCCATTCCGCCCTGGAAGGGAATCTCACAGTGACATCATTTCGAAAGTTCACCCTGGGAATTATGTAGTCGGTCGGATTTGCCGTCAACTCCCGAGGTAGCAGATTAAGGATGCTGTTGTGGCCGTAGAGACTATCGCACCAGCTACCTGTTTCTCTTAATCTAACCGCACTACATGCTGATATGTACTTTATATGAAGGTCGAGTGGTATAAGGTGAAGGATTACGTTCAAGGCTTCAGTTGGGCATGTTCTCATCGCCCCTGTATCACCTAGAGCCGCAGTCCTTTGTACTTTGTTGATGAGTTTTGTAATGTATGCTTTATTAACCGCCGGCCACCAAACTAGCGATCCATAGGAAAGAATAGGGCGCACCACCGCAGTATACATCCAAATGTCCATCTTCGGAAGGAGTCCCCATTTCTTACCGAATGTTTTGCTACAAGCATAAAAAGCCACACAGGCTTTCTTTACTCGCTGTTCAATGTTAAGCTTCCAGCTTAATTTAGGGTCAAGTACCACACCTAGGTACTTAGCACTAGATGAAAGCGAGAGTAATTGATTATTAAGCCGTGGAGGCGTGAAAGCCGATATTTTGGTTTTTGTGGTAAAGAGCATCAGTTCAGTTTTGCTCGGATTGAGGCTAAGTCCATATCCAGTGGCCCATGTGCTAATCTTATCCAAGGCACCTTCCATAATCTCACTGATCACAGAAGGAAACATCCCCGATACCAACACTACCACATCATCCGCATACGCGACAACCTTGAATCCGTCTCGGTCAAGCCTACACAGAATTTTGTTGATTACCATAAGCCAAAGAAGAGGAGAGATAACCCCACCCTGAGGAGTTCCCCTTACAACAGATATGGTGGAAACACTATTACCGAGTGTCGATTGAATGATTCTGGTTTTTAGCATAGTCACTATCCACTTGCTAATAAACTCCCCTACACCCAGTTGGGACAGAGCTTCCTGAATCGATTCAGTATTAACGTTATTGAAAGCACTTTCAACATCTAAAAAGGTGGCAAGAGTAAATTGTTTGTAGTGTATTGTCTTTTCTATCGTACGCACAACTTCATGGAGCGCCGTCTCAGTCGATCGCCCTTTAGTGTACGCACGCTGAGATTTTGATAGAAGGGATGTATCTATTGTATTACGGATATGCGTATCTAATATACGTTCCAACGTCTTAAGGAGGAAAGATGACAAGCTGATGGGTCTGATAAACACAACACGAACACGCCTCCAACTCAGGGGGACGTGGTTTAGAAGAATACAGCTTCTATAGGTCGGAACTAGCCAAGGGATCACCTGATTCAATGTTTCCTGCCGATTTATAGGGAGAGAAGCTGAAAATAGCCCAAGAGGTATTAACCTCTGTAATTGTTGTCTTAATGTCATTCCAAGATGAGGATTGCACATCTTGAGGACCATTTGAGTGAGTAAACTCATTTTTGCACCTTGGAAAGTGAGTTTGCATTAAAAGCTCCAGAGACTCACTAGAAGAATACGTCCAATTCCCGTCCGGCCTTTTAATAAAGGACGGGCTGGAGTGTTCCTTGGATAGGATCTTACTCAGTCTGGCAGAGTCATTAATGGTTTCAATGGACTGACAATAGTCCATCCAAGCCAGAGACTTGGCCCTTTTAATGGATTTCTTATATTCTTTTAGGCAATCCTTATATGGTTGCCAAAGCTTGTGTCGATAGCAGACATTGAAGATTTCTCTGGTAATCTTCCTAAGATTAGAAAGATCTTCGTTCCACCATGAAGGAAATTTTTTCTTACTGAATTTAATAGGGTACGAAACCTTAAAAGCTGTACCCATGGCTTTTTCTAGGGTTGTGATCTTATCGTCAAGTTTCTTGACTGATTGGATTTTCGCGCCGGATATTCTGTGAAGTTTAGATTTGATAACCTGACCAAATTTGAACCAGTCAATTCTCTTAGGGTTTCTAAATGGCTTAGGTGCCTCGACCTCGAGGCTAACATTAAAGATTATCCATTTGTGATCAGACAAAGATGGACGGATGAACTCGGAAAGACAAAAGTTGGTTTGTTACCCACATTACAGACAGAAATGTTGGACATCATAAGGAAATTGACACCAACTAAGCGAACTTTTGTTAGTCCTACGAATATGCATTGAGTCGCTACAAACATTTTGCCTGGGATATTTTGTTCTGCTCATGAGAAGCGCACAAAAGGGAAAACACTATGTTGTAATCATATGAAATTCAAGGCATTATTATTTCATGCATCGTCAAGAGTAGACACTTTTATACCTCTCCTACATCTCCTTACATACGAGGGCAAGGTGAAAAGTTCTCGGCCTGACAATGAAAGAGTGCGATTTTCAGTTAAAAATGATTTGATTTTTCTACATAATCTCCGTTGACTTCAACACACTTGGTCCAGCGTTTCTCCAACATCAGTATTTCTTCTCGGAAGTGAGACTCTGGAAGGCTGTGAAAATATTCATCTACGGCCTTCTCAACTTCTGCATTGGATGCGAAGCGCTTCCCAGAAACAAATTTCTTCAAGTTTGGGAACAGATGGAAGTTTGAGGGTGCCAAATCAGGTGAATAAGGGGGAAGGCCAAGCAAATCGTACCCCAAATCCCGCAGTTTACCCATCGCCAACGCACACTTGTGTAAAGGTGAATTGTCCTGGTGAAAGATGATTTTTTTCTTCTTCAACTCAGGCTTCTTCTCGCGAATTTTGGCATCCAGCTGGTCAAGAAGGGTGGAGTAATATTCGCCTATAATTGTTCTGCCTTTCTCAAGGTAATCAATTAACAGGATCCCTTTCGCATCCCAAAACACTCTCCATGACCTTTCCGGCAGATGCGATCGACTTCGCTTTTTTGGCGCTGAACCACCGGCTTCCACATACTGCTTCGACTGCTGTTTTGTTTCTGGCGTGTAATGGTGGATCCATGTCTCATCCATGGTGACAAATCGCCGCACAAAATCGGTCGGATCCGTATTGAATCTGTCCAAAGATTGCCGCGAAAATCGTTTGCGCATTTGCTTTTGATCGACATTTAGCAAATGCGTCCAACACGATATCATGCAGTTCTTCGATGGTTTCGGGTGTGGTTGCGGTTTGGCCGTCTTTCTTCGAGGGACGTGCGACCACGTTTAAATTCAGCTGCCCACTTTTTAACGGTTGACATGGAAGGAGCAGAGTCCCCGTAAACTTTTGTCAACTTTGGATAAATTTCCTTAGGCACGATATTCAAGTTTATCCATTTTAACGAAAAACACGCAAGACGTCTACTGCAAAAATTCGTGTAAAGAAACTACTTGAGAGAACAAGTTGAAACTTGTCATACGAACTAATGAGAAGTGCACCCAGGCAGGAAATATAAATTTTTGCTGATTGGAGCCATCTCTGCGACAGGCCGAGAACTTTTCACCTTGCCCTCGTATAGTTAAAGTATGTCTCTTATTTATTAACTTCACTACAACTATACCATGAACTACACAAAATTAATGTAGTCTAGGAATTAGTCGTACTTGACGACTGCTCTGGCTCTAACACAACGGACGAACATTCAGAGGGTTTTTCGGAGAATGAAGTTCGTGCCTGTAATGAATGCTGGATCTACTGTTCAAAATAAGACTATTGTGAGTTGGAGAAACTTGAGGAAGTGAAACTTATCCCAAATAGACGGAGATATACGCGTTTAATTTTAAGACAGAAGCTCTTTACGGGTCGAAAGCCTGTTAATACCATTCATTCATTTCTATGGGCCAAGCGGCTGAGATCGTTAACATTGCCCAATCAATCCTCATAAAATTTTTAGCAAAAGCATCGCCTTTGGGTCTTGCACCGTGCTAATAATTTGAAATAACTCAAAATTTTTGTCAGCTGAATAGATGTAATCCAAATTTGTTTCATTTCTTAAAAAATTAACATTTCAAGCTTTAAGGCATCCTTAAAAAACTGGGTCGCAAGTACTTGCACCTATATGTTGCTTATTTGTAAAAACTCAGAATTGATTTTTTTTTTTTTTTGAATTCGTTAAAATTTAAAGATTTTTTTTTTAAATCCATTAAATTTAAAAAAAAAAGAAATGTTGACAATTTTCCAATATTGGGTATGCCATGATCTTGCATATATGAAATACTCGTATAGTTTAGATGTTAGTTGTAGCCGAGAAATAGTATATTATTAAAAAACAGTTAATAAGTAAACTACCGTTATACGTAGATTTTGGCAAAAACGTAGTACGCCATCTTATAGCAAATTTGCACCATAACTCAAATAACGAACTTTATCAAAGTCGTTATAGCAGTTTTCGAGGAAATCGAATTTTTCAAAATCGGCCATTAATAAAGTACCATTAATTTTTGGGTTAGAATGAAAATTTCGATCTCGACTCGAATTGTGACTCCACAGACCCACTTTATTAAGTTTGTCTACCATAGTAAGTCTGAACAAAATTTCGAGATCGAAAATTTTCAGGAAACCAACACCTACCCTATTGGTGCAAGTTAAAGGTGGAAAGAATCATCCATGTGTGTAATTAATCCATTGATGTGTCCGGTGATTAGTGAAAAAATATCCGGTAACCAGTTCAATGGTACTTTTTTAACTTAATTAATTACATAAACAAATTTACAAATTACAACAAACCGAGTTTTTTCTGCGATAAAGAATATTCATATCTATTTAAAAAGAAAGGTTGTATAACTGTAAATCTTTTTACTGATGTTAAATACCAATATGAATATAAAAAACGTCTTTAGTGTCCGGTACTGGTGCCTTCTTACTCTATAAAAATCATTTTATCGTTTAGAAAATACATAGAAATATTCTAAATGAACAAAATTTATTGCACGAGTTTTCGCGTATGGACTAGTGAATAAGCATGCCAAAGAAAGGCGTACTTAGCCTATTGTAGAGAGGACACCATACGTATTACGAAAATCGAAGTCCATACCGTGTGTGTGCAAAGGTTTACATTTGGAAACTTCAGCTTTCTATAGGTCATCCGAGAGCATATGTAGAGTTCGGCAGGGCTACAGCTATTTGGTGACTTTCGGGCCACCATATTTTGGAAATGTTTAATTTGGACCTTCTTGTACATTGTGAGCGACTTTTGGGACTTTTTTTTTTACTAAATAATTTTTAGTAGTTTTTCAGTCATTGAAATTGTGACTGAATCTATGTATTCCATGTAAAAAAATATATTTTTGGCAATAATTCAAAGTGAAATCCAAATAGATCGCACCTAAATAAATTATTATTGTTGACCTGACCCATAAAAAACTTCCCCATGTGCATTGACTTTGTAATCTGAAACACCCTGTATATTAAGTTCATAATATGTAGATCTGTTAGTATTTCTTCTCCCAACAAACAATGAGACATAAGGGCATTTAAGAACATTGTGTTTAACGTTTTTCGCGAAATTCTCTGGGGATTGGAACTGTATTATTAGAAATAAAAGCTGTTCTCTTGATCGGTATATCTGAAACTAATAGGTAAGGTATACTTGGTAAAAAAAACTAATAGGTGAGGCATGCTTGGTAATTTAATTGCCTATCCATTGATATGCAACTTACTTACTTACTTATGTCCTCTGACCACTCATGGGGAATAGGGTGCCAAACACATCTGCGCGCCATCGTCTTCGGAGTTATGCAATGCTCTTGAGCTCCCTCCTAGGCACCTCCAGTGATTTAGATTCCTCCTCGACTGTGGGCGGCCCACTCATCTGCCTGATTGGGTAAGTGGATTCCGTTGCATGGCGTACTTCGCAATGGAACTGTCTTCTCGCCGTAAGATGTGACCAAACCACTGCTACTTTCTCCTCCGTATTTTGATGTCTATTGGCTCCTGGCCCGTTATCGCGTGCAGTTGGTCATTCGATATACGATTCGGCCAGAAGATCCTTAGGATGTTGCGAAGACATCTATTTATGAAAGTTTGCAGCTTCTTTGTGACGGTGTTGGTCACTTTCCAAGCACTGCACACATAAAGTAGAACTGTTTCAACGTTTGATAGGAACAGTCTCAGCTTGGTTTTTGTGCTGAAAACATTGTTTTTCCAAATTTTAGACAGCATACTGAGCGCAGCCTTTGCTTTACGAATTCTGCTGTCCACATTCAGTTCGGTACCACCATCTTCTGAGACCATACTTCTTAAATATATAAAGCTGCTTACTTTCTCGACTTGCTGTCTGGCAATGTTGAGTTGAGCGGCGCTGGTGTGTTGTTGAGAAATTGAAGTGCTTAGGTCTTTTCTTTTCGCCGTATTTATTTTGAGCCTTACTTTGTTCGCATCTGACTCCAAATTATGGGCCATCAGATGCAGGTCCATTATCCCGTGTGAGAGCAGACAAACGTCATCAGCATAGATAAGATATTTGAGATGTGATGTAATAGTCCATATAAGCCCCATGTATCCTCCAGACAGAGCTGACCGGATCAGATCACTGATTACTACAAGGAATAACAGTGCCGAAACAATGTATCCTTGTCGTACTCCGCTGCGGATTTCATATCCCTCTGACACCTTACCGTTGTGTAAGAGATGACATTTACCGCCATAACAGGTAGCCTTTATAATAGCGACCAGCTTTTCCGGTATGTATACCTCTCCTGCATAAGGCTCGCCAAATAGCAACTCAATTCAAACAATATGGGAATTGCTTACTCTGAAAGGCTCACCGGAGTCTGAGTCTAAATCACTGTAGCCCACGTGATTAAGTACTACTGCAAAACGTTCCTGCCATCTGGCCACCTGTTTCTCATCCGAAGTCAGCAGCTTTCCATCTAGAGACTAGATGTAGCTTGGAACTTAGACAACCAGCGAATTCCTTAGTAATACTATAGACGGTCCTGCAGCCGCACCTATTTGCTGCTTCTTCAGCCTTGGTGGCTGCACTTCTGTTCTTTTTCATGCGGTACTGAACTTCTATTTCGGGGCACTCTACTGCTGGGGCTGCTGCAATTCGTTCTTGAAAATTCAATACGTTCATCAATCCGTCTCCAGGTGTCTGTGTTTTGGCTTTTTCGTCTTATCCTGACAATGGTGTCTGCTCCAGACGTAAAAACAATTTTTACAGCGTTCCAGAGGTCGTCGATGCTCTCAGGAGCGAAGCTGCTGATTATTTTGCATTTGTAGCAAGGCGGTCCCTTATCTGTTGGCACACTTGGGGATCCCGAAGCCTGTCGGTATTATACTTGTGTATCCTTAGCAAGTTGGATCGGCTGCTATTGACAGATGCAGTATGAAGACGTATAGTAGATGCAGTACGAAGACGTATAGTAGATGCAGTACGAAGACTTATAGTAGTTACCATTAGAAAATGCTCTTTTTTCAGTATTTTTACTAGAAACTGAAAAATATTGCTTCTACAAAATACATATGTATATAGACGTTCACATACTCTACAATTCATCCATACGTTATATAATGTTGCCCCTGCTATTTGAAAAAAAAAAAATAAAAAATCAACCTCAACTTGCTTCTTTGAAGCTGCTTGCGGTGATGGATAATCCTTATTTTCAAGATTTCATTAGAATCCTTGAACCTCGGTGTAATTACAGCCACGACCATTTTCTTATGGGAACAATCCTTAAAATGAGTTGTTCTAATAAAATCTCTTGAAAGTTGCGAAAGTATACTCTAATTAGAAAGATACACATGTCATTGAAATTGAATTGACAATTTCATAACGCCACGCCCACTTTGTTAGGGGGAACATGGGGGATAGCGTATCACACGATCCGTTCCATTACGAAATATGAACGTACAAAAAATTCATCAAGTGTTAGTGTTTCGTACCCTTATTTTAACTGTATCTTAATTTGTTTTTATTATTTCGTTAATTAGCAGAATAAGAGAAAACTGTGGTCATACATGAAAGGGTCAGGTAAAGTGAAATTTAATTCGCATTCATGTACATATGTATGTACGAGTATATCCTGATACGTAGGCCATTTCGTCAAAATCGCCTCCTGTGAGTATAATGTGGGGGCGGGGTTTCAAAAGTCTTTAAATCATCTTGCTCAAAAACTCCTAAATAAATTTCGATAAAATTTGGCACGTAGACCTAGACTGAAACGTTAGAGTTCCGTTTGAAATTAATCGAAATTGGATAGAGTGGAAGTAAAATATGGGAAGGGGTGTGAAACATTTTCAAATTATTTTTCCCATACGCCTAACTGAAGAATCACTGAACAGATCTTGATGAAATTTGATGAAAACTGTGATCAGTTGCCCTGACTACAGCTGTTAATGGCTACGAAAGGAAACCAACCTGGATTACCCACAATTGACCAGAGATATTCCGTGTTTTCCAAACCTGCTTAGGTATAAGTTCTTTGCCTTACTTGTAATATAAACAAAATTACATATACCTTCCGCCATCTTAATTTTTCCTAACAGTCGAATAACTATTTTCACTTGTGATAATAAAACGAATCGTCCGATGTCCTCTCTTTTACAAGTTGGGGCAAAAGTAATGTCATAATGCGAATTGACTGCCATTTTAATAGAAATGAAAAACATTGGGCTCTGTTTTCACGAAAAGTTTGTTTGAAGGTGTAAAATTCATGACATTGTTCCTCGCAAAACATCTGGCTCCAAATTGGTGATTTCTTCTTCAATGTTGGCTTTCAAGACTTGCAAGGTTTGTGGTTGTTGTGGTAAACGTGAGATTTCAAAAAGCCTCAAAGGAAGAAGTCTGTCGCCGTCAGATCCGCCGATCTGGCCGGCCAGTTCATATCACCAAAACGGGAGATCACACGAAATTGGTGATTCAAAATCTCCATCGTTGCCCTGGCTTTGTGAGCGGTTGCTCCATCCTGTTGGAACCAACAATGCTCGTGACCCGATTCAACAACTTGCGGCAAAAAAAAAATCGTTTAACATCTGTCTGTAGCGCTCACCAGTTACGGATACGGTGGTGCCGTCGGCGTCCTTAAAAAAATAAGGACCAATTAGTTTTTCACAGCAAATGCCAACAGTCACTTTAGGGGATGCAATGGCTCTTCGTGCATTTCATGTGGATTTTCCTCAAAACTCAATTTTTGTTTATTCACATAACTACATAAGTGGAAATGGGCTTCGTCGCTCATTATGATTTTGGATATGAAATCTTTCTCTTTTTGCACCAGGTTTAACAGAGCATGGAAGTAAGTTAACCTCACTTGACGGTCAGCAGGCAGTAATTGGTTAACGGTTTGAAATTTATAAGGGAACATCTTCAGGTCTTTCACCAAAATTCGACGCAACGAACGTCTGCTGACGCCAAATTGTGTACATCGTTGTCTCGTCGATGTTTGTGGAATCTCTCAGACGTCCTCGGCCGAACGAGCAATACGGTGCCGGTCACTTCTTGCGACATCTCTAGTGGAACCAGTTTACACGAGACGCTCAGCATAACGCTTAATTGTTCGCGCACATGGTGCGGGGCGACGAGGAAAACGACGACGAAATTCACGCTGCGTTGAAACAAAAGACAGGAAATTGGTCAAATAAGAATTAACAATAATTCCGCGTTCTTCAGCTGCATTGCTTGTTGTCAACTAAGTCTCTATCTGTCATTACATACACACTATAATTACATACACACACGTAAACACGTGGAAGGCATACAAACCGTAGTTAGTTAAAACAATAGAACTATAAACGGTGCTTATAATATAAATAAATATACAATTTTACCTTCTTGTTCAATATCTAGTAATATATTTACTGTAATTACTCCGAAACCGTCTTTTTTCTTACTAAACTTATTCCTAGAACAAGTATTATTTACGTGAAAATGTTTGATCACGAGATTTTGATCAATATTAACATTACTGTAATAGAGGCACTCAAAAAGTGGCAATTCAGTCTGTCCATCTGTTTGTACCTCAGGCTGCAGCATAAATGGCTGGACAGATTTTCTTCAAACTTCATATCTGGGGTCTGTTTATATCTAAATCACTTTAGACATAAGGACAAGGGCATGGCATTATAATTTTAAACATATGGTCAAACATTTATTTTTAGCTTGTTAACGTGTTGTTACGCATTTTACGATAAATCCATTTTTCAACGCTTATGTCGATTTCGTCTAAATTTGAAATCTGAACATTTTTCAAAAGAACAGCATATATGGATCAAGTAGGTACATGCGACCCAGACGTGCCATTATTTTATTTTTGATCATTGTTTGCACTTACCTACATTATTTACGTAGTTTTTCTAACAAAAATTATTCTACCTACGTAGAATACACAAATTGGTCAAGTGCGAGTCTGTACTGTTATTTCAACTACTTTCTAATTTGACTGCTTCGCTAACAGGGGTACAAATAACTGTGTACAAATAAGAACATTCTTTACGCCATATTACCCTATTATTTCCCTACATCAGCACATGCCCAGCTTAGAATATTCCTCATTCCATCAAATCATTTCCCACCTTTCAGTAGAAGTCACGCTCTCGGTTGATTCATATTTCACATCCATAACTCGATGCATTGCACTACACGCTCCATACTCATGTTGCTGGAGCTTAGGTATCCCATTTCACATATTTTTCCATGTTCTCCCTATGTCCCATATTCGTGCACATCCGTCGTATAGTTGTAAGTTATGTGATAAGTTTTTGTACTTTATCCAGTAGTTTAGTTCTTAAGTGGAATTGAATAAAGAAAGAGGTTTATCCTCATAAAAAAATATTTTTTAGTTATTATATAAAATGAAAATTTGTTGTCCCACGTCTACCTGCCGATTTATTCTCACATGGCTTGCTTGCGAACCACTAAAGAAATTTTAATGAAATTTGATTTGTATGATATGTTTGTTCGAATTCTTTGGAAGTTTTTTTTTTTTTTTTTTGGGTACATTATGAGTACCCAATTGCCTATTTGTGGTTTACCAGATGCTATCTTTGTGCCAAACTTCAGCTCTTATAGTTTAAACGGTACAGGCGTGTGACAAACTGAAGCCAAACAGACAAACCGACACCGTGTTGAATTTATTAGTATACCGCTTTATACATTCTGGTTCCATTAGAATTGGGATAATTTGAAGTCGAAATTGTTAGTATCCGAAAATTGTGAAAATAGGCTGTAAATTCAAAGAGTGAAGCGGTATACCTATCGGTACTCTTAGAAGAAAAAGCTATAATTAACTTACAGAAAAACTATTGCAAGGCAAGTGATAGGAATATAGCGCACGTAAATATATACTTTTTCAAAATCAGCCCGTGGTAGTAGTAAAATAAAAATTACGCCACAGACATGAGACTTGGCCCAAAGCCGTCTACCCACACATTTACCCAGCAAACGGCTGAACATACAGACGGGTAGATGGACAGACAGAATCGAATAACACAATTATTCGAGTTTTTCGAGAATAAATTGCACAAATAGTTTGCACGTACTAAGGTACCCTATGTAGTCCATCCGAACACTAAATCCGTCACATAAGCCAATAGAGCAGGTAATTTAATTATGGAATAGCTAGTTGAAAGGAAAAAAACCTACAACATCCAAAGGTACGTATGAACGTTTACAAAATACATGTTCAAAAGAAATAATATGTCATGTGTTTGGTATTCCAGTTCTACAAACAAAGATTGATGTGACTTATCCTGTTTTCCCCCTTTGATAAAAATTGCTGAAATATGAATTTCGAACATATTCGTCTAAGCCATTCGAAACATAGTGAATTTTCGAAATAACGACGAAATAACATTACTTAAGCTTTTAGCAAAACCTTTAAAATGAAATAAATGAGTGCACGGTCTTATTACTTACTTAATGGGTTCCCGGCCCTTAAAAATCTCCGCCTGACACAGGCGGGATCCTCGTCGATCCCGGGCACGCTGATTCCGACTTTGTGCGTTCTGACATCCATAAGCACATGGTCTTCGAACCGGTGATTCGGTTTTTCTTGCCATCTCGAATCTGAGGCTGAGACTCGGAGAGCATTGTTGTCCTTTCGCTCGATGTGGCCGAGCCAATGTAGTAGTCGTATTTTGGCTTTTAGGGCTACATCTACATCTTGGTATAGCTTGTAGCGTTCGAGGTTGTATGTTCTCCCCCATTTGCCCTTCTCGCGTACAGAACAGTACAATCTTCGAGGAAGAATTGTTCGCCCGAAAGGCCTCATAATATGCTCTGCTTTCCTGCTTATCATCCAACACTAGGCACCATATAATAGAACTATCATGATTAGAATCCTATACGCCAGGTATTAAACATGAGCCTCATGGGCCACATTTGGCCCTTATAGGTAAAACTGCGGCCCGACATTTTGAATAACTGTTTTTTTTTTTCTTTTCTATTAATATGTTTAGTATAAGATAATATAATAAAGGGTGACCAGATAGCAATGATAGTTTTTGCAATCGTTATGTTTCAGCAGCTGTCAAAGCTACCAATTATATCCAGACGTCAAAATATTCAGTAAGGTATGCCATTTCATCATGCATCGTTTGACGCTTCCCGGAAATTATTAAAAAATATTATCGAAATTCCGGCTCAGTTGTAATTACGCAACGTCAATTTCGTCGTGAGGTCGGTCGTCACCATGGCATTTCAGTGCGCAGGCAATTCATCGCACCGTGGAAAAGTTTGAGCATCAGTACACTCTTTTGGACCTTAAGCCACCAACCAGGCAGAGATCGGTGTGAAATGAAGAAAACATATTACGACCATAGACAACGCAGTGAGTTCGGTAATTCGGCTCTGGAAATGTTGGCCGGAGATCTGGATTTTCGTCAAAAAATCATCTTCTTGGACGAGGCCCATTTTTGGCTCAGCGGCTATGTCAACTAGCAAAATTGGCGTAATTGGAGCGACCACAATCCACAAGTGTTCGACCAAGCATCAATGCATGACTGTTTGGTGCGGTTTATGGCACGGCGGCATCATCGGACCTTATTTCTTTCGAAATGAGGAAGGAGACACCGTTATCGTCAGTGGTGCTCGGTATAGAGCGATGTTAACCAACTTTTTGCGGCCAGAGCTCGAAAACATCCAAACAGACGGCGCTACAAGCCATACAAGCAACGCAACGCTCGAAGTGGTGAAGGAGAAATTTGGCGACTGGGTCATCTCACGGCGAGCGTTCATCAATTGGCCGCCGCGATCATGCGACTGGTCACCCTAATTTTTGTTTAAATATGTGATTGAAATTATTCTAATTTCAGATAACTTAGTTCGCATTTCGAATCCCTATTTCGATAGCTTTGAGTAAGATTAATTTATGCGTTGATTTTTGATTTGCCTCATATTTATATAATGCAATGTGACAGCGTGGTTTTCATATACTTTAAAATGCTTAAAAGTATTACTTTTTGACCTGGCAGAGTTTACGACTTTTTTCGTTAGTAGGACAGATATGTAAGTCAAGGCAAACTAGCATCGGCAAGCAACATATGTACATAATTCATAATGGCGATTCAAATGGTACTTTGTAAAACTTTTAGATATCATTGCTACAGAAACGCATGCCAATCATAATAACGCAATATCCAAATTTTTATGATTGTATTTTTGGAAAGTCATGCTAATCATTCTATAAAATGTTTTGAATTTGGAAAACGTTATCCAATTTCGTTATTTATGTAAAATAACATTGATAAAAAAAGGCCCGTGTATTTTGTTAAAATCGTATTTTTATTGTTTTTTTAATTAATGAAAATTTGCGGCCTTTATGCTTGTAGTAGATTGTGTGGTCGGTGGTGCTAATCGAGTTTGACATGCCTGTTCTAGAGCATTGCATTTTGTCTTTCAAGAAGTGAGTTTTGATCCCATTTGTTTCAACAAACTGAAGTTTTGTTGGTTTGTTGTTTATACAAGGTTTGTTGTTTATACGAGGTATACAGCGATCGACATATGTTCTAATATATAATAGTAATATACAATAGTAAATTCTCGTTTTATGTGCAGGTAATGTTACTTGCTGTGCAACACAGTAATTGCCGTATACATATTTATATTTATACTTCAACTCAAGGTAAACATGTAACGAAGAAGAGTGAACAGGCGATAAAGAGCCCATTCATAAATGCAATATTGAGCAAGATGTGCAAAGCAGAGAATTCACAAATGCATGAATTGGCATCACTGCTAAGCAGAGTAGAGCTTTTTTCATTGCGCAATTTTGAGCGCAATCGTGCAGCTGTCAGAATGCTATTGCATTTGTTATTGTGCTGTTGGTTGTGTGATCGTATTTGATTTTGTTTTGCTAAAAATGGCTGAAAATACTACAGATAAGTAAGTTTTAGTGAAATTTTTAATTGTTTAAATCACTAAATATATAAATAAAAAACTAGGGACACGAAAATTTGGACAAATGCGGAGGTGAAATTACTCATCACCGTGCGATTAGGCTATGAGGCGGAGTTCTGTTCCGGGAAAAGATCGAAATCAACTATCTGGTCAAAAATTTTGCAGGAAATCCTGAAAATAAAACCACTTTTTGGTTTCTCGAAGAAGGAAATTCTTTAAAAATGGAACAACCTTCTCGTAACCTATAAACGCATAAAGCAGCGGAATAATCAAACTGAAAGAGAGGCTACTCGTTGGGAATATTTTGACGATTTCGATGAAGAACCGAACACTTCATCGACCCACCTAAAGGAAATCTGATGTCGAGTTTGGTGGATTTCTGATCGGGTGAATCAGAGGGCGAAAATGACCCGACACCAGTAGCCTCTACATCAGCATCAGTCCAGCCGAAGTCAAGAGCAAAACGGAGGAAAACAGACAGCTGAAATCCTGGAATTATTTAAGAAAGAATCGGCAGAAGAGCAGAACCGTCACAACGAGCAGATGGCTTTAGAGGCAAAACGAATCGAAGCCTTGCAGGAAATAAAAAACCTTTTAAATAAGACGCTGGAAGGTGGCAATAACAAATAGGTTTTTGTTTTAAATGACGTTTCTGTTTCAAGTGAAGTTGTATTTTTAAGTTGCTCTTCATTTTTATTAATTTTTTTAAGTGGTACTCCCGTTTTATTTTTTTTTATTAATTTCATGTGATATAAATGTACTGAATAAGGATAAGTATTTTGATTTACAAATAAATAAATAAAAAAAAACGTTATGCTGATATTAGCGTCATAATGGTATCTCGTTTATTTTTTGCTTCATTGCTTATTGCGTTCTCATTGAGAAAATCTTCGCTTTGTGATTGGCGTAAATCGTTTCGGCTATTTTCTATATCGTAATTATTGCCACTATCTATACCATCCAAATAAATAATAAAATTATGAAGAGCAATGTAAGTTGTAACTATATGCTTTGGCTCTTTCAGGTTGTAGATTTCAAGAAACTTTAGAACTCGAAACCTATTTTTTAGCATTCCAAACGCTTGTTCAATGGACACTCTCGTTGAACTTAAACATAAATTGATCTTTCTTTGGTACTCATTTAAATGTCCATTGTCCCTGAAAGGAACCATTAAGTAGGTTGAAAGTGTATATGCTGAGTCTCCTAAAAGATGAGCTCCTGGAGGAAGACAAATTGATCCATTTCGTGGTCCTTTCCCTAATGGACTATTTCGCCATACAGTAGCATCGTAAGATCTGCCTCGCCATCCAAAAAATATATCCGTGAAAATACACTTGGCGTCACACACTGCCTACAGTAAATTTTTAGTAAAATAGGATAATGCCGATTGGAAGCTTTTCTTACTTGTAGTATCATTGAGTGTGTACCATGCCGGTTATAATAGCTTCCGCTATTGTTCGAAGGGGGAAGGATTTCAAAATGGGTTCCATCCACACAGCCTATTACGTATGGAAATGAATATATCCTTAGATTTTGAAATTCGTCCATTATCCGATTATAGTCGGCTTCACTTTCAGGCCACCTTATGAAGAACCTCCGATGCTTACTTATAACACTTGTTACTCCTGTTACTATTTTATATGATAGTCCCCTTGCTATGTCAAAGCGGTCTGATAAGTCTCGATATGAGCATCCATTTGCAAGTTTCCATATATTTAGTAACCAGCAAAGCTTGCTTGAAACTTACTCCGGGTCTTCCTAGTTCTGAAGTCTTCCAAAAAGCCCTTAATTTTGATTCTAGACTTTCTGCATATTGACTTTGTCTCCATATTGAGAAAAACTCATACCAAAAATGTGTTGCGACTCATCTGGAAATGACTTCGGAATACATCATCAGGAAGATGTTCAATTATTCCAAAATATCCATTGATCGACGTAGATTCCATTTTTACGCAGTTGGTCGTTCATAAACATCTGACATGTCCTTTGCAAGCACATGCTTTGCAGTAGACTTAACTTGCATTTGCGCAGCTTTTTGTGCTTTGCATTGTATTTGCTTTGCAAATCTTGCATTTATGAACGGGCTCATAGTCTCCTTTAAAGTCTCCTCCAAAGTACATATATTCCTAAAATGTCGTTACCTTATTCATGTGCTTCTTTGGTCCCCCTACGTTACTGCAGCACTGCGCTGTCGCTGTCAGAATCTAAAACGGTTTTAAAATCCAAGAACAGCGCATGCAGTTTTTGCTGTCCAGATATACGAGTATATATGTAGATACTAAAATGTTCTTTATTAGTCATGTTTACTTGCACCTATAAGGGTAATTATTGGTTTCGTGAAAAAATTCGACCTCGAAATTTTCTTCAATCTTGGTATACTACAATATAATGGAATATCTCAAAAAAGTAGGACTCTCCATTCCGTCTGTCTGTATGTACATACTCGAATGTCCGATTGGAGCCTAAATGTCTGAGCGGATTTTCTTCGAACTCCATATCTGTGGGTTCATAATTCGAGGCGAAATTGGAATTTGCTTTCTAGCGGTACTTTACTAAAGGCTTGTATTAAATCTTAAAACAAAACTATTTGGATGAATTAAAAAAAAAAATAAAAATTGGTTTACATTTGGTGGTTTACATGTAATTAAAAAAAAACATAAATAGGTGTAAGTATGTACGTGCGTCTCAGTGGTGCAAGTACATGCGTCCCGTACTGCGCTCGGTCTTCTCTTGGAGCCTTGTTCAATTTGCATCGATGAAAAGCTGAATACAGGTCTACATTTGTACATATGTACGTGTTTATCCACGATGCACGATATATGTTAGATATTTTGCCGCGGTGTCAAACTAAAGTAAAAAAAAAAAAAAAAACACAATTTTTTTATTTTGGGACTACTGTCCACTTTATTGCGCCTAATAGAACTGAACTTAATTTCTAATTTACAAATATTTATAAGGTAACCATCAATGCGACAAGATGTTGATTCAGCAGCTTGGGTTGGATCGACTGTTTCGGAGAATTATTATTGCAGGTGTGTCGGATGTGAGCTTCTGTGGAATTGCTGATCCAGTGCAGCGAGTGTGGGAACCTATGAGTGCATGTGGCGGACGTGTGAGCATTGCCCCCAGTGGGTGGAATGCGACTCTTGACTTTTGCGGTGTTAGCTTATACCACCACGGACATGGTGTGTATAACAACCGAGTCGATGAAATACATCATACAGAAGAAATCTGTGGCTGTTTGATTTTTCATTGAACATAGTGACCACGTACGTCGTAAGTATACATTATACATTAGATGCGATTAGTACCAGGTTTGTCAGTGACGGTCTGGCATACTTTTATTACAAACGTTGTGGATATTAACATTTTTCCAAGAGAATTCGTAATGCAGGTCCTCGAATTATATTTAATTTTCATTGTTTATGGAAAATTAAAGATGAGCAGTATTCCTATCTCGATAAAAGTGATGTAGCGCTCGAAAATACTATTTTTGTATTTTATGAAGGTTTCCGTTAGATCTTCTGGACAGTCTTAAATTTTTTGTTAGCTTATTCGCAATTCCAGTCAAACCACGAATATTTTGCTTTTTTGTATTCTCAGGGATTAAACAAGCTTTGCCGCTTTAATGACACAAAGAAATATTTTGTCCGTTCCCCGATTAGAGCCGTGTTACTTCCCTTGCGTTAACTGAGTTCATCAAATGATTTAGGCTGGTTTGGTACCTTAGCGAGAACCTATCATTCCATTCTAATTTTGGCAATAATGTTCTGTTTTATGTTTTACTACTATTGGTAGGTGAATCATCTCATTCACAGGATTAACAAATCTAATGGAAAGTACGTATATCAGACATGGTGACAAATAAAATTAGTCCGAAAAGGTACACTGAAAGGAACAGTACGCAATGAAGAACGAGTAAATAATGATATTATGTTGATACAGCAACTCATTTCGGACCTAACTGGTACACTTGATTAGTTATATTCAATTGAATTTAACTTTTATGAGGAATATTACAACCTACGTAGTTTGAAGTTATATTCTCCTTTGCGACGAGCAAAAAGTGTGGAGTGTGATATAAAAGTGTGCCAAGTTCAACTTCATACTTAATAGGATTGTACCAAATTCTCGAGCTAACATCAGGGTTATGATCTTTCAAAAGTTTATTTTGATATAATTAGAAGGATGCAGCAGGCTGTCGTGAGTATTGAAAATGGGATTGGCAAAATATATGCTGTCACCAACATCAGCGTCTTGGTTTTGCTATATGACTCAGAAGCATGGGGGCTACCAAAGGCGGTTGAAAACACCCTTGAGTGTTTTGAAAGAAAATTTCTTCGAGTGATCCAACGTAGTTGAAGCATAATATGAGAACATACGCATATCCCGGTTGATTGTTTAGTCGCAAATAATAAAACACACAGATTTTTATGCTAAACAACTATGCTGTCTATTTTTGAGATTAAATGATCGGAAACTGTTTTGGTTTCATTTTTATCTACGGGCTATGTAGGAGAAGATACAACAATGAACTATAACAGTTGTATAGTGACATTGACCTAGTGAAAAGGGTTCGAATTCATCGCCTGAGATACTACTATATACTATCAATAATAGCAAAGGTATTTGAAAAACACTTATTGAAACGCTTTCAACCTGTCATTAAAAAAAAAAACGTGAAATACTTGACCACCAATTCGGGTTCAGAATCAAGCACTCCACAGTTGACCAAGTTTATAGAATAACCAATAAAATTGAAAAAGCCCTAGAGGGTAAAAACATTTGCTCTAGCGCCCTTTTTGGCGTCTCTCAAGCCTTCGATAAGGTTTGGCATGATGGCTTGAAGTATAAGCTAAGACGGGATCTTCCGGAGCACCTACATAATGTCTTAGAAACTTACCTTAAAAACAGTCTTTTTCGTTTTTAACACTGAACCGAGTTTAATGAAATCGTCGCCGAAGTTCCGCAAGGAAGTGTCCTTGGGCCTATCTTATTATTGCTGTGTTTTCTTGGAATTTAACCTTGAAACTCTCGCTCAGCGATCGCGCACTTAACTAATGAGCCACGGCTCCCACGGCTTATTGTTCTTAGCGAGACCAAATTGTCGCATGTTAACTTCAATAACAAGAAAATAATCAACCTACCCGTTTTCATTAACTCCGTATAAATGCCATATGTAAACGAAGCTTAATATTTTGGAATGACACTAGAAGCGAAACTTAAGTGGAAGCCGCACGTTAAAACGAAACGCGACGAGCTCGAAAATCGATTTAGTGAAATGTATTGGCTAATTGGAAGGTATTCTAAGACATATAATAAGCTATTATACTTTTACATAAGAGAGTGCTTAAACCTGGTTGGACGTACGGTATACAACTCTGGGGTTGTACAATATAAATTGTGTACAGTCATTCCAAAATAAAGTTATAAGAGCAATTGTGAATGCTCCCTGTTATAAAGGGTTTTTCACAGAAAGAAAAAATTGAGATATCGGGCTGAAATTTATTTCAGGTGTAGAACACATTGTAAATTTAAGTATGGAATATCTCGTTCATATGACTACCGGGAGCACGATTGCAGTGATCGATTTTTTGGAACCAATTTTCCACCACTCTTCCACACATATCGGCCGCAACGTTGGCAATTTCACGTTCGACATTGTTTCTGAGCTCCTCTAACGTTGGTGGCTTGTTGGCATAAACCAACGACTTAACGTAACCCCATAAAAAAAATCCATCGGCGGAAAATGGCATGAGCGAGCTGGCCATTCGACCGGAACATTTCTCGAGAATACACGATTACCGAAATTCCCCTTCAATAAATCAATTGTTTGACCAGCTGAGTGGCATGTAGCACCATGTCAAGACCATCCACAAATAGTCTACGAGTATAGTCTTCCAACATGGCACGATAGCGAAATCTATTCACCGTAACATGGCGACCATTTTCATCGACGAAAAAATACGTCCAATCACACCTGCGGTATGAAATCCACACCACACGATCACTTTTTGTGGATGCAGTGGAATATCTTGAAGCACATGTGGGTTTTTCGTTCTGTCCAATAACGCATATTTTGATTATGGATAAAACCATCTTCATCGCTGAAGATGATTTTTCGATGAAATTCAAAATTTTTTTCAAACTTTTGCAGAGCCTAGTCGTAGAAGTTGTGGCTATTTAAATGATCAACAGCCTTCAGTTCTTGAGTGAATTTGATCTTGTAAGGATGTAGGCCAAGACCTTTACGCAAAATTCGCCACAATGTGGACTGAGAGATTCCCAATTCCTGTGAACTGCGTGGAATCGACTGATTTGGCTCATTTTGAACTGGAGCAATTACGCCTGCGATATTTTCGGTACTTCGACCGGTGCGTTGTCTCACTGGCACAGGAACATTCAAATGTGAATATGTTGACTTGAATTTATCCACTATAGCACGCACAGCCTGTCTAGTGGGACGATTATTACGTCCGAAAATTGGAGTAAGCGCTCTTAAAGTTGCGACCACTGACTCTGAATTTCGGTAGAAATTTTTAATAATTTTCAAACGTTGCTCGTTCATGAACTTCACCATTCACGTTTTGACAGTGACAGATCATAAAAAAGGTTTAAGGTTTGTATTTAAATACAAAATTGTTATGTCCCTATTGAAAAACCATTTATTAGTAACAATGATATCCACTGAGGCTTAGGATATCCACAGTTGAAGACGAAATAAGAAATTTCGCTCACATGCTCCGTATTCGTCTTTATAGTTATTGCAACCATGCCATACTCCAAACTTTGGATGTATTGTATTTTTTGTCAGAATGTTAAAGTACTTGATAAGGCACATAGCTTAGTTGTAGTAAACAAGAAAAATGGAAGGGCGTTCTTAGTCAGTAGACGTGTCTCATAGTTTCTAAAAATATTTTCACCTACCCATGGAGAAAAAAAGTGCATGCGTTTTCAGTCTAGCGAGTAGTTTCCAAAAGGGGTGATCGGGGTGATCGCATATAACACCCAGCGATTGCGATTTGTTCCATGAAAATGAATCATATGTACTGGCAAAGCGAATTTCTATCACCGCGGTTGTTGAAAGTGTACGCACTTGTGATTATCTGCTAGGTGATTGTTCAGTCGTAAACAATAGAACACATAGCTTTCTATGCAAATGCGCTCATATGCGCCAAAATAATGACGCAAATTAAACAAAATTAATTTTTTGGCGATTTTTTTGTGTCGAGATATGATAATGCCTGAATTTATAAAGAACTGTGCAGTCTAATTTTGAGATTAAATGATCGCGCGACGTATACTTGTAGTCACAAGCCATATTTTTTGCTACTAAGATTTTACAACCACGGCAGCAGAATATCGCGTGTGCGCGCCTAGTCTTAGAGCACAAAATAAACAAATCTGTAGTTATTAGTTTCGTGCTTTACCACAGGATTTTCTGTATGCACGAGTAGCTTCACTACATGTAGTTACACTACATGTAGCTTCACTATTGTAGCAATCAACTTTTCATTCGTAACCAGTTCCAAAACAAATTCTTTTTACTGTAACCCCAAAAATAAAGCATAAATAATCACCTTGCTTTTCCGTGCCAAATCTTGATTTAATCTCATACTCCATAAAAAGGGTATTCATATGTACATACATACATACGAGAACATATGAATACATTCTCGTGGGTATCCTACATTTCATAAAGACCGTGACCTTTTTGTTCTCGAAGGAGATTTTAACAATTCTGCGCATTGCATAAATATTGTATTCGAACCGCTTAACCTGGATATTCCGGACGACCTTGTCACCCATTTCCAACGTAGTAGGGATATGGTAGTAGACTTATTTGAATTCACCTTTCCTTCTAACACCCACTTTAACACCGCTCCTCTTGGTACGAGAAATTGTGGAGAAACAAGAGCACTGAAGGGTGAATCCACCTGTTGGGTTTTATTCTTTGAAATAGAAAGAAAAAAAGTTTTCTTTTATGGATTTGCATACTTTGTTCATTTAGCATTGTTACTTTTCTTTACTTTTCCTTTGTTGTACTCTCGTCTCTCACCCCTAAGGAGTTGTATTTCATGACAACTTTTATTCATCAGCAATTAAGTGATTCAATTTTGCTGGAAGGACATCAAGTGAGCTTCCTTTGACAAAATGATACATACAAGCCATTGTCAAAACAACTTACAATAATTAAAATTTATGTAAGAAAGGAAAGATGAAACACGGCAGACAAAGAGTTATGGAAACAAATTAAAACTGGGCCTCTCTTCTGACTTCAATGATGAGCAAACATGTCAAGGGGGTCCTAGAAAAATAACTTTAAAGGGCGTCAGAACGAACAAAATTGTAATAGTGATGCTATTGAGGAGTGGGCGTTGGTCGTAATTTTCGTTTTTTATGTAATCGGTATGGGTGAGCTATTTAGATCCAGGATATGATTTTCGAACTCTCAAAATTATGTTCCTGTGACTTGGCAAAATGTTGCTTAAAAGCAACTTTGACTAATTTAGTTAGAATAAATACATTTGAACATGTTTACATTATCGCTACAGTTTTGCTGTGACATTTTTTATGGAAGAGCATCTAGGCTTACCAAATTTTTGATAAGAACAACTTTTGCCTCACACCAGGATCTCCGTACATAACTGCACCTAAAATAATTGACTGCCTATTCTCTTAAAATTAGTGATTGGTTTTGGTACAATTTTTATTTTATATTTTTTTTTCTATAATTTGCACGTGTGAAAGGGGTTATGAATACCCTTATACTAATTTTTAGGACACGGGCGTTTTTGAGGAAAGGGAAGAGACAGAGCGAAATATAAATTGGTGTAGTTGGTTTGAAACTCAGCTGGTATTAAGTTTCAGCGAGCTCCAAGGGTGGCTGTCCAGATAGCTGGGGAGCTTGTTTCTTTTTGCTTTTTGTCGTTGCTCATGATTCACAGTATTTTTTCCCGTCCTCCTGTCATGTCATCATCACGATCAAGTTGCATTTTAGCCATATGACCGCGCTACTGCCAGTGTTATGCCTTCGCAGTAGAGTTGACATAAGCTTTCGCAATTGATCGACTTTTTATTTATTTCATGCGAAATAAATAGATGATTATTGACATCAGGATTCGAACCATGAACCTGTAGCGTGACTAGCGATGATGTTACCACTCCCTAATAACTGCAATGGAATAGGTAGTCAATTGTGTTAGAACAAGTGGCGTAACCTTACATTTTTTGAAAGACCAAGATTAAACCAGAGGAACAACTGTAAAACCAATGCTGAGACTGCAATACTTGGGGATGGACAAGACTGAACTGGAAGAGTCTTTATTTTTTAAATAGGTAACATGTGTGAATAGAATATATGTTACCTATGAGAATAGTTTAGTTCTATACAAATCTCCAGCATAAAGTGAAGTAGTGATCTCACGAAAATCATTAGCGTACAAAATTAGTAAAGTTCGAGTCAGTACTCCCGCGATTAGTTCTTTTAACTGTATCCTAATTTGATTTCTTCATTTATTCTGAGAAATTGAGTGTATATGATCGTATTTCTACAAACTATTTTCATAGTAAACAGACTATTTTATATATTTTTATTTTATATTTCGAATTCCTTGAGACTTTACCTTCCTTTTCGTATGTCGTATTTGTACGTTATGGTGTCATTTTAAATGAATAGAAAACGCAACATTTTTATAAAAAGTGGTGATATTTTTATATTGATCTGCAGTACAAAATCTGAGGTTAGTAATGGAATACAATATCTACCAAATGTCCGCCTCGGCTCTGCCTACAAATAGTCATTCTTTTGATGAAATTTTTCATCACGTTTTCACACTGTGATGTTTTCTTTTAGCGCATCAATAGTTGGTGGAGCATTGGCGTAGACTTTGTCTTTAACATAGCCCCAAAGGAAAAAGTCTAATTGTGTTAAATCGCATGATCATGAGGCCAATTGAAGTCTCCATTTCGAGAAATCACACGTCCAGGAAATTTGTCACGCAATAAAGCCATTGTTTCACCAGCTGTGTGGCATGTGGCGCCAGGCGTCCTGCTGAAAATAAACGTCGTCCACATACATAGCATCAATTTCAGGCAAAAAAAAAGTCAGTCAACATCGTTCGGTAACGTAATGCATTTACTGAAATGGTCTCACCAGAATCATTTTCGAAAAAATATGGTCCAATGACACCGTCAGCTCAAAAACCGCACCAAACTGTCACTCGTTGTGGATGGAGAGGTTGTTCCACTATTTCTCTTGTGTTTTCAGAGCCCGAGATGCGACAGTTTTGTTTGTTTATGTACCCAGACAAATGGAAATGAGCCTCTTCACTCAGAATAATTTTGTTTAAGAAATCATGATCTTGTTCATTCATTTCCAGCACCCTATCAGTGAAAGTGCGGCGGTGTGCGTGGTTGCTGGCTCCGATTCTTGTGTCAACTGGACTTTATAAACATGTAGGCCAAGATCTTCATGCAAAATTTGGTGCAAAGTGGTTGTGGATAAGCCCAATTCCTGTGATGGTCTCGAAATGGACACACCTGGGTTTTCAGTCGCACACTCAGCAACGCGGCAATATTTTCAGCTGACAAGAACAAGAGTTGGTTCACATCACTAACCTATCCGAGACGTTCAAATTGATCGATTAAATTCACTATAACTGCGCGAGAAGGCACTTGATAATGACCAAAAGCATTGTGAACTTTACGAAATGTTTCTGGGATATTTTCGTTTTTTTTTGTAGTGAATTTTCACTATTTCAACACGTGCGAGTGTGTATCGATTCATATTTAATAACATCCTAGTTTTTACTTATCACAAGTCATCGCAATGATAGTTGAATACTGACAGTTCAACAATGGCTGGAAATTTAAAATGACACCTCTTGTTGGATAACCCTATATTAATATAAAACACTAGTACGGAACACTAAAATAGTGCAAGTAGACTAGTACAAAAATTCTAGAAGCAGTTACTTTTTTAGTTGCTCTTTAGAGCAAGTATTGTTTTCTTGAAAATTTTGATCTCGAGATTTTTACAATTAAACTGCACCAATTTTTCACTAAAAATTTGAATAACTGTACTTTACATGTTAGCGGGATTGCGAAAATTTTATCTCTATTTCTCGGATATGGCTATGGGATATGGCGATTCTATTCAAAATCGATACCTATTTATTTTTTGACATATGTAAGGACATGGCATTAACATTTTTGATATATGGTCGAAAAAGTTCTTCATTTTTAAAAAAAATTTACGAAAAAGCCAATTTTTACTTGCATCTATGTATCATATATATAAAATAACGGTACTTTTCTTGAGGACAATTTTGACTGTATTTCTCTAAAAAATCGAATAACGCTACTTTACTTATTAGCGGACTTTTAAAAACCAGTCAATTCTGGGATATGGCTTGAACGATTTTATTAAAGCAATTTTTGATATATATAAAAGTTTTTCATCCTTTTGACTCATTTTACGAAAAATCAATTTATTCGCTTCTTATCAACTTCGCCTAAATTTGAAATATGAACAATTTACAAACGAGCTCATATGGAGCAAGTATTTCCCCGACGTAGCACAAGTCTTTGACAAAGTATTTGTATCCAAACGCAATTTCCTCGTCAGTCACATTGACTAATTGTAGTGTAATTTAACTATCTTGTATTTTGTAAATTTGAATACTAAGTAAAAGATGTTTAATTAAATTAAAAAAAAAATCATGGAATGTTACATCACAAATAATAAATTATTAACAATTTTATAAACAAAAATAATAAATGGCTTTTGGTCTAATTTTTTCAATACCTCAAAAAGAAGTAAAATAAAAAGCAAAGTGTTGGACAGATCTATTTGATTTTTTTTTTGTCTAATGATAGAAAGAAACAAAGATGTCAGAAAAAAATCCTCTATGCGATCCGAGCGCTATTTGCATCAAAGTCACCGACTTATCGAACAGCCCTCGTATATTACGCCGAAGTTAAATAGAGTTTGTTATAAATTCAACACGTTAACAATTAAACGATTTGCAAAAAATTGACAACAACAACATTAGCAAAATATAGTATGATAAAATTAAATGTAATGTATTGTATGTATTAAGCGTTAGTGTAAATTGTAAACACAAATTTGAAATTATAATACAATACTAATTTTATTTTCAACTAAAAGGGCAAAAATTTCGAAAAAAATGTTCGGTCTCAAGAACAGATACTACGAACAGTGAATATTTTAATTCGGACTAATTCTAACTCTAAATTCATTTAATTTCGGTCTATTATTAGAAATAAAAGGCACGACCGGGTGGGACATACTGTCTCTATATGATAATAAATTGATCTGATTACAATTAAGGCCAATACGGTTAACGGATACAAATTGGCATTTTCGTAAAATGCGTTAAGAATCTAATAAACTTTTTTGAGCAAATGAATCTCACAAGTTTGAATGCCATGCCTTTACATGAAGAGTGACTTAGATTTTAGTGGTCATATTATTTTTAATCCAAATCGGGACAACTGAAAGGAAAGAAGTCAAAAGCTTAAACTCTTTTAATTTGTTCACACCTCCTGTTTGTCGTGCTTCCCAAAATTGTAACCTAATTTCAAATTAATTTAATTTTCATACACATATGAATATACGTACTAGCTGTTTTTTTCTGGGGTAGCTTTCATCTATTCGTATAGAACAACATTCGATTTTTGATTGAAACCTCAAAACCTCAAACCTAAAAAGTTTTGCAAAACTTTATTAGTTAGGCTTTAAGTATTGGAAGCCTTCTCAATGAATTTGGGTGTCTGCTCAGCTCATACAGCGGAAATTTTAGCAATTTGAAGCTGTGTGCTAGTTATATGTAGAGTTCTTTTCAGAGAACGTAAAAATTAATTAAAGCAAGTATATTTTTTACAAAAAGTGCTATATCAACACTTTCCATTTATTCAGGTGTTTCATTGTATATTGGAAATCGTGAATGGGTTTAGGTTTTCAATGAATTCAACGATTTTCGGTCTGACTTCTAGTTTTTGGATATTCGTATGTATCAGATGATGTTTTCTCCAGGTTCGTTTTTTTGTGAGAACGATACGTTGTGAGAACGTTGTTTGTCGGAACTTAACTTGTGGGAACGTACATAACTCCTCCCTTTATTAACTCAGCATTCCCCTGAATTCTGTTTAAAATTTTCAAATTAATTTTTTTCTGTTTACAATATAAATATACTGCGATTACAATTATCTATCGGTTTCTATTTCTTTTTCATGTTGTATGTGTTTTTTCTTTATCGATAATTTGTTTAACTAGGCTTGGGTTGGGGTGCATTTGATGGTGGAATGATTATTTATTATTTATTATTATTATGTCCTTTATCCCCTTGTGGGTCCTAGGGCCTCTACAACGCCTACGCGCCATCGTGTGCGATTTCTGGAAATGTGCCTCAGATCTCCCCAACTCTTTCCCAGTTGCCGTGCTTCCTTCTCAACTGTTCTGCGCCACGTACTCCTAGGACCGCCGCGTATCCTGCCATCCTGGGTAAGCGGGTTCCATTGCATCGCTTGGTTAGCTATGGACCTGTCACCCTTTCGGAGAGTGTGACCGATCCACTGCCACTTTCGTCGTCGTATGGTTGTGCCTATAGGTTCATGGCCCGTTCTCTGATAAAGCTGTTCGTTAGAGATATTGTTTGGCCAGAATATCCTTAAGATGTAACGTAGACACCTATTGACAAACGTTTGCAGCTTCCTCGTGATAGTGACGGTCACTATCAGGTACCACATCCATATAGCAACACGGATTCAACGTTGGAATGGAACAGTCGTAGCTTGGTGTTTAAGCTAATTGCATTACTTCGCCAAACTATGGATAGCATCCCAAACGCAGATTTTGCTTTACCTATTCGGCTGGCTATATCCAGTTCGGTTCCGCCATCGGTTGAGACAATACTCCCAAGGTATTGGAAACTCTCTACTCTCTCAACCGTTTGTCCAGCAATGCATATATGAGTTGATGAGTTTGGTCCTAGGCTGATCATTTTTGTTTTTGCCGAGTTAATTTTCAGCCCAACGACGTCTGCTTCCCTCTCTACATTTGCTGTCATTTGGTGAAGGTCCATTATTCTGTGAGACAGAAGGCATACATCGTCGGCGTAGTCGAGGTGTTTGAGTTCAGATGTGAGAGTCCATCGAATTCCTCCATTTCCTGTTGATAAGGCCGCATTCAGCACATCGCTTATCACCAATAAAAACAATATTGGTGAAAGTATGCAGCCTTGCCGAACCCTACTTCGGACTTCGAATTCCTCAGACAGCCTTCCTCTGTGCAAAACGTGACATGTGGACCCATCATATGTAGCTTTGATAATTGCTATTAATTTATCCGGAATGCCTCTCCTGCGCAAGGCACGCCAAATAAATTCCCGATTGACACTATCAAACGCCTTTTCAAAATCGATGAACAACAGGTGAAGTGGTGATCGATATTCAACACATTGCTCGATGATGATCCGCAGGGTGTTGATGTGGTCGACACAGGAGGATCCAGAGCGGAAACATGCTTGTTCGGCGTCAAGTGTGTCTTCAAGGTGTTCTTTGATTCGCTCCAGGATGATTCTAGCTATTATCTTGGCCACAGCAGGCAGCACGCAGATACCTCTCCAGTTTTCACACTGCATTAGGTTGCCTTTTTTAGGGAGCTAGACAATCATTCCCTTTTTACACTCATCTGGAAAACTCTCGGCTTCCCATGTTCTCCCGACAAGTGGGAACAGTAGCTCTGCCGATGCTGTTGGCGCAGCTTGAAAAAGCTCCGCTGGTATGCCGTCAAGCCCTACCGCCTTATTAGTTTTCAGTGCTTTGATTGCGGTAATAATCTCCTCTTTGGTTGTGGTGCGAATTCGGGAACTTCTTTCTACGGACACTTCAGTCTGACTTGGGTGCATATTGCTGGCGAATACTCGGTTTAGAACCGAAGCAAAATGCTCCTTTCATCTCTTCAGTTGATCCTCATCCGATATTAGCAACGAACCGTCTAAGCCTTTCACTGGGTGTTGAGTAGAGCTTCGGCCACCTATAAGCTCTTTAGTGATTCTATAAACGGTTCTGCTGTCGCACCCCGCTGCTGCTTCTTCTGCTTCCGTACCCAGCGCATTGATGTAATTGCGCTTGTCACGTCTCACGCTACGCTGTACTTCTCTCATCTTCATGCGATATAGGGACTCAAGCTCGATCCTCCCTGCTGCTGGAGTTGCTGCAATTTGAGCTCTTAGCTGTTTTCGTTCGTTGATCCTTCTCCAGGTATCCTCGGAAAGCCACGCCCTATGGTTTCCCTGTGATCGACCGACAATCCTTTCAGCACCTGATGTGAAAACAGTTTTCACAGCGCACCAATGGTCTTGGATTGTGGCGGGCAGGGAGCTGCTGAATGTTTCCACTCCACGTGAGAGATGGTCCCTTAATTCTTGGCGCACTGTGGGAACTCTCAGTCGGTCTACATTGAACCTAGGTATTCTTGTGTCGTTAGATCTACGAACGGCAGCAGTGCGTAGTCGGAGAGTAGCTATCATAAGATGGTGATCTCGTACCAACCCCATGTCGGCACCTCGCCTGTTTCGGACGTCTAGGAGACTAATTCTAAAACGGCGACTGATGGCAAAATGGTCAATTTGGTTGGAGGTTGCTTGCCTGTCAGTTGACACCCAACTGATTTTATGGCAGGCTTTGTGCTCAAACATGGTGCCACCTATGACAAGACGATTTGCGTTGCAAAAGTCAACAAATCTTTCGCCGTTGTCATTCCGATTGCCTAGTCCGTGCCGTCCCATAACATGTTTGAGCCCTTCGTTGTCGCAGCCTACCTTGGCATTCAGGTCCCCCATCACAATGACAATGTCGCCGTTGGGTGTTGCATTATGAACAGCTCCCAACTGGTTGTAGAAGTTCTCCTTTTCTTCCTAAGACGAACCATCCGTGGGGGCGTAACACTGTATGATGGTGACGCGACGTACTCTCGTCCGGAATCTGGCCGTTAACGCTGTTGGCGTTAGCAGCAGTCTAACTCCATATCCACGGGGATTTCCGATTGGTCTTCCGGAGTAAAGTAATACAGTGTTACGCGTTGGGGATTGGTACTCACCCGCATCTAACCATCTTATCTCGCTTACTCCCAATATGTCCAGCCTATATCGCATGAACTCATGCTCCAATTGAAGGAATCTGGCGTTCTGAAGTCCTTCACTCTGAGAGTCAAGGAGCGTCTTCACATTCCAGAAACCAATTTTTGTCCGGGTACGATAGCCAAAGGTCGTCAACGTATTATCAGTCCTTATCCGAGGCATTGTGTCGGTTTCCATAGCTATTGTAGTTTCGGTAACGCGGGTTGCTGGCCCAGGTTACCTAGCCTAGGCATAAGACCCTAGACAATCTCGCACTTGCAATTTTGGCCTATATGTATAAGGATTTATACATGCAGTTGCCCGGGGACCACCACGAGGAGGTAAAGCAAGCACTACATTACGAACTTGATTGTTGCGCTACTGGTCCAATCCATGTTTTGGACAGTCAGTAGTTTCCCGATCAATCGCCATGCAGATCCCTGGTGGAATGATAAGTGTTATTATATACTTAGCAGTTTGATTGCGTTAAGCATCTGTGTTTTAATAGGTTGTTTATCTTCTAGATTTAATGCGGTTATCTTTTCCGTCAGAGAGACTTTCAACATCTGAATTACCCGTATGATTATTTGGTTTCGTAATGTGAAACTCGATATTTTCTTTTTTGCAAAATTATTATAATCAAGGTTTTCTTAATTTGACTTCATTATCAAAAGTTTTGTTTTTTTTTTCTTCCGATTGCTATAACGTGTTTTAATTTTTCTACTATTGTCGAACTATTTCTACCTTTTAAAAATGGGTTGTTGCATATTTTGAAAATGTATCTATGAAGACTATGATTGAATGTCTGCTGTTGACATAAACGCCAACATGGACAATTTCGTTTAATGATGAGGGAGTTTCCATAAAAAAGAATTTATTTGTTATCGGGTTTCTATCATATTTCGCGGAGGAACGATTTTCACATTTAGCGATTAATTGATGTCATCATATGTTGGTATTATTCAGTTTTCGATAGTCGATGACTATTTTTCATTTCTTTTCCCTCAAACTATCTGACTGCTTTGGAACAATCCAATGGTGAATTAAATCTTATAATTCCTTGCGAAATCATTTTTGAGATTTGTCTTTCTATTTCTTCCTCATTGACTTGAGGAAATCTTTAAATTTTAGAATAAATGAGTCCGTTGGTGGTAGTAACGATTTCGTGTTGAACTTAAAGTGAATAGGTTAATTCGTCACCTTCATTAAAAACAATTCATGAGAGCTTTGCAACAAATTTTTAATTAATTTTCTTACTTAATTATTTCAATGACCGAAATTTAGTTTACTGATACTACATTCCTCATTTTTTTCTAAGGCAGTAATTTGATTTACTTCATAGGGTAACCTTCATCGAAAAGCATTTTATTACCTTTTATTTCTAATTGTTTTTCTCCTAAATCTATTTTTGCTTTTAAATATGATAATAGATTTTGGCCAACAATTCGCCGTATTTCCTACCATTCAGTGTAAGCAGTTTCCATGTCACTGTTCCTTTGGTCAACATTTTTTTTTGGAAGTGGGGTGACAACTTTATTGTTTACTAAATTCATGCCATTGATTGCAGAGTAGAATATACGATCAGAAAGTTATACTTCGGGATAATTTCGTAAAAAGGTGAGTTTTATAATGCTTATTTTCTGGCCTGTGTCACGCAAGTACTTAATTTATTGATTGCCTATAGGAAGCGTTACTACCAGCAATTTTGTGTATATGGCGCTGTTGGAAAATTTCAAGGTTTTTCAATGTTTCATACTTCCATAGGTGTAGGACGATTGTAGGTGTAAGAACTGTTATCATTATTCCTACTTCGTGTGAATCTGGAGTTAGGATTACTTTGATAATTGCTAGATCTACTTGAGTTGTTTAAGCGGTTATTACCTATAAATTGGTTGTTTTCTTGGGATTGATCATTGCTTATATTCCTCAGATTGAAACTACGAGTATTAGTGTGTCAAGCTAAAACACCCTGCGGTGCAGTCGAAAAACTGTGAGTGGTATTGGATGTCAGTTGCAGCAGAAATAGTCAGTTGTGAAACGAATAAGAAAGAGGACTGTCCAGTTTTCGTTTATCGTTGTGTTATTTTTTTTTGCTTACTTTACATACTTAGGTTTTTTTTTTTTTTTTAAATATTAAAATTAACTAAAGGAAAGAGCGACAGCCATACCCATAAAATTGTTATTTTATTTTAAATTCGTCCTGACAAGTGCCAGTAAAATTTCTTGTGCTATTATTTTCTTTGTCATTAGTATGGTACCTATTTGGTTGATAATTGCTGTAGCTGTTACCATTGTTATTTGTGTATTTTTCGTCATGATTTATTATTCTATTATATTTCTATTTGCCTGCCTCGTCCCCTGACGATTAAATTCTCTATTACTATTTTTAGAAAACATTTGTTGCTTTCGGTGAGCAATATCGATCGCTCTTTCATCATCGAGTAATTTGAGCTAGGTAAATCATTTCTATTAAAGTATTTTTTTTTGACATTTCCATGGACTAAATTGTCTAATTTTCTAAGTATTTTCTGGTGAATATATTGTTGGTTTATCATCATCGTCCCCAAAGTTATTTAATTCGTTTAACTGATAATTAACTGAACTAACTGTTTGAAATAATTCTCTAAGGTTTACTACCTAAAGGTTCCGGCCTTCGTTAATAATATCAGCATAATACATACGGGGTCGGTAGCTACAATTGTGCTTCTTCCCATGGTAGATTTTCCTTCTGCGTTACTTTGAATTTTGTTCGTTTAGTACTATTCTAGTAGCATACAGTTTTAGCTATTCATTATTGCACAATTCCACTGCATCTTCGACAGATCTAATCAATTCCATTAATGTGAAGTCATCTCTGCTATTGAATGGTTTCAAGTGACGGAAATTATTAAGTACTAGGTCTGTTGATAGCTGAAATATATTGGCCCATATTCATAGTTATATTTTAAACCCGAGTGTAACTGATCGGGAGTCTAAAGTTAACACACAGATTAGACACGGCTGGTATTCATGCAGCTTTGTTTAATTAAATACGAGTCTAACGTCTAATCTACTACAACTCAACTACAAATTATATTCTATCTATTACGAAAACACTTTCTGAAAGCGAAATTTCAAAAACACGTAAACTTATATTTCCGCATCTTAAAGTTGTGGACGATAAAAGAAATGACGTTAAGATGATTTTACAAAAAAAGGCAACATGAAAACACATCGAAAAAAATATGCAAATATCCACCAAGATATCAAAATCTTAATCGAAGTTGTAATAGACCAACATTTTAGTACACTATTTTTATTACTGTAAGACTAAAATCAAATCACAAATCGTTCTCGCATCGAGAAATAATTTTAATATAATTTTTTTACCGTTCACAAATTTCTGACGTTTAACGGAGTTAAATACAACTTAAACATACGTTCTGTGCTGCTTAATGTTAGACTCGAGTTTGTCGTTTAGACATGGGCTTAAATTGTCTATGAATTACATAAACATCGGATTAGTTTAACAATAACATAATAAGAACTTATCAAACATCTATGAATATACGCCATTGCCATTTGGATTACTCGTAGTTAGGTTCACATTCTGTAGTAGATTTACTGGGTCTGTATTCTGTTGTACCATATGTTGATTGAGATGTTGTGACTATTGATAAATTTAGTTTCGTTGTTGATGTAAGGTTTGCAGCAACAATGCTATTTCTTGTATATTGGCCATATTTTCGTTTTCAAAGTTCTATCGCTATCAGTGTCATTGCCACGCTTATACCAACTTCTCCGAACACTGCGAATCTCTTTATAATGAATATTTAGTTCGGATGCAATCCAACTTAATCTCTGACCCCAAGCGATTTTTTCACTTCATTAATACCAAAAAAAAATCCGATAATTACCCTTCGACTTTGAAATTGTCTAATTCATCGTCGAATGATCCTTAAATCATAGCAAATATGTTCGATCATTTCTTCAGCCAATCATTCTCCAACCATGTCCTGGAACCTGATTATGATTACTTCTCCTACATGAGAAACTGTTCCCAAACGTCATTAGTTTCAGTTGATATATATGTAGCACTCGTCGAAGAAAAGATAAAAAGACTCAAATGCGAATACTCAGCTGGTCCTGATGGTATACCCTCAATTGTTCTGAAAAAATGCATAGAGCATTTGGCCCAACCCCTTACCACTCTCTTCCAACTTTCCATCACAGAGAGTGTCTTTCCAACGCCCTGGAAGAGCTCTTATATAATACCTCTTCACAAAAAAAGGTCTTAAAAACGAAATTTCAAATTACCGACAGATCGCTAAACTCTCCTGCATACCTAAACCCTTTGAAAGCATTATATACGATATAATGTTTTTCCACTGCAAGTCCATCTTTTCGCCTTATCAGCACGGTTTCCTAAAGGGAAGGTCAACTACAATAAACTTAACAGAATTTGTTTCGACTACTCTATGCGCATTAGAAGATGGTAAAGAAGTTGACTTAATTGCCACCGATTTTAGTAAAGCCTTTGATAAAATCTCCCACTCCATAGTTCTTCTCAAACTAAAAGCTCTTGGTTTTCAACCGGGGTTCATTATGTGGATTAAATACTACCTTGACGAACGACAGTACGAAGTTTTATTTAGATCCTCCGTATCTGACCCCATTACAGCCACCTCCGGAGTTCCTCAAGGCAGTCACCTGGGTCCACTGATATTCGTATTATCAACCAATGACGTTGACTGTGTCATTAAAAATTCATATCTTTCTATTTACGCTGATGATATGAAAATCTTCAGACACATTTCAACTCCCGCCGACTGTTACCCACTCCAAGAAGACTTAAACAATTCTTCAACATGGTGCCAAAAAAATTTCCTTGAGCTTAATGTGAATAAATGTCAAAATATTACATATTCCCGCAAGCGTGTTCCATCTGTCCCCCGTTCATACTTCATCGATAATGAGCTTGTTCCCCCCGTCACTCTGTTTCGCGATCTGGGTGTCATCTGCGACAGTGAACTTAATTTTCGCTACCATATAGACCAAATTATAAGCAGAGCCAACTCAATGCTGGGTTTCGTAAAGCGCTGGTCCAAGGAATTCTCGAACCCCTATGTCTCAAAATCCCTCTACGTCACTTTTGTCAGACCAATTCTTGAATATGCTAGCCAAGTGTGGTCTCCGCACCACGATGTCCATTCTCTCCGAATAGAAGCGGTTCAACGCAGGTTTATCCGTTTCGCTCTACGCGGCCTCCCACTGATAGATATAACACCCCCATATGAGGATCGTTTAAAACTGATTAATTTACAATCACTCATAAAACGTCGAGAAGTAGCCGACATACTCTTTCTCCATCAGTTGATAACAGGCAACATCGACTGCCCCACGCTGCTCCAAACAATTTCATTTGAAACAAATCCACGCAACCTTAGGTCTGTGCCACTTTTTCACCTAAATTTTCACCGCACCAATTATTGTCGTAACGAACCAATATCAAGAATGCTACGACTGGCGAACGGAATCCAAAGCTCGTTTGATTTTCACCGTAGCAAATTTGTATTGAGAAACTCCCTTCACTCAAACCCCTCACCCTCCATTTCTTAAACTCACTCTCCTTCACTTCCTTCACACCATCTCCCGCCTTACAATTAGTTTTAAGCATCTAGTATTAAGTAGTTTTAGTTATAGTTTAAAAATAAGTGGGCCCGTGGGCCCGGAGATAGAACAATAAAAAAAAAAAAAAAAATGTCTGTGAAAATCTGCAACAACACCTTACACATGACTGACCCCCCCGTCAAAAATATTCACCAATTTCATGTGATGAAACAAGTAATTCAAGGGCTATGTTCCAAAAGTGAATACGTTCAGTTTAATTATTAATACTGGAATGCAACACTGGAAAACAAAGAGAAATGAGAAAATCGTATAATTAAATTTAATTTATGTTGTTTGTGGGGTGGCTTGGCGTAGTGGATAGTGTGGTGGTTTCTTGAGTGGGAGTTTTAGGTTCAAGTCTCATCCAGAGACAATAATTGTAATATTTTATAATAAAAAACTAATAAAAGAAGTAAGTAATAAAAACAAAAGCAAACAGAGGAAAAGGTATTCAACACTTTTTATGTATGTATGTATATGTATGATATTAATACGTTACAGAGTGACGTCTCTGAGCTTTTTCATTGCCCGGTTTTTGAATCGTCTTTTTACGACTCAATGGTAACTCAGGTTGCAAAAAAACCAAGGCAAATACTGGATTGGCTCCGCCTCAGAGATGACTCTGAAACAACTTTTATTTAAAATTTTAAGCACCGAAAGTAATGCTTCCTATCCGATCCATTGTGGTATCTTCAGAAATTTTAAATTTCAGGACCCTTCATATGATCCTCCAGAAAGCTCACTTAATGACCAGATAGTATTCGACAAAGTTAGAAGATGTTCAGCTTTTTCAGATAGTTCGGATATTTTATAGAAAACGACTGGAACGATTTTAATAAAACTCGATTCAAGAGGTACGAGTATTAATCATGTTCGCCATAAAATTGGATATCTAAATTTTTTGTTAAGGATTTCAATAATGGTATTTTGACTGTTGAATTTCATGGCCGATATATCTGGGTTGTACTTATTTAGCTTACGAAATAATATTCAATTTGAACCTATTGTAACTGAAATAATCGCATTTAAGACATGGTCGACATTATAATCGACTAAATAAAATCGGTCTTGGAATGATCAGAAATATAAAAGTGGTTCTAAACAGAAGTGCAATAGTATTATGACGTCTTGGGCGCTTGATCAATTATTTTTATTAATTATTAATATGAAATTGATTCACCATTAGACATAATTCTCCCTAACTTGCATTTTGACCTGGGAAAGCCATATAAATAAAGTTGTCCGATGACCGCCAAATTAGAGGCAGTGAGTTTTTTTTGAAGCTGTTATAAATTGGTTCTTGGATGACGACTTTGCCTCCACGAAGCCGCCAAGAGAGGGCATACTCAGGGAAAAATAAAAATCAGGGTAAGCATCTCCGATTTTCTCAGTATTAGCTCAGTAGTCGAACAATAATCAAGATGAAAATATGTATGTTTGCAAAGAAAATACTCAGTAATGTTCATTGCTATTCATTGGTTAATGAGTCTATTAACTTTTGAAAGCAATTTGGTCAAAAATATTAACAGAAAAAAATTCAATTCATTCTACCCTATCCACAAACCAGTTCCACTTTACTTAATAGTACAGTGTTCATTTACAGCAGTTGCTTTTAGTACGCTTTAAAAGTAGCGCATGTAATCACAATCTAAGTAAGTGAAAGTGAGTCAGTCAGCCCTAAAATAAACGTTTTTTAATGTTTTAACTTCAAATTTGGTAGAATATCTAATAAAACTTAAGGTGTACAATTTTTATGATCCTAACATTATTGGAAGCCGAGTTAGACATGATGTAAAGGAGACACCTGGTGTCTGACTGAATAGTTAGTAGTGAAGATTTCTCTACGTTCCCCTTTCCTGGCCACAGTTGGATTGGAGATGCTTTAACACAGGGGTTTTCAAAGCGTGAAACTGTTTTTCAATTATTTTTATATAATACAGATACAAACAAGTGACGCGCCTATTTCCTCATGCAAACTTTGGGTACCCTCCCATATAAAGAAAAATTGCCATTGAGTGGGTGGTTCTTTAATTGTTTATATTCTGCTGGGTTCAGTATCTGAGTCAGTAATTACAAACATCAATACTTAGTGTTCACATATGTCAAATATCACCTTTATATATGCTACTTAGCCAACTGGTGACCTCAGCATCCTTGAGCCCCCCTTAAAGGGGTTCTCCTCGTTCTCCTCAATTTTTTCTCCTGAACCCCTTCAAGGGGGACTCAAGGATGCTGAGGTCACCATTTGGCCAAGTAACAGCACCACAAAGATGCACGGAACGACGCGAGTCACCCGCAGTAGTAAGGGCGACGGTCGAACCAACCGACCAGAAATCTGATTTTCACAAACTAGGGGAACAGATTAGAGGGCTGGTGGAAATGCTGGACGACGGCAAAAGGCGTTCGATTCACCAAGCGATGCCAGATGCCATTGAAAGCATCCGAGCTCTCTATGAGCTTTCGGCGATTCAACTGCACAATGAGAAAGCGAAGGAGGTTATTCGTCAGAACAACTCCTCGCAAACTTCACCCTGGCTAAAGCCAACAATAGACCATAAGAGAAGGCACGTTGCAGACACCGAACCTCTAGAGCCAAAGCGGAAGCAGACACATCCAACAAATGGTGTTGCTGAGAGTCAACCCCCGGAGATAAAGCAGAAGGAGAAACATTCACCAAATGATGCTACAGCGAGTAAACGCCCGGAGAAAAAGCGAAAGCTGAAACATCGATCTCTGGCAAACACCAAGGAGAAAGATGTGGCAATTAGCGTTGAGACCCCAGCAAGAGCTCAGCGAACAAGTGCAACCACAAACAAAAAGCAAGCGACAGAAGAAGGCGAATGGTTAAATGCCAGCAGGAAGAAGGACGCCAAAAACAAGCAGCAAGGGGTCATATTGGCTATTGTCTTCAAAGCTACGGGAACCCTTTCTTCCACGGATATACTACGCAAAGTAAAGGTAGACCCAAAACTGGAAGCAGTTGGAAACGCGGTTTCTACAATTAGGAGGACACGGAAGGGAGACCTCCTAATACAACTCAAGGAGACGGGAATGAATACCATCGAGTTTAAAGGCGTAATCAGCGAAGCCTTAGCGGAGCAAGCAAGTGTAAGAACACTCACGCACCGCACTACCCTCGAGGTCAAATACGTCGATGAGGTCACTACAATGGTTGACATAATCGATGCAATTAGAACCCAGTTTGGAGCAAACGTTTTACCGGCAGACATCTTATCCCTGCGAAAGGCATATGGAGGGACTCAAACAGCAACCATAAGTCTTCCAGTAGAAGACGTAAGAAAACTCAAACAGCAACTGCAAGAAAAACTCAAACAAGCATCTAGCCTCACAATGCAGAAGCGAAGAAGATCGCTCCAAGCTATGTAGGAGATGTGGTGAAGGGGGTCACATAGCGAAAAATTGCGATAAGCAACCATCCTGCATGTTCTGCAAGAAAAACCACCCAGACGACGCGCATCATATAGCTGGTAACAGCAGATGTCCGGTCTTCAGGAGAGCTATCACAAGCAAAATACCATGAAGATACTACAGATAAATCTTAATCACTGTAGAATAGCACAGGACATCCTGGCACAAACGGTCAAGGACGAAAGAGCCTATAAATGTCCCGAGCAGAACAATAACTGGATCTGTGATAAAGCAAAACAGGTGGCAATATGGATATGTGGACCCCATGCCTTCCAAGAAACAAACGACCAAACAACTATGCAAGACCCAGCTTGACGACCAGCGAATATCAACTAATGCTGGACCATTTAACCGCGGATGCGCTCCAGAGAGCCCCAGTGGTTATAGGAGGAGACTTCAACGCGTGGGCCACAGAATGGGGCAGCAGGCTCAACAACACCAGAGGACAAGTCTTATTGGAAATATTCGCTCCCCTAGCGATAGGCATTGCTAATAAGGGCCGGGCAAATACTTACCTGAAGGCTGGAGTAGGCTCCATCATTGACATTACCTTTGCGAGCAACTTAATCCTGAAAACCATAAAGTGGAGGGTCAGTGAGGAATATTCACACAGCGACCATCAGGTGATAATACTGAAAATAAAAGGAAAAAAAAACAGTCCAGCTCCCAAAACTTACTGGCCCAAAATGGAACGACAGATCTTTCGATAAGGATGCATTGGAAGAGATGTTGAACGGTGATCAAACTCCAAGCGAAACAGTGGAGTCCCTCGCGCACCACCTCACTGGCACCATCACCACAGCGTACGACGCATCAATGCCTAGGAGAGCAAACACCAGGAAGGCATCACCGTGTTACTGGTGGAACGAGGAAATAGGCGAACTTCGGGCAAAATGTCTACAAGCCCGGCGCAAAGTCCAACGACCAAGGAGGGCGGATATCCAACGTAGCTTAAATAGAGCCATCAAGGAAAGCAAAACTGCATGCTTTAAACGTCTCTGTCAAGAAGTCGACATTAACCCATGGGGCTCGGCATATAGAATAGTGATAACAAAATTAAAGGGCTGTAGGACTCCTCAAATATAATAACAAGGCCTGCTACTATGTGCAGTATTATACGAGAAGTCAATGCAGAAGATATTCCTTTAATTACTCACGAGGAGCTGTTAAGGGCATGCATCAAGATAGGTGACAACAAGGCGCCGGGTCCCGATGGTATCCCGAATAAGGCAGTAAAGGCAGCTGTAACAAAAAGACCAGACCTCTTCATAACAATAATGCAGAAGTGCCTTGAACAAGGAACCTTTCCCGAAAAGTGGAAAACGCAGCATTTGGTCCTACTGCCAAAAGGAAAGAAGCCCCCAGGAGAACCATCATCCTATAGACACCATGGGAAAGATCCTCGAGAAGATAATCTATAATAGGTTACTCGCAGTAGTAGAAGAGAAAGGAGCCCTCTCAGATCACCAATTTGGCTTCAGAAGAGCACGATCTACTGTTGATGCCATAAGAGCTGTAGTTGATATCGCCAAAGGTGCCATCGAAGGAGAAAGATGGCTCTACGGCACAAAGGAGTATTGTGCAGTAACGCTGGACGTTAAAAACGCTTTTAACTCTGCGAACTGGTCGTTTATTAGAAGGTCACTTGCAAGGATGGATACGCCATATTACCTGCTACGGATAGTGACGAACTACTTCAACAACAGGAAGCTGAGGTACAATACCGTTGAAGGCGTAAAATACTACAACGTAACTGCGTAAGTTCCACAGGGATCGGATTTAGGGACACTATTGTGGAACATCATGTACGACGGAGTCCTACGATTAGCGCTACCTGGGGGAGTAACGATAATTGGATTCGCCGATGACATTGCAGTCGTGACAGTAGCTAAACAGATCCGCGCAGTAGAATCAGCTACAAATGAAGCAATTTCCCAGATAAAAGATTGGCTAATATCCGCCGGACTAGAACTGGCTGACCATAAAATAGAAGCTGTTCTTATAGCCAGTAACCTCGAATAGAATCACTCTTTACAACCATTCCACCGATATTAATTTTATTAATTTCTTTTTTAACTTAGTGTTAAGACCAGCCAAATCTTCTAAGATACACAGAAATTTATTTCTGTACTATCAATCTATTGCTGCCTCACGGCTTGTCGTACCAATCCAAACAAAATGATTGGTGCATCCGAATATTTGTTTTATGTCATTCAATATGACATAAATATTCAATATTTTTATATTGCACTTCTTGAGACAGAGATTCAAATTGGAACTTTATAAGTATGCTCGATCGAGTGGTGTCTTCAGATTGTCAGTATCACTCATCGTTTTCGAAATATGGAGACTCGGCTTTGCCGTATATAGACCTAAATTACATTTTTGATTAAATATTTGTCGTATGTGTAAAAAATGTTAACATACAACAAATTTTCCATAAAAATAACACATGACTAATTTTCATACAAAATATGGAAGAAAAGTTCCTGCAATATAGGTAAGTCGTCCAGCAAAATATGATGATGTACCTATACATATGTATGTAGATGAAAGTTATGTGAGAAGTCTAAATTTGTAAGTCAAAATATTATTATTTAATCTCATTTATCGAATAATTGTTAAATAAATTGTTACTATGTCAGAGCATACTACAAAATCTCACATTAACTTGCACTCAAAATACGACATAGATTTTCTGAATACTTTTGGCTATATCTTACTAAGTAAAAGGTGCACAACCTTGTGAAGTGCATAACGTTGTTAAGAAAATCATATTTTATTATAAATTCAAATTTTTAAAAAATCTACGGTGAACAAAATCTTGAGTGGTATACAATTGAACTTAATTTCCTGGCTATTTTTCGCCTTTGACTCAACCGATATGGTTCGAGATCAATATATTTATAAGCGATATTTGTTATACATATTTATTATTATTTTTTGAAAAAGGAAATTACCAAATCCCGAAGGACTCAGACTCGAATTTCGGTCCATTGTAAAGGCTTATGTTTCATCAGCTGTCAAAGCTACCAATGATGTCCAACTATTAAAATATTCAGTAAAATTCGTCATTTCATCATGCATTGTTTGACACTTCCCGAAAGTGTGGAAAATATTAAAAAATATTATCGAAATTCCTGCTCAGTTGTAAATACCAAACGTGAATATCGTCCTGAAGTCGGTCGTCATCATGGCTTCAGTGCGCCAGCAATTCGTCTCACAGTCGAAAAGTTTGAGCGTGAATACACTCTTTTGGACCTTAAGCCACCAACCAGATAGACATTGGTGTGAAGTGAAGAAAGCATAGCCGCCGTAGCGGCCAGTATCGAAGAAGTCCCAGAAGTCGATCATCTGAATTGGGCATCGCCAGAAAGTCAACCAGGCTTATTTTGTGATCGGATTTGGGTCTACATCCGTATAAGATTGTGCTGACGCAAAAATTGAAGCCGAACGACCATAGACAACGCCATAAGTTCGCTAATTGCGGATCCAGAATTTTGGCCAAAAAATCATCTTCTCGGACGAGGCCCAATTTTGGCTCAGCTGTTATGTCAGCAAGCAAAATTGCCTTTATTGGAGCGACCACAATCCACAAGTGTTCGACCAAGCATCAATGCATCCACAAAGATTGACTGTTTGGTGCGGTTTATGGCACGGTGGCATCATTTCTTATTTCTTTCGAAATGAGAACACCGTTACCGTCAATGGTTCTCGGTATAGAAGGATGTTAACCGACTTTCTCTAGCCAGAGCTCGACAACATCGATATATCTGAGCTGCGGTTCCAACAAGACGGCGCTACATGCCATAATTTGCAACTGGGTCATCTCACGGTGAGCATTCATCAATTGGCGCCGCGATCATGCGACTTGACACCCCTCGATTAATTTCTCTGGGGCTACGTCAAGTCTTTAGTCTACACTAAGAAGTCAACCACTTTGGACGAGCTCAAGGTCAACATTCGAGACGCTATTGCCGGAATAACGCCGCACATATTGGACCAAGTCGTCAAAAATTGGACCGACCGCTTGAAGCATTGCCAGCGAAGCCGAGGCAGCCATTTAAATGATGTTCTATTCCATACATAATGGCATGAATGTAGCTTCAAAATAAAGTTAGAATCAATTTGATTTCTCACACCTTTGTTGTTTCGTTTAATTTTCTTTTCCTATCATTCTTATCTGCTCACCCTATATTACGTTTTTCTTTATTTTGTATTACGATTTTTAATTTTCACATTTTACAATACAGGAATAAAATATAATATACTCCCACATACTATTTCGTAGACCTCTTGGGGGGCTAAAAGTCTTTCATCTTTTAAATAAATTAGCCGTCAAATCAAATTGAACATAGCGATTTCATGATTTATATCACCATCAGCCTCCCGCTACTATGCCACGAGCAAATTATACTAAACCCTGCCGAAAAAAATTGTCAATGCAATGAATAGGACCGTATCGCAATCAGTTCAGCCCTTTTGAGCTTTGAGATTTTGCCTTTTATAGGAACAAAGCATCTGCCATCTCTAGCCCGACGTATTCTTTTGCTGGTGACAGTATGTATGCACACTCAGTTTTCGATGTTCGTTTTTCCATTTCCGTCCATGGATAAACAATGTGTTTTAAGCTCATTAAATTACGACCTTTGTATGATAGGCAAGGCCATACGGCACCTATTGGACACGATTCAAAACTGTGCATACTCGTATAAGCTGAAATGGGACCGACGCATGAGAGTTTTCGGATACTTCAGCTGCCAGTCATTCGTTTTGAATGAAACTGCATTTTCTGAATCAAACTGCATTGGTATGGTGTTCGATAACGTCTTTTGCGCATCATTTGTTGTCCAGAAAAGCAGACAAGAAATCACATGAGCAATTGCTATTTATTGTACTTACTTAACGGGCTCCCGACCAGAAAAAAAAAAAATATAAAGTTCTCCATTTAAAACAGAGTACATTAGTTGACATTAGCCGTATTTTTTTTGTAACTTTATATAAAGTTTAATTAAGTTTCACAAAAAAACGATTTCCTCTTTATTTTGACAAATTTGGCACTTTTGATTTAGGTTCAAAGAAGAAGTGATTCTTCCATCCTACCTCGATTGCTCTTATTTAATTAATCAATCGATGTTGTTATATTAAAATTTAAAATTAATGAAATTAAAATAATTGCTAATAGAAACCTTTTTGTCCCATCTATTGCCCGATAGTCGAGATGTGCTATACTCTGGTATCGGTGAAAGTTACTGAAACCTAGTTAGTTGTTAGTTTTGTTTGGCATAAAACCTTTTCCTGAACTAGGAATATTTTTTTACAAAGAAACACCGCTATTAATTTCATTTACAAACGAAATATCCTAAAACTACAAAAGTGTATTAAAGTAAATCTACACGCAAACTAAAACCGGTACCAAGGTCAGCCCAATAACGATGGTGAACTTCGCAAAAAAAGGAAATTCGGCAGGTAACACTGGGATAGACCATTACGAGCCAGTAAAGAATTGGACTGGGATTCCTACGAGGAAATAAAGAATCTGCCAAAAAAAAAGGGAATCATAAAATACATACTACGCAGATATACAAGATGCTTCTTAAATAGGGCTACTTTGGGATCTGGTAGACTATTCACTTCCGAGTAAAACTACGAATAAAATTAAGCGATGCAGAATGGCCCAATTGTTGGCAATAAATCAAAAAATTAAGTTGCTCGTATGGGTCCGTTTTTATTTTTCATTATTGGTCAAATACACCACTGTTAATAATGTAACAGTCCTAAGCCGTTATCATGAACACATTTAACAAAAAATGCATTGGCGCGAGCCAGTTTTGTTCATTGATAGCTAGAGTTTGTTACGAAGCAGTTTAGAAGTGTTTTTTGGTTGCATTAAAAGTTATTACGGTTATAAAAAATTTTAATTTTCGGTATGGGGCCCTCAAGTTCTGGTATGTGTAAAGCTATTCAAGAGTTTTTTTTTTTGTGAGAGAGTGCTACTATTTTTATAAAACGGTAATAATCATCAAAACCCTTTTTAATGCCTATTTTTTGGTTTTGCCTGCACATGTTGGTCGGTAAAGTTGTGTTCCAAAGCCTTAAAACTATTTTCTGTTGGTAGCTCGTTTTATTGTCTTTGAAGATCTGTAATAAATTTTGCGAATATTTGCGAATTCGTTTGTATTTTTTTTTTTAAAATGTGCTCTCTGACAAAAAAAAGTGGTGAATTTTGGTGAGAAGCTTTTAAAGACATGTTTAACCTTTAGGAACAAGTTCAAATATGATGTTTATGACCCGAAGGTAGCTTGTTAATATCATGCGGTCAGCAGAAAACAATAATTTAGAAGATTTTCTAGCAGAGGAGTTAAAAAAAGAACTCGAAACTACGATAATAAAGGCTTAAATATAATATTATCGTATTTTAAGTCACAGTATAAGTCTCGGGGGGAAAAGGCTTACAGAAAACTAGATTTGTTCCTAAATACAAAAAATTCTTGGCTTGAGAGATCTGTTTCTTTTGTATGTTGCCCTGAACAAAAGCGTGGTCGAGCAAGTATTACTTTTGATGAAAGCACTGAACGAACAAAAAGAATGAAAACTGCAAAATTGAGAGAGTCCACATCAGTTTCCATATTGAGTTATGCTACTCAAATGAGCTTGAGAGCAGTAGGACTAGTAAATGCCTCTGAAGTCTTAAAACAAATAACGACAACAACCCCCGATCGAGCAAAAAAGTATAGAAAGTCTTATAAGAACTCACTTGAAGCAAAAAGTTTAAAAATGTCAGGTCAAGAAGCACTAGGGGTAACAGTTGAAGCGCAACTATCTCGGCACCAACATGATATTATAAGAAAGAGTGCACCAGAAAAAGTCCCTGCATATAAGCTCGTACAAGCTGCAAAAAAATAATGCTATCCACCCACCGAACACATGAAAGTTACCCAAACGTCAGTAGAGATTACCCTTCAGGCACTACTGGATCTCACAACAAAGCGTTTGCTAGAATCGCAGAAGGAAGTTATCAATTTACTAACAAGTGAAGAAATGGAAAACTTGTGCTTATTTTCTAAGTGGGGATTTGACGGAAGCTCAGGACACAGCTCCTACAAACAAGCTTTTCATGGCCTCGAAGCTTCTGATTCATCAGTTTTTATAACTTGCGTTGTTCCGCTTAGACTTTCTGCTAATTCTAAAGTTGTACGGGGAAATCCACCCCCGGGCTCTACAAGATACTGCAGGCCATTAAAAATAGAGTTTGTAAAAGAATCTACAGAAATGTTTATAGCACAAAAAAAGAGAATAGACAAAGAAATAAATAAATTACAAAAGACAACTATGCTATTTGAAGGAAAACAGGTACAAGTTTGTCATACCCTACTTTTTACCATGGTTGACGGAAAAGTATGCAACGCTATACGTCATCCACGCAAAAGTGTATTATATGTTTGCTCGAGGTTATCATGATAAGTGTATTGTTGCGGAAATAAAAAAGAGGATACAAAAAGAATTTAAGGACCGTTGTGGTCTGATAGTAGACAAACCAAAACCCAGGTTTGGTTATTCAAATGATGGTAACACGGCCAGACCTTTCTTTCAAAATCCTGAAATTTCCGCAGAAATTACAAAAATCGATGTGGAACTCATAAAAATTGCATACTATTATGATCGTTGTATCTAGTGGCTATGAAATTGATGTAAAGAAGTTCAGGAAGTTTGCAATTGATACTGCCAAATATTATGTTGAAAAGTATCCGTGCAATCACATGTCATAAATATTTTATTCATGGACCGGAATTAATAGCCCATGCTCTATTACCGATTGGTCAACTTACGGAGGAAGCTCAAGAGTCACGGAACAAAGACTTCAAAAACTATAGAGAGCATCATTCCCGGAAATCAAGCAGGGAAAATACTTATATAGATATTTTTAACTCTTTTTTGTTAAGTTCTGACCCCATATTAACTAGCATGAGGAAGCTGCCTGTAAAAAAAAAACAACTCCTGCCCGTTGAAGCATTGGGTTTGCTTAAAGCTCCTTCTGTTCAGCAAATTAGTGATTCTGAGGAAGATAGCACAAGTGAAGACAGAAGTAGTGAAGATTTTGTTTTAAATTAAATAGAAATCGATTAGAAGTCATGTATTTTTTTAAATAATTTTCATATTAAAAATTGTTTGCTGTTCTGCTTTTATTCAAAAAAAAAAATTAAGTTTACTTATTTACTACAAACAACAAAAGGTAACCTTGTTTGTAGGTGATTGTGGGTGTGTTTGATAGTCATAAATTTTAAGAAATTCTTTATGCTAATGAAAATGGTACGTATATTATATTAACGCTTCAACTTTTTTGTGAGTACAAAAAAGTGAGCGTTTTGGTGGACGTGGTCATTATTGGACTTGAAAATATCAATAGATTAGTTGTAACAGTATTTGCTGAAATTTTCAGGTTCGTAGCTATATTGGATGATTTATTGCCACCAATTGGGCTATTCTGCCCCAGTGAGCCATGGAGAGAGAGGAAAGGGTATAGAGGAGAATTTTAGATTAATGAGAACAGGAAAGATTTCACTGTGCAGAGTGTTAGCTGGTACATTATTTTAGCCACTCCTTACCTTTGAAAACAGACGCTGATGTAAGCCGCCCATTTTGATGCTTGGATGTGACTTGTATGTACTCGTACGTATTCCTCCATACATCTCCATCTCTTGTCCTTGTTTGTGAATCTTTATTTATTTTTATAAGTAAATACTTATTCACAGCTAACCTTTATATCTAAAGGCCGCTCCACGAACCACAACTCATGGACGAAGTCTTCATCTCGGCTTTCGTAGAATTCTCCATATTCTGCGACCCGAGTCTATAGCAATTTCAACAATTCAACTTTGAAACGACTACAAAATATTTATTGCACAAAATTGTTTAACATATGGCTTTCAGATTCTTCGTAATTTCGAGATAAACTCGATTTCACGTACATATTTTTTTCATTTCAACATATTTTTTTTTTTTTTTTTCGAAGAAATGCAATGCAGAAATGAACTATAGTTTCCTTTCATTCCTATAAGAAAAATATTGCACGTATAGTACCTATGAGTGGCTATTATTGCGTAGGTATTATCAGGCTTATAGTATGTACGTCGAAAGCGAATTTTTTTTTATAGGCGATTCAAATTTTCTGAACTTTCTTCAATATGCAATTTTTCAAATTTACGCGTATGCAACTAAAAACATAAAATCATGCATATTTGAAAATCATTGTGGCTTTAATGTTTTAACAGTTTTATTAGCTCGCTGAATTCTCATATCTGGAGTTTTTGAAGCCAACAGATACTACGATGGGGAAGATTTATATGAAATGCCTACAATTACAAGAGGCTACCTAAGGCTGCGTCGGTGGAGTATCGCTTAACATCTTAAAGAGTCCAATTCCGTCAATTAGTCTCAGAAAACCAGTTGCATCATTGCCAGCAAGCAGTTAGAAACCGCGTCTGTGATGCGCTGTGTTTCTTCCATGCACCACAACGAAACACCTACACTGATGAAGAAAACTATAGCATTTTGCTACTCTTGCAAGACTTATGCTACTATGTATGCTACCAAAAATTATATATTATATATTATATTTCAAGTTTGTATAGCAAGTTCGTCAAAAAGACAAAAAATAAAAGAGGTAAATGATCAAAACAATACTCGTATATTCAATTCAAAACACAAGGCCAAATCAATTTGTCAATTTCAAGTAAGGTCCGTTAACCAAATGAGGCTCGGGACCTAATATGGCCCAGTTTTAAAAAGTCCAGCAAGACGTTTGCAGATCGGACTGAGAATACAACGAATGTATACGAGTACAAGAACACAAAAGAAGGTTGTATGACTAGAAATGTTCGCTTGGCCGTGGACTGTGGCTAAGAAATATTAGATTTTTTAGATTTATATAATTGATGGTCCACCACGTATAATTTGTGCAAAATTTAAGCGCTCTTGCTCAAACCAGTGTAATATCAGTTTCTGTTTGTTACCAATAATAGAAGATAACTTTTACTGTACCTTTTCCGTACCACCTTGGAGGTAGAATATTAGGTGCTTTTTAATCCCCAATAGGCTTATTCCACGATTTATTTGTTAATAACGTACAGTGCGTAAATATAGCACACAATGTAATAGCCCAATTCATTTTAATTTGAAACTTTGTGAGGACCTAAATCTTTGTTTTTCTTACACCTCTGCACGACTCACCAATGACGCAATATACCTGCAATAGTCACTAACAAATTCTTAGAAATAGGAATTGTTAAAGAAGGAGTTTTTTTGTCGGATCGGGAAACGCTGCACTCGAGCACTCGGACGCAACTGGTCCATTGTACTACTAAGAAGCGAATGGTACCAGCACTCACTACATCAGCCGAAAATCTGCCACCTGATACGAGCAAAAGCAGGACAATCACAGAGGAAGTATTCCGCAGTGTCGTCACTCTCTCCACAGGCATCGCAACTGTTGTATCATTTAAGCCTACCATACTGAGGTTTTTAGCAAAAGCAAATTGCCAAGTGAGAACGCCCATAAGCTGTCTGTATTCTTTTCTGCTGAGGGGCAGCCAGAATGCCGCAGATTTCTTACAGACGTCTAGGAGCTTTCGTTTAGTCTGCTCGCATCCTGGAGAACCCTGCCAAACACATTTATGTTCATAGGAAACCCAATCATTAATGAAGGCCCTGACCGAGGACGCAGGAAGACCCAAAGCAGGTCCGTGTCCTGAGACAATTTCCTCTGAGCCTTGCCTTGCAAACTCATCGGAGATCTCATTCCCCATGATTCCAGTGTGGCCTGGGGCCCAGACAAGAATTACAGAGTTCAGCCTTGCGATGGAATTCAGAACTACCTTAGAGTACACCGGCCGGCGATTAGGATTGAGTAGTTCTACGTTTGGAAAACAGACCAACTCCGGACCCCTGACTGATTTTGGAGCCATCCGTGAAGATTCGGCTACAATTTCTTACTGGTTCAGATTCTGGCAGAAGCCAGTCCTGAACTAAAGGGATGTCGACTTTAAATTTGCGCAACAACCGAAGTTCTGGTATCATTGCGTCAAACGTAAGACAGGGCACATAGGATAAATGCCGTGAAAGGTCACTAAAACTCCATTGTGGGTTGTACCAAAAACCACCTCGCCTAGGACGATAGATTTCTTTGATAGTACTGTGTATGATAAAAGTATCAAGAGGAGATAGATTGAGCAATGCATCTAGAGCAGAGCAAGGCGTACTCGGAAAAGCTCTCGTGTATCCGAGACAAGCTGTTCTTCGGAATTTAGTGGAAAAGGCAGTCACATATTTAGGCGAAAGCTCCTTCCACCAAACAACCGACGCATGTGCTAGGAAAGGTCTTATTATAGCCGTGTAGATCCAGAGAACTTTTTTCGGTAATAAGCTCCATGTCTTGCCGAAAGCACCATTACACTGTCAGCAAACTGCAGCTTTTTATCAAAAATTACTCCTAAATATTTGGCTTCATTGGAGATCCGGATAGTGACGCATTTTAGCATTGGCTGAGTCAGACCGACCAAGATCCTCCTTTTCGTTAAGAGAACAACCTCGGTTTTGAGAGGAATGACCAAAAGCCCATTCCTAGCGCACTATTCATCGATCATTTACAGAGCCATTTGTGTGTTTGCACAGACGGTCTCTATGCATGATCCGACAGAAAGTACGGCGACATTATCCGCATATGTCTGAGCGTAAACGTTAGAACCATTGAGGGTATTCAACAGAGAGTACACTATAATAGTGGAGACAGAACGCAACCTTGCGGACAGCCCCTGGAGTTTAGTGGCATTTTAGTGATCGTTGAGTACGGAAGTGTGAAGACAATTAAAGACCCGGAAATAATAAAATGGGTAGAGGAACGAATTAAATAGTGCAGGAATAAAGGTTATTACAAAACTGCATCAGGAGAATTTCAAAATAGGGTATATTACATAAAAACTGGGTTATTTTCATTGAACCTGTTTCGAAACGTTGGGTGTTATTCAATTATAGCATAGATTCCCAAACTCTTTTGGCTGACCACCCATTTGGCAGCATAATTTTTTTCACCGCCCCCCGTCATAAAAACAATTGAAAAAAATACTTACCTACTTTTTTCTCAAATAAAAAAAAAAAAAAAATGTTAAAAGTATTCACACTGTTCAGAAAAAATAATTTCAAAGTAAATTTCGCTTTTCTTAAAATCGATTTAGCTTTATTAAAATATTAAATAAGAACATTTCAATGAGACGGATGTGCCTGGTGAATATATGTAAGTTTCTGAATGCCTGGTTCAAATTTAGTTAAATAAAGTCGTAAGTCACCTCGCTCCGCTAATTACAGTTTATTCCTTTTCTCGGTAAGTAAGGTAACTGCTGCATTGAAACCGCGCTCAGCTAAGTATGAAGATGGAAATGTAATAATAAATTTTTGAATAATTTTCCATAAACTGGGGTACAGAGCTGGTATTTGTTTCTGGAGCCAGAACTGCTGGTATCCGCATTTAAACTTTGAAGCGATTAAATCAAAACTCGTAGCGTATAGAAAACTTTTTTACTTTATTTTCTGAATATTATTAAAAAAAATACTATAGCAATTCTTCTTTCAAAAGAGTAGGAGACAGTGGGCCAAACGACCAAATTGTATCGTTCAATTTGTCCACACTGCAACACTCTAATTAGGCGTGTAGCTCCAATTGAAATTGTTTGCTTACACTTGACTGGGAAAGACTGCGACGTGCTCCTGATCGTGTCGCTGTTTTATACACACAATTGTAACGGTCCTTATCTTTAAACTTTTGATTTTCTTTATTGTTTATCTTTCGATCAATTGTGTGTATGGAGAGGCTATACGTTACATTGGTGGAGCACATTCGAACTTTATATTTAAAAAAGTGTTTTCTTACATGAGGTGATTATTATATAAGAAATTCTGAATGTATATAAAATGAATATGTATGTTCATGAAAATAAATATATGTACATCTGTATGTGAACTGAGTTTATATATGTAAGTATAAAAGTTGAATATATATATAATTCATTAGTTAACAAAATGATAATTGAAAGAAAAAGAAATAAAAAATGTGCAAAATTAGGATGCCTGCTACAACTTTATATATACTCATATTGAGAATATCCTGGAATCGCTTTTTTAGATCCTCATGAAACATTTCTAAGTTCGCAGTACTTTAGTAATTCATCCTTTTGGCAGATACTGCTGCTAAGTTTTGGAAGTTTTTCGTACATATATTCACCTCTGCCTAGATTACGTCTGATTTTTTATTAGATTCAAGTGATTACCTTGCAGTTGGAGATTGACATCTTAAATATGTCTGTCATATAAGCAATATCATGTTTTGATTTAATTAAGTTATTTCGCAGTTCGTTGTCTCTAGTTTATAGAAATTCTAGAACAGTATCGAATAGATTAAAAAACCGTGTCAAACAGGTACCTTTGGAGAGCCAGCGAACCTCCGTATGCAGCAGCAAACGATTGTAATCTTCGTCATTTTCGTCACACAATTGGCTAAACCACCGGTGGTTTAAGGAGTTGCTCCTTATTTTGTTGACAGATGTAATAACAAATTGAAGAGACGTATGCAGAGGTTCACTCAGATTTTTCCGACCAAATGTTGACAATGTACGGCGAGTATTTCTGATATGGCCCGTTTCAAAAAAGCAATGAAACCCTTGTAGCGTCCTGTTATTGCTGGAGCACCATCAGTAGCCGCAGACAAAATATTCAGTAAAGGAATATCTTTTTCTTTAAAAAATCTATCAGTGGCCTAAAATATGGATTATCCCTTTGCAAATAAATTTTTTCACAAATTTGTTCTTCTTTAATGAATCGTACAAATGCTAAGAGTAATGCTTCATTATTTGGAAGAGTAGATTCGTCAAGCTGAATGGAAAATTTACATGTCTTCAAATGATCGTACAATGTTTTTTCAACATTTTGCAATTCTTCTTTGAACCGAATTCAATCAAAGGAATTTTTTTGATGATCTCACTTCCTGATTTATGAAGCACTGTGTCTATTACTTCCTTCACAGCAGGTAAAATTAATTCTTCACCAATTAACCGATTGTGTGTGGTTTCCCCATTTTAGCAATCAAAAGAGAAATTTTATAGGAAGCCCGCAGCCCGTCATCATGTTGCTTAGAGGAGGATGCAAAAAGATTTGATATAGTAGGCTGTTTACAAAATTGTTTTTCTAATTCTTGGAAATAGGGCAAATCTTAGTTTTTTTTTGTCAGCATGCATTTTCGTTAAATGTTCTTGTAACCGAGACGGCTTCATTGCTTCGTTTGTTAAAACTTTTTGACAAGTCAAATACATAAGTAAATAAGGATTGATTAGTAGAAGATGGAATAAAGCCATATTTTAAATATTCAACGTTACGAGTATACTGTCGGCATTTTTTTTTTTAGCTTCGGACATTATAGTAATATTTTATTATTTTTTTTTTTTTTTCAAGAAGCACAAAACAAGTTAACGTTACAAAAATTTATAACCCACAACTGCTATCACTCAAGTTTTCTTTAAAGTCTTACTCGTAGGTGCACAGTTCACAAAGTCACAATTACTAATGAACGTACGAGTACTCGTATGTTGAAGTATTGGCTTCGTTGTTTTTAACTCGCACTTTTCAACAACAACAGCTGAAAAACACTTTGTTTATTTTTGCTTTGTTGAGTTGAAGCATTGCAATATATCTCTCATAAGCGGACTCTTTTATAACCGGAAAAGGGTGCGAGTAACGGTTAGAAATCCTGTTGCATTTTGTGAATGCTGGAAATGCGCGTGTGTGTAATTTGAATGCCACAGAGAAAAACTAGTCATTTTTAGGAATTCGGATGAAAAACATCAAGATGGGAAAAGCGAAGCACTTGTTGACAATTAAAGAAAAAAGTGGAAATACATTTGGCATTAATATTAATTTAATAAATAAAACAGCATGAAAAAACATATGACCAATGTGTTTTTTTTTAAGTTCTTAATTTTGTTTATTTTCTCATAAGCGGACACCTCTCATAAGCTGACAATTTTCTCGGAATTTTCCGCTTATGAGAGAGTACACTGTATTCACAGATAGGTCGACATAAAAAATGTAATCACAAGTTAGAGCACCCACTAATATAGCTCGGTCTTAAATTCGGATTCGGGGATACCAATTCTGAGGATACTTTGATCTAGTTTCGAGTCCGCTAACCCTGGGTTTCGCCAATCTATAAGTACTCAAGTTAGCTTTAATTAGAACCACTAATCTAGTTATCGATTCAAAACAAAAAATACGTTAATATTTACTAAACACGAATCAGACCCACGCTTGCGAAAACACATAATGCTCCACAGAACAAATCACTACATACATTAATACCATTCTTTTTTTAGGACATTCTCCTTACACGACATTTTACCCTCGGCTACTTTGACATAAAAGAAAAACTTACTCTAAGAATAGCACAATATCACAAAGGACTCTAATTTAATTTAAATTGCATGAATTCGGGTTGATTATCAGCTGCCATAAATTATTTGCAAATTACAACTCTTATGGTTGGAGTAACATTTTTTTTTGTTCCCTTCTATTCCAACTCTTTTATTCGATTGAATTGATAAACATTATTTAATTTTATGTTTTGGGTCTTTGCCATAATGTACATTGAACAGGTGCGTAATTACTGATGCTAATGTTAGTTATTAGCTCTAAAATTCAGTTTTGCATATCAAATCTCCAGTGATTCAGGTCAAAGAGTGAAATCGTGTCAGAAATTCAATTCAAGTTCATTGATGGCTTTTAATCATGACACTCTGTCATTTACGCACAGGGAGACTATACATTGCATAGGTACATACTGCACACGGCTTGTGGTTAACCTCCGCCATCAAAATGCATCACACAAGGATGAAACTTGATTACCCGACTAAAACTAGGCAACTAGCAAATCATGTCTACAAGGCTGCTGATAATGGATTGGGGTGGTTGATTGGGTAAACGACGAGCCACGACCCCAAACCGATTGATGCTCCATTCAAATCGCTAAAAGGTCAAGCGTTTCAGGCTGAATTATTAATAAATCATGTACCGAAAATGATGCTATTAGTGAATGGAGAAGTCGGAACAGTGTGGTTAATGGTTTTGTGGGGATTGGGGTTTTAGTGGCGCTATTATTTCGATATGGTGGGCAATTGTCGTAAATATGTACATATGTTTTATCAATTTTATTATCCAAAAAGTTATACAGATATTTAAAAGAGCGGACACTTATTTGAAATTTAGAAGGAGGAACTAAAACAACATTTGACACTAACTGACGGGTGATATACTTGGCTCTCACTCTTATGACACGATATTTGACACTTTCGGAATCGCAAGATAATGGAAAATTTAAACAAAATCTTCCTTGGTCAGTTACACACATTATTCTTACATAAAAAATATTTACTTCATCCGCAAAACAATAAATTCTTTCGTGTTAAAAAAAAGCTATTCAAATTTAAAAAAATTTGTTGAATGAGAAATGCTACAAAATTGTAATCACTGGAGAATGAAATTTTTTTTTTTTTGATTTCACTTTACATTCGTGTTTTAACTGCAATGGTAAGCACCCGGCTAATTACAGAGGCTATGAAGTAGCCAAGGAATTGCAAAAAAGAAGAGATAGACTTATGAAGCCGCAAAACCCACCTTCAAAACCGGTAAATAAGGAAAAGTCGAAAACTGCTGCAAGAAAGGTGATTAGAGACAACCGAGCCGACCCTGGCGCGCTTACGTACGCCCAAGCTGCGACATCAAACACCGATCAAATTCCACACCTGGTAAAGGTAAAAGCGCCTAAAGAAAAACCAACAGATTCTGACATGCAGATGCGTGCTCAAGCATCAACATCAACAAAGACGAACACTGATAATTCGGAAAACCCCATATCTCACGTCTTTTCCATTATCCTTGCGAGGCTTGAGGAGCAAACAAAAACAAACATGCTAATTGTCGAAAGGTTGGAGAAGCTTGAATATAAGCTTAACAACAGGAGCATTTCAAAACGAACATTTTTTTTTTGGTTGCGCCTGGAGGTGCAGGAATCTTCAAAAGATACCAATGGCCCTTACCATTGGTTATGCCCGATTCATATATCTGACCTGATGATTCATAAGTGTCGGTCAGTATATGCCTACGGGCTAAACCTCACCCCCCAGAGAGGCACTATGAGAACCGGCCGCTCGTGCTGATAGTAGTAGGAAATTCGTTCCTCTCATTTTTTCGTTTTGTGGTGACTACGACTAAGTTACCTTAACAAGTAGTTTACGCTTCTGTAGTGTTAATCGCGTTAGGTAGGTAGCTTTCCAGCGAAGGCACCTACTAATACCGTCATTACATGCGGCTTTCCCTTACTGCGCCAGATCGTACGGTCTTGTTCTTTGTAGTCGGCGCTCGAGGTTTGTCACGTCCAGTGTACGAATTATTTCATTATTGCAATGATCATGAAGGCGAGTACGAAGTTTGTGAGCAAAGTTTGTTACTTCATCCCTCACGGTAGCAATTCCTAGATCTCTGTGAATATCACTATTCCTTATATACCACGGAGCATTCACAATTGCTCTTAGTGTTTTGTTTTGAAATGTTTGCAGAACAGTCATATTGCTTGGCTTGGTACAACCCCAAAGTTGTATACCGTATGTCCAAGATGGTTTTAGCACTTGCTTGTACAGAAGCAGTTTGTTGTATACGCTTAACTTCGAGTATCTCCCGAGTAGCCAGTACATTTCTCTAAGTCTGATTTCGAGCTCGTCGCGCTTCTTTTTAACATGTGGCTTCCACTTAAGTTTTGCGTCTAGTGTCATTCCTAGATATTTTGCCTCGTTTGCGTACGGTATTTGTACCGAGTTAAACGAACATGACGAAACTTCTTAAAATTGTTGCATGGAACGCCAACGGTCTCATACAAAGACTAGAAGAGCTAGAAATATTTCTACGGGAAAATGACATTGACATATGTTTGAGATGTGAAACTTACCTGACGAAACTACCGCGTGTAAACGTTACTGGATACACTACCTATCACGCTTATCACCCGTCGGAAAGGCCCAGAGGCGGATCGTCTTTAATCATAAAAGATTGCATCGAACACTCTGAAGAGATTATGATAGAGCTTGAAACAATGCAAGTGAGCACTGTACGCGTGAAAAATGGACATTACTCTTTCAATGTCTCGTCTATCTATTGTCCACTGCGTTGCAGGCTTGAAAAAAAAAATGATTTTACAAATATTTTCAACTCTCTTGGACCGAATTTTATTATTGGCGGTGATTTCAATGCAAAACACACCTTCTCGGGTTCAAGATGTGTCTCACAAAAAGGCAGAGCACTTTACAACGCCTGCATGCAACACAGGTGCGACTTTCACTCGACTGGTAAACCAACATATTGGCCGACTGATAGCAACAAAATACCCGATCTGAGGTATTTCTTTGTTGTAAAAGGAATACCAGACAACTGTATTAAAATTGATGAAAGTTTTGATCTCTCTTCCGGTCATTCCCCTATCATTCTAACGATGAGCGAACGCCTCATTAAAAAAGATGTACCTGCTAGACTAACTAGCAGAAAAACAGATTGGGAAGGCTTTAAAAAAGACGCCGAAGAACATATCGATCCGAGAGTATCACTTAGGACGTCCTCTGAACTCAAAATCGAAGTTGATCGTTTTGTTGAACGCCGATCAATCATGCCCAAAAATATCCACCGGAAATAAAAGAAATGCTAAGGGAGAAGAGAAAAGCGCGTAAAACGTGGCAACAAACTCGTGCTCCGCATTAAATCGCATTTAAATCGCTTGTGTAACTTGCTAAAAAAGGCCATTATTGATTTTAAAAATCGGACAATACAAACCAGCATTGAAAGCTTAACAGCGGAAAAAGATTCCAATTATTCGCTCTGGAAAGCTATAAAAGGCATTAAAAAACCGAAAATACAAGCGGCCCCAATCAAGAAAAATGACAACCAATGGGCCAGGAATGATAAAGACAAAGCAGAAGTCTTTGCCGCCCATTTAGAAGAAACATTTAAACCATTTGATGGACAAGCGCTTGTTGAAAATGATAATACGTCGGATATAGCACTTCACAATTACACAGTAAGAAATGCAAGGCTGACCGAACTTCAACAAGAAATAAAGAAACTAAAACCGAAAAAAGCTCCTGGATACGACTTAATCAGAGAAGAGCTTGTGAAATCGTTACCTAGAAAAGCGTTAGTTAAGTTCCTCTACATTATAAACGCAGCGATAAGACTAGAATATGTCCGAGTTAATGGAAAGTCGCGGAAGTAATAATGATTCTGAAGCCAGGAAAACCGCCGAATGATAAAAAAAAAGTGTAGACCTATTTCGCTGCTGCCGATTATGTCTAAAGTTTTCGAAAGAATAGTACTTAAGCGATTACAGCCGGTTATAGAAGAAAGATCTCTTATTCCCAATCACCAGTTTGGGTTTAGAACCAAGCTGTTGAGTGCTTGAATAACTTGAAGTGCATAGAATAACTGATTTAATTGAGAAAGCTTACGAAGAAAAAAAGATTTGCTCGAGCGTATTCCTTGATGTTTCTCAAGCTTTTGGCAAGGTTTGGCATGAAGGATTGAAATATAAATTACGACAAGTGCTGCCGGAACACTTATATAATATTCTGGAAAAATACTTGACAAATCGACTTTTCCGAGTCAAACACGGAAATGAATATTCAGAATTTAAAGAAATAAGGGCTGGGGTGCTGCAGGGAAGTGTCCTTGGACCGCTTTTGTATCTATTATATACTCGCGATATACCGCAAGAATAAGGCACCGTATTAGCTACATTTGCCGACGACACTGCCATCCTGGCAGCGGGTAAAACAAGAAGCATTGAATAAAGTAAATGAAGGGACAAAGATTTGGCGACTAGCTTTAAACGAAAACAAATCTGTTCATGTCAATTTTACTTATAAGAAAATAAATAATTTGCCGATCTTTTCAAACTCGGTTCAAATTCCGTTTGCAAACGAGGCTAAGTATCTTGGAATGACACTTGATGTTAAGCTGAAGTGGAAATCGCACGTGAAGAAAAAACGTAAAGAACTAGAAACCAAATACAGAGAAATGTACTGGTTACTTGGAAAACATTCCAAGCTTAATATAGAGAACAAACTGCTTTTATACAAGCAAGTGCTAAAGGCGATATGGACATATGGAATACAACTCTGGGGTTGTACCAAAATAAGTAATGTCAATATTTTACAAACTTTTGAAAATAAAGTGCTAAGATCAATAGTAAATGCACTGTGGTTTATTAGAAATAGCGATATCCATAGAGATTTAGGAATTGCAACAGTCGAACATGAAATCAAAAACTTCACACGTTTACAATGAAGTCCTTCGACTGCGTCGTCTACGAAGGACTAAACATTTCAACTTAACGCGATAGCAGGAAACCGCGTCTAATTTGCGGAACAAGCAGGAACTTTCAATGGAAAAGGTCCTGCCAAACGATCTCAATGCGTGAAAGAAAAACTGCTGGATAAGTCAAAACTTAGTTGTAGTAATCAAAGAAATTTATCACGAAGGGAGGTTTTTTTAGTGAGTAAAAATCTCACACTCCTATGAGCACGCGCTATCGATCCTCATAGTGTCTTCCAGACGTTCACAGCTTCTCTTGGAATTTTCGCGCGATTTCAAGTAAAAAAAAAACAGTGGTTCATCAAGTGTCGCGACCAGTGACTTGAGTCGTTCGGGTTCAATTCCCACCGGAATAAAAAAACATCGGCCGATGAGGCCGACAGTGAAAGCCACTACATAGCTGTAGAAAGTGGAACTACAGTAAAGAGGAGGAGGAAGCAGAGGCTGACTCCCTACGAAGGCGAGCGCCCCTCCCTATCAGCTTCGACTGAAAAACTGCAGGGAGAAGTGAGGGTGGGGGCGCCGTCAACAACAACAGCAGCAGCAGTAGCAGACAAACGTACATTCGGCTCGGACGGTGGAGGAAATTGCTACAAAGGTGGTAGCAATAGCTTCGCCATGTTAGCGGCCTCCGAGTCCGAGGATGAGGACGAAGAGATGGAGGCCATAAACGAAAGCCTACGGCAGCTCCAGCAGAGGGTGCTAACCATAAAGGCTAAACAGACAGCCAGACGAGCAGAAGATAGCCAGTCGCAGAAAAAACAACAAAAACAGCTTCCTGATAAGCAGCAGCAACAACAACTGCCTGCAAAGCGACAGCAACAAAACCAGCTGCCAGCAAAGCAGCAACAACAACATCAACAGCTGCCAACAAAGCAGCCACAACAAAAGCAGTTGCCAGCTAAGCAGCAGCGGCAACAACAACAACAAAAAGAGCAAAAACTGAATCAGCAGCAATAAGAACATCAACAGAAAGACCAGTAACAACAACAACATCAGCAGCAGAAGAGTGCAAAGGAGAAGGTGCCACCAATCAACACCTTCAAGATGGAATTAAAAGACACCATTGAGCTATGTAAGTCGGCCATAGGCAACAACTTTTTTATTAAACGTATTAATGAAGATAGGCATACTATCCACTGTAATACAGTGGACCAGTACAAAAAAAATAAAAGGTTTATTAAAGGAAACGACGACGGAGTTCTTCTCCTTCACCCCGAAGGGGGAAAGTTGCAAACTATGCTACTGAGGGGGGCAGATCCGTCTATCGAACCGGGAGAGCTCCTTAGGATGCTGGAAGAGAAGGAGTGCGACGGTCTTGAGTTCGTAGGTGTAAAGCCGTTCACCACAGCAAAGGCCAAAAGGGAGAAGCGGAAATTACCGTTCTTCCTTGTTCAGATAACTCCCAACAGCAAATTGGATATTCTAAGGAGTATTAATGTCCTAGACTACCAGGTTGTCAAATGGGAAAAAGTAAAGAGGAGCGATAACATTTTACAATGTGTTCGCTACCAAAGGTTCGGGCACGCCGCGTCGAACTGCGAAATGCAGCCTCGATGCGTAAAGTGTGGAAAGAAGCACAAAGCAGAGGAATGTTCCCTGGGTAAGGATGGGGCGGCAGATAAAGGCCAACTCTCGTGTGCACTATGTGGGAACTCGGGACACACCGCAAACTATCGGGGTTGTCCTAAGTTCCAGTACATGAAAAAAAAACCCGGCTCGTCAGCAGAAAGTCGAAGTCAAGCGTCCACCTGTTTCTAGTCAAACACCAGCCGTTACTCCCCAATGGACCTACGCCCAAATGGCGTCAGGCCGGAGAAATACGGTTCAACAACAACCGAAGATTGCCGCACAGGCCCCAGTGCCTAAAGCACCTGAGGCTCAGCTTGATTTGCTGACTATTTTGCTCTCTATTCAAGGGCAAATGAACCAGCTTCAGCGGCAGTTAGAAGAGCAAGCGAAACGGGTGGACCAGATTTACGCATTTCTGCCGGGCCTAGCGTACCTCCAGTCGTAATGGATACGATGGCGGAGAAGCCTTTAAAGATCCTTGCGGTGAATGTGAATTCACTGATATGGATCGAGCGAAGAACCGTACTTTTTAAGTTGTTAGAAGATCAAAGCCCTGATGTGCTTTTGGTTAGCGAAACTAAGCTATCCCTGTTGCGATCTTCATTCACAAAGACTTGCGACATAAGTCCGTGTGAAGTGCGGAGATTCCAGGAGCTGGAAGCATGTATCGTGTGCATTGCTCTCCGTAGTGGAAAGACGATGTACATGGTCACGGTCTACGCATCTGGTTCTACTCAAACTACTTAATTTATTACAGAGCTCGAGACACTTTTTCGATGTCGCCAAACATAGCGATTGGGGAAATAACATACCAAATTCTAGGGGGAACCTACTATTCAACTGGTGGGGTCAACACAATGTCGAGTATAGACTCGATTTGATAGCTACAGATAGCCCGTCGTATCCTTGAAGCAGCCCCTAACTGGATCTTATGCTGTTCGACGTACGGTTACAACTGACCAACACGAACCGACAAACGAGAAACTGCCTACACACTTTTGTATATGACAGTGACCATTGCAAACTCAGTGGCGAAATTACAATTCCCAATGAAATTGCGGAATTGAACGAGTTTGTTCAAACGTACCCCTATAATTAATGTAGGATGCGTTGGACACGCTTCCCCAGCACTCTCCTTGAATTCGCTCCACCCACCGTCCAATAGGACCTGTCAAACGAGGAGATCGACAGGTACCTAAGACAAATTGCCGAGACAATCAAACGAACGATGGACAGTACGATACCTCGTTATCAACACACTGACAACGCAGACATATTCCGCAATGCAACAATCGATGCACTACACCAACAAAAAAGTAGACTCCTGTCAAGACTCAAAACCTTGTACAGACAGTTTACGGACAGACAAAACTCGGAGGTTAGGACACTGAAGTCGTTGATTAAAAATCTTCAACAGTTAATTAGAGAAAATTACAGACTCTCTGTAAATCTGCATTGGAACAACAAAATTCGGGCTGTAAAATCCAACAACCCGAGTATGATCCCGCAAATAAATAAAATTTTTCGGAGGAATAATCAAAACGACCTTCCGTGTCTTAAGATCCCTCGAACGACGAACAACGAACAAATACTAATAACAGCAGGCATAGATCCCGACAACGCTGTCGATGATGACAATTTTTTCTTGATCGAAGATCCCCAGGAGAAAGTAGAGGCTATAGGAGCGACTTTCCAGGAAATGTACAAGGTGAATGATAGCATTTGCATGAACCACGACCTGGAAAATCGAGTCCTTGTGCACAACGTCTACCTTCGAAATGATATAGAGCACTGGCGATCAGAGAACATAGGTTTTACCGAGTTCAATGACGATAACATGGCAAATAATGTCGTCGCCGATGAGGGGTTACATCCCCCGTTCATATCGAAGGTGGAGCTCCAAACGATCTTCGACTCATTGAGAAGGAAGAAATCAGTAGGTATCGATGGAATATCTAACATTGTGCTTCGACATCTCCCTCCAGAAGCGGTGGACATTTACACTACCCTGTTTAACAATGTGCTGAATAATGCACATTATCCGGCGCATTGGAAAACAGCGGTGGTACAGCCTATTCCCAAAAGAGGTAAAGATACATCCAATCCGGCGAATCTCCGGTCGATAAGTCTCCTTCCGAACATCAGCAAGTTATTTGAAAAAGTGGTTAATAGAGCCCTGACTAAGTGGGTTGAGGACATGCATATAGTTCCGGATAACCAATTCGGTTTCAAGGCGGGTCATGAGACTGTACATGCCGCGTCTAAACTGGTATCTGATATCCAATGGAACAAAAGTAAGAAACAATGCACGGGTGCCTGCCTGGTTGACTTGGAGAAGGCGTTCGATACCGTATGGCTAGAAGGACTTTTCTACAAGTTGAACAGGCTGGGTATAAGTAAACCACTGCTGTACATGCTCTGTAATATGCTCACCAGTAGACAGTTCATTGTGAAAAATGGCAATGTGACTTCTGATGGGTCGTTCGAAATCAAAAACGGCCTACAACACGGTGCGGTTAATTCGCCGATTCTCTTTAACATGATCTCGTAGGATCTCTTCCCCATGCTATTGCGTATGCAGACGACTTGATCGCGTATAGGTCAGGGCCAAAAATCGAGGTCATTGCAATACTCTTGCAGCGCGATTTCGATAAGATCAGGATATACTGCGACGACTGGAAGCCGAAGCTAAGAACGTCGTTATCTGGGGACTCCAGGGATACCAGAAAGAATTGGCGAAAGTTCTCTATTTGGGGATCTGCATGGCGATTGATCGGGAAACTACTGACTGTCCAAAACATGGATTGGACCAGTAGCGCAACAATCAAGTTCATAATGTAGTGCTTGCTTTACCTCCTCGTGGTGGTCCCCGGGCAACTGCATGTATAAATCCTTATACATATAGGCCAAAATTGCAAATGCGAGATTGTCTGGGGTCTTATGCCTAGACTAGGTAACCTGGGCCAGCAACCCGCGTTACCGGAACTACAATAGCTATGGAAACCGACACAATGCCTCGGATAAGGACTGATAATACGTTGACGACCTTTGGCTATCGTACCCGGACTAAGATTGGTTTCTGGAATGTGAAGACGCTCCTTGACTCTCAGAGTGAAGGACCTCAGAACGCCAGATTCCTTCAATTGGAGCATGAGTTCATGTGATATAGGCTGGACATATTGGGAGTAAGCGAGATAAGATGGTTAGATGCGGGTGAGTACCAATCCCCAACGCGTAATACTGTATTACTCTACTCCGGAAGACCAACCGGAAACCCCCGTGGATATGGAGTTGGACTGCTGCTAACGCCAACAGCACGCAGAGGCCTAATTACCTGGCAACCGCACGGTGATAGGATTTGAACGGCCAGATTCCGGACGAGCGTACGTCGCGTCACCATCATACAGTGTTACGCCCCCACGGATGGTTCGTCTGAGGAAGAAAAGGAGAACTTCTACAACCAGTTGGGAGCTGTTCATAATGCAACACCCAATGGCGACATTGTCATTGTGATGGGGGACCTGAATGCCAAGGTAGGTTGCGATAACGAAGGGCTCAAACATGTTATGGGACGGCACGGACTAGGCAATCGGAATGACAACGGCGAAAGATTTGTTGACTTTTGCAACGCAAATCATCTTGTCATAGGTGGCACCATGTTTGAGCACAAAGCCTGCCATAAAATCAGTTGGGTGTCAACTGACAGGCAAGCAACCTCCAACCAAATTGACCATTTTGCCATCAGTCGTCGTTTTAGAAGTAGTCTCCTAGACGTCCGAAACAGACGAAGTGCCGACATGGGGTTGGTACGAGATCACCATCTTATGATAGCTACTCTCCGACTACGCACTGCTGCCGTTCGTAGATCTAACGACATAAGAATACCTAGGTTCAATGTAGACCGACTGAGAGTTCCCACAGTGCTCCAAGAATTAAGGGACCATCTATCACGTGGAGTGGAAACAATCAGCAGCTCCCTGCCCGCCACCATCCAAGACCATTGGTGCGCTGTGAAAACTGTTTTCACATCAGGTGCTGAAAGAATTATCGGTCGATCACAGGAAAACCATAGGGCGTGGCTTTCCGAGGATACCTGGAGAAGGATCAACGAACGAAAACAGCTAAGAGTTCAAATTGCAGCAACTCCAGCAGCAGGGAGGATCGAGCTTGAGTCCCTATATCGCATGAAGATGAGAGAAGTACAGCGTAGCGTGAGACGTGACAAGCGCAATTACATCAATGCGCTGGCTACGGAAGTAGAAGAAGCAGCAGCGGGGTGCGACAGCAGAACCGTTTATAGAATCACTAAAGAGCTTATAGGTGGCCGAAGCTCTACTCAACACCCAGTGAAAGGCTTAGACGGTTCGTTACTAATATCGGATGAGGATCAACTGAAGAGATGGAAGGAGCATTTTGCTTCGGTTCTAAACAGAGTATTCGCCAGCAATATGCACCCAAGTCAGACTGAAGTGTCCGTAGAAAGAAGTTCCCGAATTCGCACCACAACCCCCAATAAAGAAGAGATTATTACCGCAATCAAAGCACTGAAAACTAATAAGGCGGTAGGACTTGACGGCATACCCGCGGAGCTTTTTCAAGCTGCGCCAACAGCATCGGCAGAGCTACTGTTTCCGCTTGTCGGGAGAACATGGGAAGCCGAGAGTTTTCCAGATGAGTGGAAAAAGGAAATGATTATCAAGCTCCCTAAAAAAGGCAACCTAATGCAGTGCGAAAACTGGAGAGGTATCTGCGTGCTGCCTGCTGTGGCCAAGATAATAGCTAGAATCATCCTGGAGCGAATCAAAGAACACCTTGAAGACACACTTGACGCCGAACAAGCATGTTTCCGCTCTGGATCCTCCTGTGTCGACCACGTCAACACCCTGCGGATCATCATCGAGCAATGTGTTGAATATCGATCACCACTTCACCTGTTGTTCATCAATTTTGAAAAGGCGTTTGATAGTGTCAATCGGGAATTTATTTGGCGTGCCTTGCGCAGGAGAGGCATTCCGGATAAATTAATAGCAATTATCAAAGCTACATATGATGGGTCCACATGTCACGTTTTGCACAGAGGAAGGCTGTCTGAGGAATTCGAAGTCCAAAGTGGGGTTCGGCAAGGCTGCATACTTTCACCAATATTGTTTTTATTGGTGATTAGCGATGTGCTGAATGCGGCCTTATCAACAGGAAATGGAGGAATTCGATGGACTCTTACATCTGAACTCAAACACCTCGACTACGCCGACGATGTATGCCTACTGTCTCACAGAATAATGGACCTTCACCAAATGACAGCAAATGTGGAGAGGGAAGCAGACGTCGTTGGGCTGAAAATTAACTCGGCAAAAACAAAAATGATCAGCCTAGGACCAAACTCATCAACTCATATATGCATTGCTGGACAAACGGTTGAGAGAGTAGAGAGTTTCCAATACCTTGGGAGTATTGTCTCAACCGATGGCGGAACCGAACTGGATATAGCCAGCCGAATAGGTAAAGCAAAATCTGCGTTTGGGATGCTATCCATAGTTTGGCGAAGTAATGCAATTAGCTTAAACACCAAGCTACGACTGTTCCGTTCCAACGTTGAATCCGTGTTGCTATATGGATGTGGTACCTGGAGAGTGACCGTCACTATCACGAGGAAGCTGCAAACGTTTGTCAATAGGTGTCTACGTTACATCTTAAGGATATTCTGGCCAAGCCGTATCTCTAACGAACAGCTTTATCAGAGAACGGGCCATGAACCTATAGGCACAACCATACGACGACGAAAGTGGCAGTGGATCGGTCACACTCTCCGAAAGGGTGACAGGTCCGTAGCTAACCAAGCGATGCAATGGAACCCGCTTACCCAGGATGGCAGGATACGCGGCGGTCCTAGGAGTACGTGGCGCGGAACAGTTGAGAAGGAAGCACGGCAACTGGGAAAGAGTTGGGGAGAGCTGAGGCACATTTCCAGAAATCGCACACGATGGCGCGTAGGCGTTGTAGAGGCCCTAGAACCCACAAGGGGATACAGGACATAAGTAAGTAAGTCTATCGTGGGACGTCACGGGCAGCCACTAGCGAGTCGAAGTGTGGTTAGATACCTTGGGATCTGGCTAGATCAATGTCTATATTTTAACAAAAATGTAGATGCTGCTCTGGTCAGAGCCAGAGGTGCTTTTGCCCTTACAAAGAGACTGTTTTATAGCAGCCAATGGTGAAGGTAATCTGCTACATGGTCTTCAGTTGTACAGAACTCTGATACAAGATAGTGTAGCGGTGCCGCTAATCTACCATGTTGCCCGAAATGCTGCGGACAGGCGACTTAACTATGACCGAAACGTCGCACACAGTAAGGCAGCTCCAGAAATTCTGGTGGCTCGGGGACGGAGAGGGAACTCCCTCGTCGTTTCCTTTTGATGCGGGGTAGCCTATGTATACTATATATATATGTATTATATGTATGTATACTGTATGTATATACGAAGGTATACAATATATCTATATATATGTATATATATATGTATATCAAAAAAAATATTTTGCGTGTTTAATCACGTACCTTAGAATAAGTAGCTTTTAGGTAGTTTATAAGTTTTAAATATAAATAAAAAATACGGTTCATTTACTAAGTTTTTGCTTAATAATTTGTTTCTTAGTTTCCCAATATTTGTAAGTATAGATTTAATAAATATTTTAAGTTATGTTACGTCGAAAGACATAGTTTAAGCATTAGGTTTAGCTTAGAGCGCCCGCATAGAGCCATTAAGTTAGTACATATATAACATAGTTAAGTTAGTTGAGCTAGTTTTAAGCGTTTTTTGTGTCTAGCTATTAAGAGTTCATGAATTCGAAAAATAAAAATGCATTAAAAACGAAACGAAAAACTCATAGTGTCTTCATGAAGATTTTTTACCTACCCTCCGAAAAAAAAAAACATGGAATGTCCTGGGATTTAACTTTAAAATCCCAGCATGCCATAACTGTATGAATCTATCTAATCTTCCTGGTATATTGAATATCCATGTACCTACATGGATAGCGATTACTTAATCACCATTTATTCAGTTGCACGGAGCTACAAGCGTGTCTATGGTGCTACAACTCATGTTATCTAGTTTCGAACTTTGCGCATTATTGTAGCTTTCTAATTTTTTTAAAAAAATTATTTCATAACTCAATCAGGGATGAAATTTGCGATACAATTGACTTTTTAATGTTGTTTGCTTTATTAATGTAAGGGAAGTGAATTGTACATGTAGAGTTTCATCTACCACTTGCGGCTGACAATTACAAATTGTTTCTTGTGTGAACCATAGGTGGACATCTGTTAATAGATGTAACACTGTTAGGCAAATGCGGTAGATAGGGATCAAAATTGCTGCTCCATAGTTGTATCATGTTGGTCTAAGTGCATCTCATCGAGAGCCAATTTATATCTATTATACCTTAGCAACAAGCGCAGAAAAGAATTTACTCTCGTTTATAAAGAATTCAGTTTCATGGTGCCACTTGAGTAACAACACATACATTCAAATTACTCTCATTTATAAACATCACAATTTTCGCTATTTGTTTGTGAAACAAATCTGATTACTTTTTGTTTATTTTTTTTTAATTTATTTTATACATAAAAAGTAGAGAATGTAACTATACATATAATGTAATTTTAAAAACAATAAATAAGAAAAACTAAACCAATAAATAAAAAGAAGAATTCATTTTAAGAAAATAGTTTTGAAATATAAATATCGCCGTTTTGATTTTTGTTTTTGTACGTCTGCTCGGATGTAAACATTTTGACCGTTTGGTCCGATTGATTAAAATTATTACATCCTGATCCGGCCTGCAGAGTGTATCTTGTGCGTAAAATACTATCGGCCGTTTCGATGCTCATTCTGTTTCTTAATTTGCCTTTAACTATACTAAAGATCGAAAAGGCCCATTCTATACTGGCATAGGATAATGGAAGCGATAAAAGTGTTGTTGCCAATTTTCCAATATGGTAAAACTTTTGAATATCAGCAGCTTTCGCTTCATCCTAGAAACTCTCCGAAGGATTTGTGTTGGACCAGCTACACAATTGAATCAAATTCAAAGTTCTGTGCTTGATTTCTTTTGCAATTAGAATGGTTGGTCATTTGAAGAATGGAGTATACAAGCTCATTCAAGTCTTCGAAAAGCTTTATGGGATATACATTTTCTCCTTGAAAAATTTGTTGACATTAATTACCTTTTTTTTAAAATGTGTTTCAAAAAAGTTAGATATAATTTATTGTTATTCGCTTGAAACTATGCAATTCAGCTGCATCGTGTCTTTCTTTTGTAGCTGCAATTTGAACTATGATACATCTTGCCTCCTAACGGGTTCCAGACAATTTATTTATCTTAAGTTGAGATTCATTTGGAATAAAATTACAGATCTTCGAATTCCACTTGTCGCTTTGTACTATTTAAAAACCAATTGTGAGTATCTTTGAGCATAAAATCTAAATGTCTTGGCAACAATTTGGAAGCACTTTCTGCTGCTAAATGTAGTGAGTGATGAATGATCAGAAGCTGGTGTTTAATTGCTTTTGCTATTGAAGCAGCATGAGTGGCTGAGAGAATTAATTGGTACAAGCTGGACAAAGAAAAAGGCGAAGCTTTTATTACCAGCATGACAAATTACTTCTTTACCATCATCGATGAGGTCGGTGAGGAGGAGTGCAGAGCACAAGATTTGTGGGATTCCCTACAGCGATCTTGCTTGGAGAGAACCAAAACACTGCTTGGAACGTCGAAAGGCCCCTGCCAACACGGCAAAGAAACATGGTGGTGGACAGATGAAGCTAAAGTCGTGATAAGGGAAAAGAGAATGGCTTTCAAGGCTTGGTCAAAGTGCTCTTCTACTATTAGAGATGAAAAATCTCGCCTTGAAGTGATATATAGATGCTGCAAAGGTCTCGCAAAGAAGAAGTGCGCCCAATTTCAAGCAAAAAGAAATATCGTCTTCGGCCTCTGATAGGAATCAGGCTATCCAGGAGCTTCTACAAAACAACTTGAGAAAGGGAACAACTAACTTCAAAATAGCCACCTAGAGAAGAAGATTAAGAATACTCAAGGCCAGCTTCTTCTGGAAGATGACAAAATTCTCCACAGATGGCGGCAGTATTGTGCAGGACTTCTGAACGAACAGTTTCCACGGGTATACTTTCCAAGAGCCACTCCTAATCACGACGAAGTATCCGACATTACTGTCGAAGAAGTTAGCGGTCAAATACTCCAAAAAATGAAAAGCGGTTGGGCCAGGCGAGATACCTTCTGCGTTCTGGAAAAAGATGGGAGACATCGGGTCCAGATGGCTCATGATTCTTATCTCCAAACATCCAATGCCTAACCAGTGGAGGGAAGGTTATCTTCTTCTTTTGCACAAAGGAAATGGCGATACGCGAAACTGCAATAACTATCGCTTTGTCAAGTTAATGTCACACACCATGAAGATCGCTGAGCGGGTATTAGATGGCCGACTGCGGGTTTGTCTCGTGTAAATCAACAACAGATGCAATCCAAAGTATAAGGATCATAATGGAAAAACATCGTGATTCCTTAAAGGACTTGCATATGGTGTTGGTTGATTTTGAAAAAGCCTTTGATATACAACCGAGAGATCACTTATGGGTGGCGCTAAGACAACGAGGAGTTCCAGAAACCTACGTGCGCATGATCATGAACATGTATGAGGGAGCAAGGACAAGAATACGATGTCCTGCAGGAGTCACCGAAGAGTTCCCAATCAAAGTCGGTGTACACCAGGGAAGCGTCCTCAGTCCTTTGCTATTTATTGCCGTCCTTGATTATCTGCTTGAAGGAAAAGTAACGGATCCTAAAGTGTATCAGTTATTCTTTGCTGACGATAGAGCTATCATAAGTGAAGACCAAACGTCCCTGCAACGAGCTCTTGATGTATGGGTGGATGTTTTGGGAGGAAATGGGTACCGTATTAGTTAAAAAAAAAAACAGGTCGTCTGTGCTTCCCGTTCTCTGATCCACACCGACCTATTCCAGGCATTTACTTGAATGGAAAAGTGCTTCCCAAGTGCGAAAAGTTCAAATATCTGGGATCTATGTATGATCAATAGCAGCAACTTGTGTTGATGATATCAAACATCGACTAAGCGTAGGGTGGATGAAGTGGCGGGAAAACTCCGCTATCTTCTGTGATCGAAACATATCCGCTAAGCTGAAAGGAAGGCTGTACACGGCAGTTGTACATCCGGCGCTCACATACGGTTCACAATGCTGGACAATGTACAAAAGTATGAGGGCAAATTAACGGCAGCTGAGATGAAGATGCTTCGAATGACAGCAGGAGTAACAAAGCTTAAGAGAATAAGAAGTTCGAAGATTCGAGGAAGCCTTCATGTAAAAGAATCCATCACAAGCAAGATAGAGCACGACCGGCTCAGTTGGTATTGTCATGTTCAAAGGAGAGATCCTTCGAACCCCGTCAAAAAGGCAATATCAATCAACGTTCCTACACAATTGCGCAAAAAAGGCAGACCAAAAAACAACTGGATCACACAAATGCAAAAACACCAGCATTCGATTGGCCTCAGTGACGAAGTGATCCGAAACCGGGAAGCCTGCCGGTAATTTCGGAGGTCAAACCGGAAAACCCCACAGGCGGACCAGTAAAGTGGGAATGTTGTGATCCTTCTACTTCAAATCATAACTTCGCCGTAAGCAAAAGAAGAAGATTGAAACAGCATCTCCTTGCTTTTTTTTTAGTATCGATAGAGGTACTTTCGTCAGAAAGAAATTATGTATCTCCAATATCAGCTACGAGATATTTTAAGAAGCATGGTGCAATTATGTTTTTGATTATCGAGGTGCATTTTGTTCGATGGATGCGTATTTCACCTAAAACATTTGAATCAGCATCTAAACCGTTAATCACACTGCCCAGGTGATCAATGGTGTTAATTGAGCAATGTTCTACAGAAAATACAGCCAATTTAAGCTCGATAATTTGTCTCTTTTTTTTGGTCTCGCAAATTTAGTAATTCGCTGAAGATATTGTTTCACTACTTTTTTTGGAATCCTTGTGTTCTTTTGTATCTTTATGGGCAAAAAGGTCTTCCTTTTGTACTTTAAGAACACATTCACAATACTTTCAATAAGCTTTTGATTGATTTCCTGCTTCACGCATCTCAGCTAACCAATCTAAATAAGGAGGCATACATAATTTTCATTATAGGTGCATTTCATCTCACACAGATGCATATAATCAGATAAACTGAGATGCAATTTAAACAGGTCTCAGATAAACTTATGTAAGTGTTTTCTATCGGTGCATAAATAGTTTTTCTTTGGCTGGTATATCTTAGCGGATTTGAGTGTTTTCTGTCGCCGGTGATAGAAGCTTGCCTTGAGGGTGGGTTGGTGGCTCGCTATCAACTACCATCTAGGTAAACAGCTCATGTAAAGTAGAGTGGGCAAATTTGCCGCCAAGCATATCAAGTATGTTAAGCCTCGTCATACTACAATTTTTTTTTTAAATATTGGAGCAAAAAAATCTATCCCGGAGCAAGGGTGGCAAAGTTGCAAAATCATTTCATTTCGTATGCCCAGGGTAGTTCTAACAAGGTCCTTTGTAATGTATAGTATACATTACTAAACATTTGTCCAATCTTTTATCATTATGGATTTATAACTGTTTCTATGTTGTTTTGTTATAATACAATAATTATCAAATCTGTAGTGATTTTAGAGAATCGAAGACGAATTATTCAGAACTTAAAATTAATTATCCGATTTTTACAGTTTCTCTGCAATCTGACGATGAGTATGATTTGAATATGATTTCAACATAAGTTTTTGAGAAAAAATCGATGTTTAAGTGAATGTATATATTCCACAATATGGAACACTGTTAAAAAATCTAACAAATTTGTTAACATAATTTTTTACTTAAGTGCCATATTTTACAAGTTAAACGAGTTTAACTAAAAGCAGCTAAGCCAAAACTTCAGTCATTTTGAATTTGCATACCCCATCACACAAGGTATATTAATTTTGATGCATAGTTTGTATCATAGAGAATTAATAACGGTAGATCCCAAAAAGTTTATATATTTGCTATCAACATTTAAAGTTTTTTTTTTGTTGCGCCAAGGGATGTGTAATCTCCCTAAGATACCTGTAGCCCGGGCTACTGGTATGCACTATTCGCAAACCTGAATACGCCTACATACTAAACCACACCCTTCATACTTCAACCACTCTCCCCACGGGACTACCGGTAAGTATTACTTCGCGAGGCTGGTTTGCAATTTATGCCCTTCTTTGCCAGTTTGGTGCTTCAAAAATGGGTTCAGCTTTTGCCGTTCTTTGCTTCATGAGGGATGTCGTCTGAGCTTCATTATCGCTATTGCTTTTCCTGACTCTTTCCAACCGTCCAAGTTCCTTCATTAATTACTGCTGTAACCTGTTTCACCACATCTCATATTGTGCTCGATGCTAACATGAGGTTGACAATATTCGCTGGAGTTGGTGATCCTCCAATTCGTTCCTCTAGTAAAAAATGCGGCACTGGAAAAATACGTGCCGCGCATCTTATCTGGCCTCTCCTCAATATAAACAGGTGTGAGATTAATTTCATTGAACCCGAAACGGTTCAGATACGCTCGAAAGCAGCCATGTACGGTTAGAAACTGGCTTAGGTAAAAATCTACTTCTCCATCCATTTTTGGATATTCGGTATTAGTGTATAGGTCCATATTCCCTTCGAAGGCTGGATCCATCTCTCCTGTCATGCTCCCATACTCCGCTGTCTTTCTTCCAGCTTGATATCGTTCACTGAAACTTGCGGGTCCTGAATTTTGGCATCGTAGGTCCTTTGTAGTTCGCCAGCCAGGATATCTGTTGGTGGCATTCCCGCAATAACACATATAGCATCATCTGACACCATCCGAAATGCACGGCACACCCTCAGTGCACACATTCGGTTGACAGAGTTAATTCTTCTGGCGTAAGACTTAATCGTCACTGCTTTGTCCCATATTGGTGCTACATACATTAACTGCACCAGCCTTGACAGAACAAGTCTCTTTGTTGTTTGGGTCCTCCAATGTTCGTCATTATTCTGGATAAGGCCGCACTCACCCGAACAGCTTTGTCAAACGTTTTTCAAGGTGTGCCTTGTAAGCGAGCCTAGCGTCGATCATCATACCTAGGTATCTGATAACCGGTTTTGACGTTGTATTATGAGCGCCTACCCTGAGGCGGGGGTCTAGATTGCTATTGGTCGGGAAACTACTGATAGCCCGTAACATGGCTCCGGCCAGTAGAGCAACAACCAAGTTCGTGATCATGTCCTTGCTATACCCCCCGTGAACTACGTGTAGAATTGGTAAGGTGGATTTAAGAGGAAAAACATATCCACCATGATATTAGAATGCTGGCAAGTACAATACGCAACCACTACAACTGTGTAGTAGATTGCGAAGGAGATAAAATAGAATATAGTAGAGTGTCTAAAGCCACTCAAACCATCAACCCACCAGCATTTAAAGTTAGGTCCGCCCGTTCGTTGATTGTCACCACTTGTTGGGCCTTAAATTTTGAATTAGGAATATGAAATTTCATATAAAACCTTCTTAGGACCCGAAGCAGCAGAGTAACTCACTTTTTTTAAAAAAACAAATGCCTTATACAAATATTTTTACTGGAAACTGAAAAATATCACTTAACGTTAACATTCTCTACAATTCGTCCATACGTTGTATACTGCCACGCCCACATTTTGGGAAGTTTTCGTCAAAAAACTTTATTCTGCTTTCTCAAAGCTATTTATGATGATGGTTAAGTTTTATTTCACCAGAATTACTAAACTTTGCTTAAAAATGCCATGCCAACTTTCTTTAAAAAAAGGCGTAACAACAGTTTTTGAAAACGTCAATATATCCACTGAGGAGAAATATGTCATTGAATTAGTTTAGCAAGTTCTCATCCCCACTCCCATTTTATTAGGGATGCGTTAAAATATGAGGGATAGGGTAGAGTATCACACTGTCTTTTTTTCAATATTTGGTCAGAGAACAAATGACTCTCCAAACGGGTTCCAAACAAGTATATAGGTACATACAGGTAATGAAATCTGACCATAAAAGTGCGGTAATATCTTTAAAATCCATCCTATGCTTAGACTTGAGTCCAATTGAAAATCCGGATTTTTGAAACTCGCCATACGTAAAGAGCCATACTCCCTTATGCGACCAGGTAAAATAAGAATAAGGTAATATAAGCCAAAAACTGGTAGATAAAGAAATACCACGATTTAAGGCGAATAAGAAATCCAGGGACACTGTACAAAATACTAATTAATTTTATTATTGGTTAAAAAAAATATTTTTTTTTTTCATTATTATTTTTTATTCGTGTTATTTCAATTTTATTTTTCTTTTAAAATGACATAACTATTTTAATTTTGAGCATGACTCATGGAATAAGATAAAACAGAAATTATTGGTTCAGATTTACTCCGCACTGAAGATATGTAGGTACACTACATACAAATGTTCATTGGTAAGAGATGGTGATTTCAAATACATACTCGTACTTGGTATGTACCGAAGAGAGAAACTTTGGTAAGTGCCTGGAAAAAACTTTCCAAATAATATCTTAACTACCAACGAAACAACAAAGAACAATAAATTAAATAACGCACTATCAAAATACACAACAAACATATTTTGGCAAATAAATCACTTAATCAGATGAACTCTTCTTGATTGAGAATAGGGATGAAAGCATATACTATTTTTTGGAAAAAAATATTCCTTTCAGTTAAGTCTTTTAACACTCAGCAGTGCTTAATCCATTGTGGAGTTCTACTATTCCCAGAGGAATGCTACGTAGGGCTTTGTTTATCGATATAAGCCCCCATCTTACTATTCATGTCACGTTTACTGTGGCTACATAAAGGTCTTCCGTTCAATTTAATTACGCAATGTAGGGAAGGGTTGTATTTCAATTAGAAGTATTGCTGCTTTTTTTTGTATATGCTACGTATGTACATATGTATGTACAAATCTGCAATCTTCTTTAATTTATTTTTTCTATTATTGATATTAATATTCGCTTTAGTAAAGGCATATAATATTTCGTCTATTATTATTAGATATGGTTTGATATTGTTGTGAAATTATCTACATAATCATGGCTGTCAAATAAAACATATTCTGTTAGTCCTATTGAACTCACTTTAGTTTGGTACAGGCCTTTAAAAAAGAACAATTTCTTTCAGGGTTCCTGTATGATACATTCAAGTTAAACAAAGGTGAAATCTGGACCAACGATGGTTTTGCTAACCCGCACGTACGCAGTTCCAGTATATACAAATTTTCAGGATTTCCCAAATTCTCCGGATCAAAACGCAAGGATCCGTAGGTTGAGATAAGAGAAGAAAATATGTTTATGAGTTGGGAACAATTTTGAGTACATTCTGAGTTATTGCCAAAATATTTTTTTTTTATAGATAAAACACTTCTAAGCATACGTATGCACTGCATTACTGTTAGTATTTTTAAAAAGTGAAGACAACATTCCTTTCACATTAAAAAGGAAAACAAAAACTTTCCAAATCGTCCAACAGATCCACTAAACAGCCTTAAATTATACTTTTTTTTTTCTTAAAAAATTAAAGAAATCCGTATAAATATTGCATTTATCTAATTTCTCAAAATTCTGCGTAAATGGTTTATGTCCAATATGTATCTTGTCATAGGTATCTTCAATTATGCTAATTACACCTACCTACCTCCTAAAACCTTTGACTTTCTATTACAATTTTTGAAAAATATATGTAAAATGTAAACACTAATGTGTCATTTTCAGATTGAAATTTTCAGAAATTCAATCTAATGTACGGATTTTTTTTTATTATATTTTGTATATAGTGACCAGATATAAACGAAAAGAAAATAAATTTAAATAAAACAACAACGGTATGAGATATAAAATTTATTCTGACTTTAATTTGATGCTACATTCATGCCATTATGTACGGAATAGCACATCATTTGTCCAAAGTGGTTGGCTTGTTAGAGCAGACTAAGGATTTGACGTAGCCACAGAGAAAATAATCGGGGGGTGTCACATGATCGCGGCGGTCCAGATGACCCAGTCTCCAAATTTCTCCTTCACCCCTTCGAGCGTTGCGTTGCTTTTATGGCATGTAGCGCCATCTTGTTGGAACCACAGCTCGGATATATCGATGGTGTCGAGCTCTGGCAACAGAAATTCGGTTAACATCGATCTATATTGAGGACCATTTACGGTAACGGTGTCTCCTTCCTCATTTCGAAAGAAATAAGGTCCGATGATTGTTTGTTGATATAGCCGCTGAGCCAAAAATGGGCCTCGTCCGAGAAGATGATTTTTTGGCCAAAATGCGGATCTCCGGCCAACATTTCCAGCGCCCGTTTTACGAACTTATGTCATTGTCTATGGTCGTCCGGCTTCAATTCTTGCGTCAGCACAATCTTATACTGTTGTAGGTCCAAATCCAGTCGCAAAATAAGACTGGTTGACTCTCTGGCGAAGCCCAATTCAACTGATCGGCACCTAATCAACATTTCTGGGTCTTTTTCGATAACGGCCGTGGTGGCTTAACTATCTGGTCACCCTTTAGCATATATCGCATTGACCGTTGGGTCGATCTGGATGGGTTTTACTAACCTTAAAACAATGTTTTATGCAGTTTCAAAAAAATACTTAGGATATTTATTTCTTTTTCTATTTGATCATTATCATTTTTACTTCTGTGTTCTAAGAAATTGGAAGTGCGGTGATCGTGTCAAAAAATCGTATTCTATATAGGTAAGTTCAGATTCTAACAGTACTATACTCAAAATGTCAAAAAAGTAGTTTTCCGTATAGCGGCTGTGCGTCTTTCTATCTGTCCGTATGTGTGTCTGTCCATGGCATTGTCTCAACATTCACCATAGTAGTCGAGTTAAAAAAAATTCACCGATTTAAACATTTCTTCTTATTTTCTTTATTAAAGATTGAAGGTCTATTGATTTAGGTGTCAAGCGGATTAGCGGTTTTGAAAATACAATTGATTTTGTTTAATTTCAGCAAGTATTTCCGTTTCTTTCTACACCGATTTGAATAATTCTGTTTAAAAACTTAATAGGAAATAGGACTATTTACCCTTACGCTAACAGTTTTGAAAGTACAGTTAGTTTTGTTAAATTTGTCCATTTCTTTCGGTCATGGTAACTTATAGAAAAATTCACCGATTAATATAATTTTTTTTTCTGGTAATAATCCGATTATTGGTTTTTTTTGGAAACGGTGCATGGGTTGAAAATCGATACCACCCCTCTCTCATAAGATTTTGGTTTTGTCTCGACCCAATGAATCATCCTCCGATTGATTGACATTGAAGTGTGGAGCACATTGTATTTGGGCATAACTTCATCGCGGTTTTGAAATGATTGATTAGAATAAGGTATGATACCATTAGTTCTCTTCCACGTTATTTGTCAACTGCGAACATCTGCATCCTTCGCAAACGACTTTATATTCCTATATTGAAGGTCATATCCAGCGATAAGTGTCGTCTTGAGGCTGTTACTGAAATGGTGGTGCCACTGGAGCGATATAAGGAATATGTAAATAATTTAATTCACCCGTGGCAAAAAGACACCAGACACTGTCTCGTAGCTTTTCTGTTCAGGGATTGTAGCCTGCTTTATAAAATCGTAGGTCACATCGTTCTATTAATTACGGTTAAGGTGGTAATAAATCAAAAGTTTTTTCTGCGCACTGTTCCCGGATATCACTTATGTGTAACTTAAAATATATAGTTTTACTATTGTGTTTTTTTTTTATAAAGTACGAATGGTACGATCGAATTTTAAAAAAATATATCGAAAATATAAAAAATTAAAAAAAAAACCAAAAAAAATTTACGTATAAAAATACGTAAGGTAGAATAAGATAGGCTAATTATATTATTATTCAAGAATAAGGTAGTTTAAGATTTATTTTAAGGTAGACTTTTAAGTTTTATATATAAGATCAATAAAAAAAAAAGTTGATTCACCAAGTTTTTTGTCTAATTTTTTTAGTAGCACTTAAATTTAAAAACCAAAAATAAACAAAAAATTTCCAAGATGTACGTTACGTCGAAAGACATAGTTTTAAGTATTAGGTTTAACTTAGAGCGCCCACATAGGGCCAGTAGGTTAGAATAAGAAGTTAAGCTAGTTTTAAGCGTTTTTTTTTTTTTTTTTGTCTAGCTATAAGTGAAATGAAAAAATGAAAAAAGTGCTATGCCTTCTTCAGAGTCATTCACAGATTTTCATAGTGTGCAGAAGTGTTCGGCTTCTCGTTTAAAATCATAGTGTTTTAAAGTAAAGAATTAAACAGTGAAATTTCAAGTGGCGAGTTAGACTAGAGGTAGTGGTGGTGAACCGTGAACCCAGAGACTTGGGTTCAATTCCCAACCAGGGAAAATTTCAATACAGACTTTTTTTTATAATTAATACGAAAATAGTAATAAAAGCTTATAAGTAATTAGAAACACGCGATGGAAGCGAGCGGTCCGCGCTCCCACTAGCGGGACCCGCTGTTAAGAAAGTATCAGCCGATGACGCAGTAATATCAGACCACCCAGCAACAGTGGCTGCAAACGGTAGTTTTAAGGGGAGAAGCAAATTAAAACCATCTCCCAATTTGGTTAATCGTCCTTCCACATCAGCTTCAGCTGTACTGTTGTAAGGTGGAGTGAGGGAAGGGGCGCTGAGCGCAACAACAGTAGCAGCAGTAGAAAAAAAGCGACCGAGGTCCGATGACTGTCGAGTTAGCGTACATCTCCGACGGTGGGGAATGCCATTACGTTGGAGATAAGAACAATAGCTTCGGAGTTCTGGCGGCCTCCGAATCGGATAATAAAGATGAAGAAGTTCAAGGTCTGACTAGCAGCATCAGACAGCTAGAGCAGAGGGTGCTTGCCATTAAGGCCAAACAAATGGCAAGAACGGAAAGGGAGCGGCAGTTAGAGCTCCAGCGCGCTTCGTAACAACAACGGAAGAAGCCAGAAGGCCAGCTGCAACAATAACAAATGCAGCCGCAAATGCAGCAGCGAAGCAGCAGTAAGAACAACAGCAACCGAATAAGCAGCAACAACAAAGGCAGCAGAATAAGCAGCAACAACAACAGCAGCAGCAGAAAAAGCAGCAACAGCAATCGCAGCAACAGAAGACGACTACAAAGACCAGGGTGCCGCTAATTAATACCCACAAGGTAGAGTTGAAGGACACAATTGAACTATGTAAGTCGGCCATAGGCAACAATTTTTCTATTAAAAGATTAAATGAAGACAGGCACGCTATCCACTGCAATACAGTGGAACAGTAAAAACAAATAAAAGATTTGTTAAAGGACACGACGACGGAGTTCTTCTCCTTCACCCGGAAGGGGGGAAAGCTGCAAACAATGCTGCTGAGGGGGATAGATCCGTCTACTGATCCGGAGACCCTCCTTGCGCTGCTTAAAGAGAAAGCGTGCAACGAGCTCAAATTCGTAGGGGTCAAGCCATTCACCACAGCTAAGTCCAAAAGGGAGAAGCGGAAACTGCCGTTCTTCCTAGTTCAGCTTTCACCCAATAGCAAGCTGGATGGTCTAAGGAGTATTAAAGTCCTAGACTACCAGAAGAAGGAGCGAAAGCATTTTACAATGTGTTCGCTGCCAAAGGTTCGGGCACGCTGCGTCGAACTGCGAAATGCAGCCTCGATGTGTTAAGTGTGGAAAGAACCACAAAGCAGAGGAATTTTCCTCTGGGTAAGGATGGAGTGACAGATAAGAGCCATCTCTCTTGTGCTTTATGCAGGAACTCGGGACACACCGCAAACTATCGGGGTTGTCCTAAGTTCCAGTATACTAAGAAAGTAAATCTGGTTCGTCAGGAGAAGGTCGTAGTGAAACGTCCAACTTCTCCAGTTCAAACACAAGCCGTGACTCCTCATGTGACCTACGCCCAAATGGCGGCAGGTCGGGGAAATGCGGAACCGAAAAGACCGAAGGTTGCTTCTCACGCCCCAGCACCGGAGGCTCAAATTGACTTGTTGGTCATCTTGCTCTCTATCCAAGGGAAGCTGGAGCAGCTTCAGCGTCAGGTACAGGAGCAGGCGAAGCGGGTGGACCAGATCTACGCACTTCTGCCGGGCCTAACGTACCTCCAGTCGTAATGGGTACAAACATGGAGGAGCAACCCTTTAAGATACTTGCGGTGAATGTGAATTCACTGATTAGGATCGATCGAAGAGCCGTATTGTTTAAGTTGCTAGAAGACCAAACCCCTGATTTACTTATAGTTAGCGAAACAAAGCTATCCCAGAAACACAAATTGGGGCACAATAAATACAATATTGTCAGAAGAGACCGACCAACTCGACACAAGGAGGAGGTGTTGCGATCTTCATACCCAAACAATTGCAATTTAAAGTAATGTACAGCGGTGAAGTGCGAAGGTTCCAGGAGCTGGAAGCGTGTATCGTGTGCATCCCTTTCCGTAGTGTAAAGAGGATGTACTTGGTCGCACTCTATGCACCTGAAGCTACTCAATCTACTTTATTTATTTCAGAGCTCGAGACACTTTTTCGATGCCTAAGGCTGGAGTCAGAGGAGAATTATTTCATCATGGCCGGAGATCTAAACGCCAAACATAGAGATTGGGGAAATAACACACCTAATAATAGAGGGAACCTACTATTCAATTCTGCATTGGTGGGGTCGGCACAGTGTCGAGTATAAACCCGATTTGAAAGCAACAGATATTCCGTCGTTTCCTAGAAGCGGCTCCCATGCTGTTCGACGTACGGTTACAACTGACCGACATGGACCGACAAACTTTAAACTGCCTTCACACATTTGTGTATGATAGTGACCATTGCGGACTCAGTGCCGTAGTAACGATTCCCAACGAAATTGCGGAGTTGGAGGAGTTTGTCCAAACGTACTTCTACAATTATAGTAGGACGCGTTGGACTAGTTTGACAAGAGCACTCTCCTCGAACTTGCTCTACCCACCGTCCAATAGAAATCTGTCAAACGAGGAGATTGACTGGTACCTGAAACAAATGGACAAGACAATTAAACGGACTATGGACAATACGATGCCTCGGTATCAACATACTGACAACGCAGACATATTCCGTAATGCAACAATTGGCGCACTACACCAACACAAAAGTAGACTGCTGTCGAGACTAAAAACCTTGTACAGACAGTTTACTGATAGACAAACCTCGGAGGTTAGGACGCTGAAGTCGTTGATTAAAAACCTCCAAAAATTAATTGAACAACAAAATTCGGGCTGTAAAATCCAACAACCCGAGTATGTATAAATAAAATATTTCGGAGGAATAATCAAAACGACCTTCCGTGTCTTAAGATCCCCCGAACGACGAACAATGGACAAATACTAATAACAGCAGGTATAGATCCAGATAACGCAGTAGAGGATGGCAACTTCTTTGTGATCGAAGATCCGCAGGAGAAGGTAGAGGCTATGTGAGCGACTTCCCAGGAAGTGTACAAGGTGAAAGACACCATCTGCCCGAACCACGACCTGGAAATCGCGTCCTTGTGCACAACTTCTACTGTCGAAATGATATAGAGCACTGGCGATCCGAGAACAAAAGTTTTACCGAGTTCAATGACGATAACATGGCAAATAATGTCATCGCCGATGAAAGGGTACATCCCCCGTATATATCGAAGGTGGAGCTCCAAGCGATCTTCGAATCATTGAGAAAGAAGAAATCTATGGGAATCGATGGAGTATCGAACATTGTGCTTCGGTATCTCCCTCTAGAAGCGGTAGACATTTACACCACTCTGTTTAACAATGCACATTATCCAGCGCATTGGAAAATAGCAGTGATACAACCCATCCCCAAATGGGGTAAGGACACTTCGAATGCGGCAAATCTCCGGTCGATATGTCTCCTTCCGAACATCAGCAAGGTATTCGAAAAAGAGATCAATAGAGCCCCGCTTAAGTGGACTGAGAACAGTAATATAATTCCGGATAACCAATTCGGTTTGAAGGCTGGGCATGATACAATACATGCCGCGTCTGAACTGGTAACGGATTTACAAAGGAACAAATTGCAAGAACCAATGAACGGGTGCCTGCCTGATTGACTTGGAGAAGGCCTTCGACACCGTATGGCTAGAGGGACTCTTCTACAAGCTGGGCATACTTCATAACATGCTCACCGGTGGACAGTTCATTGTCAAAAATGGCAATGTGACTTCTGCTGGAACATTTATAATTAAAAACGGTCTGAAATAAGGTGAGGTTAATTCACCGATCTTTTTCAACATTTACACGAGGGATCTCATAGGATCACTTCACCATGCCATAGCGTATGCAGACGAATTAATTGCGTACAGATCAGGACTGAAAATCGAGGTCATTGCAATTCTCTTGCAAAGTGACTTCGATAAGATTCAGCGATATTGCGACTGGAAGTTTAAGATCAACTTCCAGAAATCGGAAACCATTCTTTTTAGGACGCCGTTGTCTGGGGCCTCTAGGGATACCAGAAAGAATTGGCGAAAGTTCTCAATCGTGGGACCACATGGACAGCCACTAGCATGTCGAAGTGTAGTCAGATACCTGGGGCTTTGGTTAGACCAATATCTATATTTTAACAACAAAAGGACCTTTTTACAAAGGAACTTTTTTATAGCAAGCAACTCGATGCAATGGTAAAGGTAATCTGCTACATGGCCCTCATTCGGCCCATGCTCGTATATGGATGCCGCGTGTGGTTTAATGTGGGAGCAAGCTTATTGGAAAAGATTCGGGCGTTTGAGAGGGCTTGCCTTCGGGCTTGATTTCATTTATACAGAACACCAGAGTCCCAGTGCATAAAATTCTATCCCAATGAGGTCCTATGCAACAGTGTTAACCTAAAAAGAGTGGATAATTTCGTTATCAAGCTGATTCGAAGGCACATTGCAAGGGCAATGAGCTCGACGGACAACATGATCTCCGGGGCTAATTACCGCAATTACGAGTATTACGAGAGAGTGCGCTTTAACGGCTTTGTTCCCCCAGAGGCGTTCCTCTATTTTGATGCGAAAGGTCTGATCCAGGACAGATTGGCGGTGCCGCTAGTCTCCCACGTAGCTCGGACAGTAGTGGCTAGGCGACTCAACTACGACAAAGACGTTGCACACAGCAGTGTGGAGCGTCTCCGGTTTAGTAGGGCAGTATCGGGTCGCGAAATTGAAGACGTACAACGTCAATACGGTCATTTCTGGTAGCCGAAAGAGAGGATACTTCTTCTTCGTTTCCCCCTAATCCAGGGTAGCCTGTGTGAGGTTTAAAGTTGGCTGTTCTTGCCCATGGCCGACTTACATAGTTTAGGTTTAGGTAGTTTAGGTAGAAAAAAAATACAAATACAGATCCACAGCACAGGATGAAAAATTAAAAAAAAACAAAAAGTACTCGATAAAAAAACAAACAAAAAAAAAATTTAAAGAAAAAATGTACGTATAGAATTAGGTAAGGTAGAATAAGGTAGGCTTATTTAGAATAAGGTAGTTTATGATTTATTTTAAGGTAGATTTTTAAGTTTTAAAAAAGTAAGTAAGTTAGAATAAGATAGTTAAGTTAGTTAAGCTAGTTTTAAGCGTTTTTTGTCTAGCTAAAAGTTTAATGAATTAATAATAAAAATGCACTAATAAAAACAAAATTTTATACCTTCGCAGTAGAGTTGTCTCAGCTTTCACAATTGATCGACTTTTTTATTTATCTCATGTGAAATAAATAGATGATTCTTGACATCAGGATTCTAACCGCGAACCAAGCGCGTGACAAGCGATGATGTTACCACTACACCAGTGCCACCCTCTGGTGTAAGCTTCTGGTGGTATAAAGCCACCGTCTGCCAGATTGAACATTCCTCAATAAATATAAACATTCCTGAATAAATATAATCATTCATCATTCATATTAACATAAATTTTTTACAAAAATTAATGTTAATGTGAATGCTGTGTAACGCATTCAAAATATTGCTGTATAACGCATTTAAAATATTGCGCGTTTCATTCAAAATAAGAGTATTTTTAAAAAAGTGCAATCTGCGGGATTCGTATCGTATCGGACATTTTGTTATGAAGTGAAAGACATCTTCGTTTTCACTTAGATTGCAGAGACTACAGTCAACTGGCAAGTTCATTCTGTAAGTGTTTCTGCTCTATTCAGTGTTTCTATTCTTGCTCGAAAGATAAAGCTCATTTATCTACTGCCAAGTGTATGAACAAGGATCCAGTAGTTTTCTCGCGTGGTGGTTGAACTGGCCCTGTGAGAATATTCTCGCTATACATGATATCGTCGATTTGGACATATCTGCCATCAAATTTAAAGAGACAATATACTCGTAATTCATCAAAGACTTAAGTTCATTTGTGGTGCAACTTATCATTTTCCTTTTTATGTTTACCTTAATGACATAATCGAAGCATGCTTTCAAGTTCCTGACAAAATAGGTTATAAGCTCGATTCCACATACATACATACATTGCATATGTTGGGGTGTAATTGGGTCCCGCTAACATTACTCCCCCTGGTAAATTCTCACACAAATCAATAACATACAACGGAAATATTATTGGACTCAAAATGCATTCTTCTGTCAACCTCGGTGTATTCTTAGGAACTCGTGAGAGATTTCTATAGTTGAAAATGTAAACATCAAGCTGTTTCTGTTGAAGTTTTCGGAGCCAGCATTGGAATCGACGAATAAAGTACAAAGCTTCTTATTTTTGTCAATAATCAGGTTGAATTTCTGATACTTATTTAACTAGTGTGATATATGTATGTTACTTCGGCTAATATTTTCTTACTAGATTTTAGAGAGGAAGTTCCTCTATAATTTTTAGACAGAAAATTGTATTCTTTTAGTCACTTTTCAAAATAATGTTCGGTAAGCAAAATTTTAGTGGCATTTACCAGAAAGTCACTTGTTAATTAGGTGATTTTGCTATGGTTATTACGTAGGTACAAAATATAAACATATAAGGACAATTCTAAGTTAAAAAATGTTGTATGTTTTCAAAAACTCTTTATTTTCGGTAACCTACCAAAAATTCGTTCAAATCTGCTTATTCTGATAAAAGTAATCGTGAAAGAACGCAAGGCATTATTGAATAAATTCTCTATTTTTGAAAAACCACTTATCAGTTTTATAGCTAAAGAAAGGTTTGCTAAGATTTCCCATAATTAACTTTAATTTCAAAACCACTGACCCGATAAACACTAAAATCAAGAAATTTTGAGCCCAACTTCAGCTAAGCATTCATCAGAAAGATTTATTCATATCGGTGCATTCTTGCAAAAGTTATACTGAACGCAAATAGAACACGAAAATCAATATCCCTAGATCCCTTCTGTTCAAGATAAAATAAAATAAAAAGGAATCAAAAACATAATTAAAATACTTTTAGTGACACTACATTATCATTCATACTAAATGTTTAAAAACTTAAAATTCTGAATAAAAGAAATGTCAAACTCTACAACGATTTATTAAAGGTTAACATTATACAAGACACAATTATACAAAATCTGATCAAACAAAGACGTGTTTAAATAATTTTACTCGATTAGTCTTAGTTCTATTAGGTTCTATTTCACCTTCTATAACTACTCATTTTGAAAAGAATCATTTAAATTGGTACATTTTTGCATAATTTACCGAGGACCGCCAACTCCTTCAAATTGCGGAAAACCACTTGCTTGGGCGTTAGAATCTGGCATTATCTAGGATAAGATTATCTGACACATTCAAGTACTTGAATTCCTTTAAAACATGGAAGTAAAATTCACAAGAAGAAAGCCTTTTTGAAGTCCTCAAGACTCGGGGCCAATTTATAAAATTCGCTTCCATTCATACCTTAATGGTTATTTTTGTTTTTTCTCAGAACTATTTTTATTTGTTCAATGACGATGTGTCGATCCACCTGATCTACTCCAATATGCGTCAGTGTAAACTAAAAAAAAGAGCTCACCGGGGCCTGCATTCCAAAGACTTAAAAAATCCGATAAACATCATCAGATTGAACCTCAAAATTTGTGACTATATTCAACCTTAATTTTCTACCATTTCTGCGGGATTTTCATTCCCGATACTAGAAATGGTCGAATATCTCGCTAAATATCAATCTATAGCAAAAAAGAAAAAAAATGTTAACGCCCTTATATGTCAGGATACAATTTCCTACAAAAAAGTCTTACCATATTTTTTGTAAAATGGATCGTTTTCGAGTTACAGTCGCGAGAAAATTTATTTTATTTTTAATTTTTTCTTTAAAGTGCTCAATGCTTTTTAATGGTAAAATTTAAATTTGTAGCTGTGATATGGTAGTAAAGCCAGTTATATTTCCCATCCAACGATTAAACTATAAGGGTAGTCTTATCTTTTCGCATATATCTTTATAATATGATCATATCAAAATTCCATTTCCTCCGAATTTTTCATTGATGAATCATGTTAAGTAATCATTATGAGGGCTACCGTTATACTATATCACATCGGTGGATAGGAAATTTAACTGGCCTTATAACCGTATCACATTTAATAACTTGTTTTATCATTAACCCTTTCTGACCAACTTCTATATCTCTGAGGAAAAAAAGTGTTGTATGATTGAAAAAAAAGAAGAAAAAATAATAATAAAGGGTGCCCCAAAATTCCTGAAAGATTAAAGTGTTAACAACGAAAAAAAAAAGACAGCGTGACAGCTAGGGTTATTAAAATTGAAGTGCTACTCGAAAGAACAACGCGTTTTTATTGTTAAGCAAATATTTTAAAAATAATTACGGTTTGGCAGCTACAGTTCCCAATTTTCGTACAAAATATGGTCGGAATAGTGATTTAACTTCATACACTGTGAAGAGATTAATTCAAAAATTCAGGGAGACTGGATCAATCAGTGATCTTATACATTCTGTCCGTCCTTCAAGAAGTCGTTCAACACAAAACATCGAAGCAGTTCGTGAGAGTGTTGTTGACAGTCCAGGAACAGCAATTAGGCACTGTGGTCAAGAATTGGACATTTTGAAAAGCTCTCTACACCATATTCTCACAAAAGATTTGCATTTTCATGCTTACAAAGTGCAATTGACTCAAGAACTGAAGACTTTTTTTTTTTATTTGGATTGCGCCAGGGATGTGTAATCTTCATAGATACTAATAGCCCGAGTGCTACTAGCATGCACGATTCGCAAACCTGAGTAATCGATGCCAGGAATACGTCTACGTACTAAACACACGCCCTACACACTTCAACCACTCTCCCCGCGGGACTGCCGTTAGGTATTACTTCGCGGGGCTGGTTAGCAGTTTATGCTATGCTTCTTGTGTCAGCTTCTTCCGCTGCTTCAGTTGCTCTTCTTAGCTTTTCTATTCTCCGCAGCTCTTTTTGTAGAGTTGTTACGAAGGAACATATTGCCATCCAATTCTCTTCCGACCATAACATATGGTCGAGGAGTAATGACGGACTTGGCAGAGTAATTCTCCATGCCGTGAAACGTGTGCAGTAAAACACTGCGTGCTCTGTATCTTCATCTTCACCTGGGCATTCTGGGCAGGATGGTGAGTTGTCGTGTCCAAATCGGTGTAGATATTCGCGGTAGCCACTGTGGCCAGATATTAACTGCGTTAGATGGTAGTTACAGTCTCCATGCTTTCGACTTATCCAATCTTGGATTGTCGGTATAAGTTTGTATGTCCATCTGCCTTTTGTTGTATTAGCCCAACGAGCTTGCCACATAGCTGCTGACGCTGCCCTTTCTTCAATTTTTATCACCTTGATACCAGTGGCGTCGTGATGTCTCAATGCTCTTCTGTTATATATCCTCAGCATTTCATCTGCAAGAATATCGATGGGGACCATTCCAGCTATGACAAATGCTGCTTCGTCAGAGATGGTTCGAAAGCCGCTGATTGTCCGTAGCGCACAGAGTCTGTGTGATGACGATAGTCTCCTTTTGGTCTCCTTCGTCCTCAGTGCCTCCGCCCGGACTGGGGCGGCATATAACAGAACTGAGGTAATAACTCTAGAGAGTAGAATCCTTCTAGCGTATCCAGGTCCACCGATATTAGGCATGATACGCGAGAGAGCTCCTTGCATTTGCGATGCTTTTTTGGTGACAAAATCAACATGCATGTGGAACTCCTGCAGTTACGTTGTAGTATTTTACCCCTTCATCGGTATTGTACCTCAGCTTCCTTTTGTTGAAGTAATTCGTCACTATCCGTAGCAGGTAATATGGCGTATCCATCCTGGCAAGTGACCTTCTAATAAACGACCAGTTCGCAGAGTTAAAAGCGTTTTTTATGTCCAGCGTTACTACTGCACAATACTCCTTTGTGCCGTAGAGCCATCTTTCTCCTTCGTTGGGACCTTTGGCGATATCGACTACCGCTCTTATGGCATCAACAGTAGATCATGCTCTTCTGAAGCCAAATTGGTGATCTGAGAGGGCTCCTTTCTCTTCTGCTACTGCGAGTAATCTATTATAGATTATTTTCTCGAGGATCTTTCCCATAGTGTCTAATAGGCATATTAGGCGATAGGATGATGGTTCACTTGGGGGCTTCTTTCCTTTTGGCAGTAGGATCAAATGGTTCCTTTCTTCAAGGCATTATTGTTATGAAGAGGTCTGGTCTTTTTGTTACAGCTGCCTTTACTGCCTTATTCTGGACGCCGACAGGTCCCGGCGCCTTGTTGTCACCTATCTTGTTGCATGCATTTAACAGTTCCTCGTGAGTAATTAAAGGAATATCTTCTGGATTGACTTCCCGTATAATATTGCACATAGCAGCAGGCCTTTGAGGGAAGAGGTGCTCTACTATGGATCTCAGCATTATCGGACATGTTATTTGAGGAGTCCTATAGCCCTTTAATTTCGTCATCACCATTCTGTATGCCGAGCCGCATGGGTTGATGTCGGCTTCTTGACAGAGACGTTTAAAGCATGCAGTTTTGCTTTCTTTAATGGTTCTATTTAAGCTACGTCTCGCCAGTCTAAGGGTGTCCAGGCATTGTTGGAAATCCGCCCTCCTTCTTGAACGTTGGACTTTGCGCCGGGCTTGTAGACATTTTGCCCGAAGTTCGCCTATTTCCTCGTTCCACCAGTAACACGGTGATGCCTTCCCGGTGTTTGCTCTCGTTGGCATTGATGCGTCGCACGCTGTGGTGATAGTGCCTGTGAGGTGGTGCGCCAGGGTCTCCGCTGTTCCGCTTGGAGTTTGATCACCGTTCAACATCTCTTCGAATGCATCCTTATCGAAAGATCTGTCATTCCATTTTGGGCCAGTAAGTTTTGGGAGCTGGACTAGTTTTTTCCCTTGTATTTCCAGTATTATCACCTGATGGTCTCTGTGTGAGTATTCCTCACTGACCCTCCACTTTATAGTTTTCAGGATGGAGTTGCTCGCAAAGGTGATGTCAATGATGGAGCCTACTTCAGCCTTCCGGTAAAAATTTGCCCGGTCCTTATTAGCAATGCCTATCGCTAGGGGAGCGAATGTTTCCAATAAGACCTGTCCTCTGGTGTTGGTGAACCTGCTGCCCCATTTTGTGGCCCACGCGTTAAAGTCTCCTCCCATAACCACTGGGGCTCTCTGGAGCGCATCCGCGGTTAGATTATCCAGCATTAGTTGGTACTCGCTGGCCGTCAAACTGGGTCGGGCACAGCAGCTATAAAAATGGATCCCATTTATTTTCGCCCGCACGAAGCCGACTGTTTGGTCGTTTGTTTCTTGAAAGGCATAGCGTCCACACATCCATATCACCGCCTGTTTTGCCTTATCGCAGATCCAATTGTTGTTCTCTTTGGGACATTTATATGGTTCACTGATCATAATAACTGAAGCCTAGTGACCACGCACAGCGAAGAGATTTCATTGAATGGATTATAGAACAACAATTTTTCAAACAAAATCATCTTCAAAGATGAGGCCCATTTTCATCTTGTTGGGTTTGTTAATCGTCAAAATTGTCGAATTTGGGATTTAGAAAATCCACTGAGAAACAAATGCATCCACAACGTGTCACTGTTTGGAGCGGATTTTGGGCTTTCTTTGAAAAAGCGGCTGATCAGACAATAACAGTTAATGGGGCTCGCTATTGCGACATGATAATCCAGGTTTTTGTACCTAAATTGCAAATTATGGATGTGGACGAGATGTGGTTTCAACGAGACGGTGCCACATGCATGAGTCATTTCCTGGTCGTGCAATTTCCCGTTTGGTAATCAGAATTTGCCGCCCAGATCATACAATTTAACGCCGTTGGACTTTTTTCTTCGAGGTTTTTTGAAGTCTAAAGCTTATGCCAACAACTCCTCGACCACCCACGTCTTGAAGGAGTAACAAAAGAGTGTGTATGTGCCAGAAATGCCGTGGAGGCCATTTACCCGATATTCTATTCAATACGTTACATTATACTGAATACTTTACGAATCAATAAAACTTTTAAAAACTTGCGGAAATTTTGGGACACTATTTATAACAATAATAATAAATAATAAATAAAATAAGTTAGCGGTGCACTACCGTGGGTAGTTATCGGCCTTTCGACCTTTCTGACCATTTAACTGCTACTCTCGCATCTGTACAATCGCATCGATACGTTTCTCGACACAATCCTGTTTACACAATGTCTTTTCGCAATTTATAAAAAAGAAGTGTAACCGGGGTTTGTATGCATTGTTGGTTTGATAATGACTTGTGAGGTGGTAGTATGAACAACGCAGGTAAACATAGAACGGTAACCTGCTTGCTTGTTTTCAAGGGTGCTTTCCAGATGTGTTCGAGTGTTATTTAAGCCACTACTTTCGAAATTGCGAGAAACGCGTTAATAGATAGTCCACCCTCATTATTTGACATACATTCATGTATAATGTGGGTTAAATCTATCTATATTCTTTACCACGTGTTGACGTAAACTTTAGCCAAATATAGTTACGAACACACATACCTCAGAAAGAGAAAAAATTAATATGTTGTCCACTAACCTAAAATGAAGCAATTTAGACCATTTTCAGAAATATTGGAATTATTTCTGAATTCAAATCCCTGAAGCCTGACCTAAATATAGTATTTCTGAGCACAACTAAGAAAGCTAGCAAGAAATAAATTATTCTTTAAACCTGTTATATTATTTGCTACAATTTTTAAATTTGATTGTTTATTTTGGCTGACTAACAATTACTAATTAACAATCATTTAATATTTTTGTTTTTAGCACAAATTGTGGAGCTTGTTTCTCGCCGATGTATTCATTGGATGAGTTTCGCTATCATTTTCGCATAAGCCGAAGTTGATTTTCTGTAAGTATAAAAAATGTACCGCATTTATTAACAAACTGACGCTTAAACATAACAGGATCTAATGACCAAGATTGTCATAAGGGTTACAGTGCTTCATTTAGAAAATAAACTTATTTTTTGTATTTTGAATTTAATTGTTATTATAATTTTTTTTTCTTATTCTGAAGGGAATTAAATTAAAGAGGGGCTACATTCCGCATGTCATTGAAACCCAAATACAATTCTAAAAGGAAGATTTAAGAGACTTAAGATACGAATAAACCAGAGCTGGCAACTAAAATCGTGTGCTGCAGTGTTGTGTTATATAAACACATACGAGTAAGCGGCGAAGAAGATGCTGAGACAGGCGAGCATCCCCTTGCAGAAGACCACTATCTCACCGTCATTGATGAGGACAATGCCAATGTATCAGGAAGAGATGCTGGGAAAGTAGAACGCAATTACATTTTGGAAACATGTAAGTAAATTTTAAATATATTTTATTTTACAGTTCATTCATCGGAATGTCGCATGCTTGGCGCTCCTATACTGGTACATCCATAGCAATTGTTCGTCATTTTTCTCACACCCTTATATTTTGCAGCCCGCTTTTGGGGATGCAGTAAAATTAAGAAGATCGTCTTCTAACCACTTAACATGAATGTAGAACGATTTACATTCCTTAATATTTTGCATTCCTTAACCTATAACCTACAAGCATTTCAAATCAACGCACATCATCACCTCAATAATTACACAAACTTTATTTTGATGTTTATTAAAAAATTAATTTATATATGTACTCGTATGAATAAATTTTGGAATAAATTGATGCAATTTTTATTTTTTAAATTCAGTTTTTTTCTCCTACATCACATCTGGCTGGATGCGAGTCAAAGCGAGTCAAGTACTTAACTAAAATATAATTCTCTTAATTTAAACTAAAGCCTTATGATCCTCAGTCGCGCCACCCGAACAATATGCTGATCTTGCAGCTTGTGCAAGATATCGTATTGCAGGCGCACAACTTTGTCGCCCAACTTCCGTCAATCGTCAATCGTGTCAACTCCTCTCTCGCTTAAGTGAAGACCGTCCTCGGTCTTTCCCAGGACCTTGATGACATTCTGAAGGTCGAGTCGTTGGCGTTTTTTCTCTGATATTGCTTCAGTTTAAGGATGGCATAACAGACCGCAATGAATGCGAGAATTACGCAGCATGCCAGCACTGGCTTTGCTGTTATTTTCATCTTAATCTCGTCAATGTAGCGCAGGTTTTTTTTATGCAGAAATGGCAAGCTCATTATCTCCTGGTGACCTGTGATATTTAGTAGTGCTAGTGCTGCGGCGCTTGGCCGTCTCTTTTGGATGTTGTTGCGATTCACAAAGTTGGATCCATTGACACAGACCTCATCGAAAGTGTTTAAGTATGTGCCGCTGATTGTTTTCTCAACATCATTTGTCTCCTTCACCATGGCTGATCTGTAATGATTATGATAATACCATCTTCGACCACCACTACAGGATGCAGATGGTGAGGTTGAGTATTACAGTGTGTTACACCCTCAGAGTACAGTTGTTGGGTGCATGTCTTATTTAGTACCGCTCTGCAGAATATCGATGTAGTTGTTGGGTGGTAATCGCCAACCGCCAGCACTTGGTTATTGCATTATGCTACTATGTTGTTGTCGGTGAGGTGGAAGATCGTTCCGCCATGCGAGAAGGGAAAAATATCATACTAACTTTTTTACAGATTAATTATGTCTAGGGTATTTTATGAGTAAAAAGACATTTCGATTTGTAAAATCTTAACACTAGCTATAGCTACTTCCATTAGTTCTGTCAAGCTAACGTTTATGAATGTGTCGTCGAGAATTTATTACATTAATTTAGGAAGTGTTAATGACAACATTAAATTTCCTATTTCATTGATCATGACTATATTTCTTGCCAATAAAGTATCATAAAAGTGAGCAGTATAACATCCTTCTTTTTAGATTCTGCCAGAATACTATCTACTGTTATTAGTACTTGCTTATTGATTGATGCGATGAGTTGAGCCTGCGTGAATTTTATCTGCTCAAAGTCGTCCAAGTCGGGTGTCCTGGCAACTACCTTTAAAGCCGTGCCTTAGAATTTTAAACTTCTCGCATGCCTAGGATGTATGGTTATAGCCGTAAAGAGTGTCCCCAAATGTCTGGTGTCTATTTCCAATATTGTCCTTATATGCGATTGCGGGAAAAGGTTAGTCATGTTGATCGTCTCGTCCATAATTTCGTTGTACGCAGTCAAGTTAGTTGCGTATCTAGGGTAGCCATGTTCCTGCCAGAGAATGTAGTCCGAATGATTGTAGTCCGTCAATTTTGCAGTCACTGTTGTCATGTATGAGAACAGCTTGAGCAAAATCCTGAAAAAAAAAGTTTTGTTTCTCTTAATGCGGTACTGAAGAAGGTTGAATCCGTTGAGATTGAAAAAAAATGTTCACCTATTATAAAAAATGTTTACCTACTCTATTCTATTCTATGCGATCGTAGGCTGCCCTTGTGGACCATACTCCCTTTAATGAGAACTGTCGTCCCCAATCTGCTCCCACTTTTCCTCCACATACACTGGTGTTTCTTCTATTGGTTTTTACCAATACCCAATACTATCTCCAACTCGAAACGTTCTGTTTTGCCTAGGTTCATTGTGCCTTTGCAATAACACTTTCTGTGCCTTTTGAACCTTACTTTTTATTTCCTCCCTAAACTCTACTGGGGCCAAGTGAATTGTATCAACTGGTTTTTGGTTAGTGACTGAATGGATGGTTCTATTGTACTCTATGGTAGCCTGTAGTATCAGGTGTCCTCTCTAGTAGAGTGCTATGCAGCCTTTCTACTTGGACATTAGACGTACTGTGTAAAGGTGGGCCGATTCAGAATTCAACGACGCTTCATTGTCACAGAAAGTAAAAGTGGTGTTTTCACGTCCGCGATCGTATGGGACTGTATCGGCTGAACCACCCCGAATGTGGAAAATTTATCAATGCAAGTTAGAAAATATATTTTCTCTGTGGAAAATATATCAATATGCAGGATTTCGCCTGCATATGATGTGACTGTCGTCTCGCTGATAAGTTGTTTCTTTGCGTGTCGGTCATACTTGACCTTTTAGCATATTTTGCATTTGATGATGACCTTATTTGCTAGCTTGGTCATTTTTGGAAAAAGTAGTCACATAAAACCTGTTTTACGTTTCTTGAGCAGGTCTGTGTGCCCGGTTATGTTCTGCAATTACATCATAATTTATTTTTGCTCAATTTTGTCGAAATATGTATATTTATATTTTCAGGGCCCATACTATGGCCAAAAGTTCCCTTTCATTGATTGCAAACTGCAATTCAGTATCTTTGAGTGTCCTCGAAATATTGTTATTAGTTTCCAATTATGGGACAAAATCGCTCCCAGCCCATGAACGAAGCAAGCGTCGTTAAATCGAAAGGCTTCCTGAAGTCTGCGTATAATAACGTGACACCTTCTCATATCAAAATATCCCTCAACTTGTTGAAGGCTTGTAATTCCTTGTCATTTAATTTGATATTAATTTTGTTTGGGCCAGTGGGCACTTACCTTGCCGTTTTCGCCCCTCAAGATGCCGGACAGTGGTTTAACTATGAATGCGAAATCTTTAACGAAGCATCTGTAGTAGCTGGCTAGACCCAAAAAGGATCTTACCCTAAACAATATCGAAGCTTCTGTGTAATTTTGGATTGCCTCCACTTTTGACGGACTCGTTCTGATACCGCCTCTTCATACTGCAAAACCAAGATATTCCACATTTTCCTTGAATTGGACTTTTTGGACTTTTCCCGCGAGACTTTCATGTTGGCCTCGTATAAATTTCGTAAAACCCAGTCAATGAGCTTAACATGCTTCGCCTCAGTTTCAGAGAAGATGATTACGTTGCCGACGTAAAAGTAGCAAGTCTTTCCGATTAGTTCGTGAAAGACATTGTCTATAGCTCTTTGAAAAATTTCAAACGGAAAAAGTGGTTTTTCTCGATATCGCTCTGCGAGCTCTATTTGGTGAAACCCTGACTTTAAGTCGAGGGTTGTAAAGTACCGTGCTTTACCCAAATTTGATAAAATCACATTAAGAATGGGATATTTGTTATCGATTGTTTTTTGGTTGAGCTTACGAAAGTCTATTACTATATAGACGTTTCTTTTTATTGACCAACTAGTCAATACGTAGTCGGAGGGGGATGCTTCTGCTTCAGCAGCTTCCGACTCAACCTGGGTCTCATAATCATGCCCTTCCTGATCTTGTGAGGAATTTCCCTGTGACATATGGTTAATATTTTGACGTTTTTGCCGCGATTGTCTTTCTGATCTATTTGGCCTCTTAAATCCATCCATCGGTTGTCGGAAGCGCGACGATGTGGGATCTACGTCCATTTTGTCGACCGGCTCGCGCTTGTTAGAGCCATGATTACCATTCTCCTGTTTTTGATTGCCATAACCATATTGTTTACTTGTTGTTGTTTTTACTATTGCTATTGACTTTATTTTGCGGTCAGTTTTGCGATCATCGCGTCATGGAGACCCACCGGTCATACGACGCATTACAATATCCGGTAATGGTATGGGAAGGCGACGATTGCTACCATTTTCAAATTAATATCTCATTCCGCGATCAACGCCTGCAGATGAACTCAACGCTTGTCTGAAATTATCGTATTTGTGGCGATACGTAAAGAAGCTGCAGTTGACAGCGAACATTCGAGTTGCGTTGCAGAACGATCCATTAGCCGATGACTTCTCAAAACAACTGTTAGCAATTGGAAATGGCCGAATTCCGATTGATGCTGCAACTGGTCTGATTTCGTTCCCGCCGAATATTTGTGAATTCACATCATCGAACATGGATCGAAGAATAAGGACTTCGTTGATTTAAATTTCATTATTCAAAATCAAATCGCAGCCACACTGCAATCGTTCAAATCGGTTGATCGCGTAACAAATGATGATGAACCCAATTGAATTTTTGAATTCGTTGGATGTGCCCGGTCTACCACCGCACAATTTGCAACTCAAAGTCGGAACTGTCATCATAATGCTGCGCAATGTGAACCAACCGAAACTATGCAATTGAACCACGTTGACGATGAAGAAACTCATGAACAACGTCATCCAAGCCACCATAATCAAAGGCAAGTTCAAAAGCGAGGAAGTTTTCATTACCAGAATTCCGATGATACAGACCGACTTGCGTTCGAGTTTAATCGCATTCAGTTTCCCGTTCGACTCGCATTCGCCATGACAATCAATAAATCGCAAGGCCAATCGTTGCAAGTGTGTCGCCTTAATCTCTAAGTTCCTTGCTTTTCGCACGGACAATTGTATGTGGCGTGTTAGCGTGTCGGAAAATTTGTTTACGCACCGGGCAACAAAACAAACAACGTTATTTATCACAAAGCGTTGCAGTGACCTGAAATGTGTGAAATCCATTTTCCGTGTAAATGAAATGCATTGAATTCAATTTAATACCAAAAGAGTTTCATTCTTTCAGTAGAGAGGCTCGACTTTCGAAAGGTACATTTATAATTTAATCAATTTTAGGCGGAACGAAGTTCGCCGGGTCAGCTAGTCAATAATAATAATTAGTGGGCAGTCCACTTACATGTTCTTTATTTCAAAACGTAGATTCTTTCTTTATTAATCTGATGGCGGTTGTTGCCGTAGGTTAGTGTCGTTTGCTTGAGGTTATTGTGAATTTAACAAAATGACAAATACTCTTAACAAAACAATAATGACAAAATAATAAACAATGACAGTCTTAATTCTCAAAATGTCAACGGTTAAATACGGATCCCTGTTAATAAAATAACATTCGTCATACGAAAAGCATATGAGCACATATAAAATACTCCTTAATGAAGTCCAGATATTCCCATTAGGTTCTTTGGACTGGACAAACACTTTGGCAATTGTCTCAGCAGCAATTGTTTGACTTTCATCCAGCCTTATTAACTCGTCCTTCTTCCTGCTTAGCGTACCTGGAAGCAGGTATTTGTGCATTCGACTAGTTGAAGAAGGGATCTTGTTATTGGGAGGTTACCAAGCGGCACTTCCCAATTCCGGTGGGTTCTGCAGCGGCAGAAGTTGATGTAGTAGCACTATAAATTGTAGTAACAGTTTTATCTTCATTGAAACTATTATTGCCTCATAGATACTCGGTGACGAATCTTAGGATTTCCTACATTTTTGCGCCCTTTTATGTATTCATCCATAAAGAGGAGTATACTCGTAGTCTCGTGCTGTCAAGTAGATTCTGTGAAATAATTAGGAGATAGAGGTAATTAAGAGTTCTATAGCGAATGCGTTATTGTGCGTGTCTGCATGCAATGACAACAAACAAGCGCAAACTGTAGTCGTTCAAACCAACAAAAGCCTCATGAAGAACAGCAAGAGCATGTGTAACCTAACAGAAGTTTGAGATTTGAACAAAATCTAAACTCTTTTCTTTTTCTTTGTATACAATTTATTGCAATAATACCTGACTGCACCATCTCATAGAAAATTTGTGTGTAATCGATGTTAGACCAGCACTTATGCCATGGAATTCACAATCGCTGTTGATATGATTTGATTTCGATTTTGGGGCACTCAAGAGTCGCTCCAGAGAACTAAGTGCTTTAGTTCAGGGCTATTTTCTATCATAGCACACACGTTTTTAATTAGAGCACTGACTGCAAGTATGTTATTTCTCGATCTACCACCAATTGTTTCATTCCAAAGAGAGAAGTACGTTGTTTTATTTTCGTCAGGAATTATTAACGTAGCGGTTAGGTGGTCACATTTATTTTATAAAAGAAATTGGACACATTTCCTCTGAGAAGTTGGAAGAGTATTCATGCTATCTTTTACTCGTTCAAATGAAAAGAAATTTCAATTGCACCTATAAGAGCATTGGACATTTTCAATCCCGAGATTTTAATCAAAATTAACATTACTATAATAGAGACTCCTTAAACAAACGGGTTTTCTAAAACAAAATACGTATAAATGATTTCTAAAAATTAGCTATTTCTCGGCTATGATTCCATGGATTTTGTATTTGAACCATATTTGACATATAGTATAACAGATAATGGCTTACAAAGTTTTTTAACATCTATAAATTAAAAATATTTCCGTAAACATGTACATATGCTTTGCTTGGCAGGATCGGGAAAGACGTCTTTATAAAGGACATATCGACATTTTAGTTACACTGAGATTCATATCTTTTTTTTCGCAGGGACAATCTATAGTATGAGGTGAAAAAAATTTTAAATTTTATATTCTGGTATTCCCGACCTTGCTCCCATAAATTTGTTTGGATTTCCTGCTCAATAGTTCCGGTTGAGTATTTTTTTTTCTTGACTTCACTGATGATTCGCTTGCTATGTAATTTTAGAAGCATACATAACCGAATGGGATGGAAGATGTAATATTTATAGCTGATGGGGGAAGAGTTATTTCTTTTTAAAATTTTTGAGATTATTATAAGCACTATCCGGCATAAATATTGGATCCTTCTGCGAATCGTCGCTAGAAAAATCGGTGTTTTTAAGAAAATAAATATAACGTTAGAGCACTAGTAGTAATATCTAGTCATATGCGTTTCCTAGTATTGCTTCATCTATCCTGTTAATAAAATTTTTTGTACTATATTAAACTAATCGATTTTCTGAGCATACCTATCCGTACGAGTACAGTTAAATTTCTACGGAAAGGAGCGAGCGCACGTATACATACACGTATTCTGTAAGCAAGTTTACTTTACTGAATTCATTTGCCGTAAGGAAAAGAACCGCACGGCGAAGTTATGATCCGGAGTAGAAGGATATTTAGATATTTGTCGTACGTAAAATACGACACATATGAATGTACCAACTTTTTACTTGCACCTATAAGGGAAAGTATTGTTTTCCTGAAAATGTCTGGTCTCGACATTTTGATCAAACTTGGCATTACTATGATAGAGAAACTCAAAAAAGTGGGTCTCTTATTTCTGTCTGTCTGTCTGTACGCATGACTGCAGCTAAAAGGCTAGGCGGATTTTCTTCGAACTTCATATCTGGGGTTTATTGTGACCCCAATTCGAGGCGAAATCGGAATCTTCATTCTAATCCCAAAATGAACAGTACTTTACTAATCGTTGATTTTGAAAAAAAAAATCAATTTTATCGAAAACGGGTTTAAAGATTTTGAAAAAATTCGATATTTGAGTTATGGTGGAGGTATGCTATAAAATGGCATAACACGTTTTCGGTTTAACACGTTACGTTTCCCTAAAAATACGTATAACGGTACTTTGCTTATTAACTCGTCCCTACAAATTTGCTAATTCTCGGCTATGATTCTATAGATTTTGTTTGAAATTAATATCTAAATTCTGTAGGTCAAGGCACACCAAGCTTCGAATAATTGCAATATTTTTTCTTTTTTATTTTTTTTAATTTTAACCAGTTTTATTTTTTTAACAGAGTCAGAAACCTGACTTTTTCTACTCTCGTAGTTCAATCTCACTTGTGATAATAGTTTTGACTAAAAATAAGTTGTTCAAGCGGACAAATTAAAATCCCATCCAAAATACTCGTAGGTCCGCAAAACATATTAGAAACAATTAGTCCATACATGGTATAAGGCCACCCCCACATGCTGGGGCGTTTTCTTCTAAATGCCATATTTTGCTATATCAAGGCTATTTACGTTCAGAATTTTTATTCTTCTGTTAAAAATGGCGACAATTACCTCTATTTTTTTCTAAGAAATGAAAATCTTCTGAGTGGAAACAAGTCATTGCATTCGCGTTAAAAGTTGACAACACAACGCCCACTTTAATAATTTTGGTGGGGGCGAAAACCCCTATTTATTAGGCTTATTACGAGCTACAACTAACTTAGAGCTAAAACTTACTAAGACTTAAAGCTAAGGAGAGTTGTGAAGGAGTTCGGTTTTGAGGCAGGGAGTGCTGTGGTTAAAATAAAAAAAGGATGAGGTTTGAGTTAACTTTTCGCAGCATAAGGGAAATTGATTCATTAGATTCATATGAATTACGGTGGGATGGTAGATAGAAAAGACGAGGGCATCGTAAATTTCGTGGGTTAGTATTAAAGAAAATTGAGTTATAGGGAGATGCGTAACGGACAGATCCTGAAAGAAGTCGATGAATGGAAAGAATTTCGGCGATATTGAGCTCTAAGCGATACCAGTTCCTAAAACGATCAAAGTCTTGTTGAAGGAGACAGTAGTCATGTGGTGAAGAGATGGCTTTGAAAAATTTGGTATCATCAGCGTAGAGGGAAGGGTGTTTAATAACCCTCTTAACATCATTTATGGTAAGAATGAAGACAAGGGGACCTAGATGACTGCCTTGTGGAACAAGAATGGGGTAATAGGTTATAAGATGAAGGATAGAGTATTATATGCTCCGTTCCAGACAGATTTGTAATCTTTCGGTTTGTTTAAAAAATGGCAAGGAGGAGACCCTTATAGTGAGATTCAGTTGCCTGCCCTTTTGTCAACAATTTTTTCAGATTAGAATAAAAGTAAAATTGTTTGCTTATATATTCACAATTTGGGTATCTCACTTACTTCAGGGGATTTCGAGTAAAGTCAGCAAAAATATCAATAAACTTATACAATTGAAGATAATGCTCCATGACATACAGCGTAACGTAAGTAACAACTGACCTTCCATCTTTAAATAAAATATTATACAATTAATTTTTGAATAAGCAATAATATGAAAAAAAAATAAATAATGTTTTTATTATCCTCTTAGAAAATAATTTGAAGAAAAAAATATCGATGTGCTTGACTGGACTTCTTACAGCCCAGACTTCAATCCAGTTGAAAATACCTGGCCCGCAGTGAAACTGCGAGTAACAAGGAAGCGTTCAGAATCAATTGAAGCCCTGAACAATTTATTAACTTATACGTAGGACCAGGTACTTAGCCACGGAGTGGTCCGAAGACCGCCCCGAAACTCGTAGTGGCAAATTGTTAGTGATTATAAATTAGACTGCTGTAGAATCACGTCAATTGGATAACAAGACAAGAGAATATAGAATGTTGGTGGTATATGGTCTCTGTCGAAAGTGGTCCCAAAGTTTCCAGTAGTCGAATAAGGAAAACGAAAACTAAACTCGGTACGATGTCTAAAGTCTAGACAGGCAGTCCAAAAATTAAACTTATTATTACAACGATGGTAGTAGCGATAGTGGCCAAAATTATGCATAGAGTGTAACCTTCTTTGTTATTCTCTACCACATGAAGCTCTAGGCATTGCCTGCGCCTAACAATTTCTTATGAGGGTGGCCGTGGTAAAGTGGTAACATCATCGCTTGTCACGCTGTTGGTTCACGGTTCAAATCCTGATGTCAAGAATCATCTATTTATTTATTTTGCATTAAATAAATAGAAAAGTCGATCAATTGCGAAAGCTAATTCAACTCTACTGTGAAGGCATAACACTGGCAGTAGAGTGGTCATATGGCTGAAAATGCAACTTGATCGTGATGATATCAGGTTGACGGAAAAAATACTGTGAATCATAAGCCAACGACAAAAGCAAAACAAACAAGCTCCCCAGTTATCTGGACGCTACCCTTGGAGTTTACAGAAAACTTATTACCATCTGGGTTTCAAACCACTGCACTAAAATCTTTCTTTCTCTCTCTCTCTCTTCTTCACAACGCTCGTGTCCTGTAATAGTATAAGAGTATGCATATCCTCTTTGGCGCGAGCAAATTATAAAAACTGAACGTGAAAAATTCAATAAGGTGGTGCAACTGAATGAAAATATGAGTATAATGTTGAAGCTAAGAAATGCAAGCTCCAACTCCGTCGAAGCCTTAAGTATGTTTATAGCGGATGTACTAATCTAACCGTGCCATTTTTATATTTAATAATATTATGCCATTTTAATTTAATGACACTGATCGCCTGATTTCGGAGCATGATAATTTTTTGGAAAGAAAAAGGATTTTTATTCTTGCGTCTTATTTTCACTCACTTTGTATAAAATCCATGTATTCACCCCAAGATGGTAGCCGATTCTTGAATTCACCTCAACAATTCTGGAGTTCGCTCCCAAATTAACGGATTCATAAACAAATTTTTGTTTCTTTTTATTTAAATGCAAACATAGACACAAACTAACATATGAATAATGAATTTCATTTGTTAGGTTATAAAGGGTGGTTAAGTTTAAAGGGCCGATGTTGATTTTGAATAAAACACAAATTATTTAGGAAATTACTGTCATTTCTTTTTATTATGATAATATTGGTATGGTTCAATTATGTATGGAATAAAATATCGGCCAAATGGCCGCCGCGACCTCGGCGGCACACCTCCATCCGATGGTCCAAATTTTCGATGACGCTGAGGCATAATTGAGGTTCTATGCCGTTAATGTGCCGAATTATCTCATCCTTTAGCTCTTGAATTGTTGCTGGCTTATCGACGTACACCTTTTCTTTCAAATAACCCCAAAGAAAGAAGTCCAACGGTGTCAAATCACATGATCTTGGCGGCCAATTGACATCGCCACCACGTGAGATAACACGGCCATTGAATTTGTCGCGCAAAAGAGCCATTGTTTCGTTAGCTGTGTGGCAAGTGGCACCATCCTGTTGAAACCACATATCGTCCACATCCATATCTTCCAATTCAGGCCATAAAAAGTTCGTTATCATCTCACGATAGCGAACACCATTCACAGTAACTGCCTGACCGGCCTCATTTTGGAAAAAATACGGCCCGATGATGCCGCCAGCCCATAAACCGCACCAAACAGTCACTCTTTGTGGGTGCATTGGTTTTTCGACAATCACTCTTGGATTATCATTCGCCCAAATGCGGCAATTCTGCTTATTGACGAATCCACTGAGGTGAAAATGTGCCTCATCACTGAAGATGATTTTCTTCGAAAATGGCCACCATTGTGACCATTGACGACGCTTGAAATGGTCAAGAGGCTTTAGTTCTTGAGTCAATTGCGTAAATGCAAGTCTTTATGCATAATGTTCATCAACGACGAGCGTGAGAGGTGCAATTGTTGGGCACGACGACGAGTTGAGGTGGACGGCTCTTCAGCCACACTATCGCGAACAGCAACAATATTTTCTGCAGTACGAGCTGTACAAGCATGCACTGGTGTTTTCACATCTCCTACAGACCCGGTTTGCACAAATTTTTGAACGATTTTTCCGATTGTACGCACATTTGGACGATTAAATTGACCGAAAAAATCACGAAATGCACGATATGCATTTTGATTTGAACGCCCATTTTCATAATAAGCCTGAATAACTTTAACGCGTTGCTCGATTGTGTATCTTTCCATGGTTCAAATTGAGTTAGTCTGAAATTGAGAAATGTCAAATGAAATGCAGAAAAAAACTTGACGTTTAGGTGTGGTTCACATTCAACATCGGCCCTTAAAATTTAACCACCCTTTATATCTGAAAAAGCAGTGCAAACAAATTTGTATCTTGCCCATGGTACTCGTAAGTGGTGCCAAAACCATGCTAATTTTTTTTCTAACTATAATTCCAGAAAAATGTATTTTTTGATACATAAACTGTAGTAGTTTTTATGAAATGCGCTATCCAGATCTATACATGGCTGTTGAAGTGGATGAAGAAGATATACATAAATATGTGAGGATGGCCTGCTTGATTCTCAAGTTCTCGTTGACATTCCAGGAGCTGTTGAAATTAAAATTTAAGAAATCTTAGCTACAAGTGAGTCTCAGAATACTGCTAATGGTCAAGTCCTTTTTTTTATTCAACTGAAATGGATGAAATAAGAAGTTAGTTGCCAAATTGTTATTTTTCGGGTACCACACTTTACTACAAGAGTCATTGTATTGTTGTATTGGTACTTAGATGAAGATACAAAAGTTCCATTGGTAGCTAACGCAATGTCCTGCAATCGATTCAATAAAATCAAACGCTTTGTCCATTTGGCCAATAATTCTGATATTGACAGAATGGAAAAGATGGTGAAGGTCCAACCATTGATGGAAAATATTTGCCAAAAATATAAAAATGGTGTTTTTTTTCATGAAGCTTTCTATTGACGAGGTGATGATAAAAAATGTTGGTCATCACTTGGCAAAACAATTTATCAGAGGAAAACCTGTTAGATTTGGATATAAGGAATGGATGCTCTGCAGTATCGATGCATATTGATATAATTTCAATATTTATTGCGGTGGCAAAAATGTGAGTGCAATAAATAAGTGTTTTCCACTTTGATTCCGTGTGGTTCTTGATTTGCTGGAAGTAGACAAAACCTTACAGTGTTTTTCGATAACTATTTTACTAGTCATGGCATTATGGCTACTTTACGCAGAAAAGGATTTCATGCGACCGGTACCATTCGTGATAAAAGCCAAAAAATCTCCACTAAAACCCATAATGACTGTAATGAAAGTAAATTGTGGTTACTTTCATTACAAATTCGACAAAAACAACATTTTAATTACTCGTTGGATGACAATGCAGTTTTGAGCGTTGCAACAAATAATGACCACCTTCAACCACTTGGGAAAGTCAAGACATGGTCAGCGATACAAGAAGAAAAACTAGTTATGTAATTCTCAGCCGAAACCACTAGTTGCTTACAATAAACGTCATGACCAATTTGACCAATATGTGAACAACTACCGAATAAAAATCAAAGGTAAAAAATGGTGGTGGCCATTGTTTACGCATATACTAAACTCAATGTTGGTAAATGCTTGACCACTCCACTGCTTGAAAAATACGAGTACAGAAAACCGTGGTCTCCTGTCATTTGTAAATATAATAGCCAGAACTTATTTATGTTCGGGCTCATCAATCAAAGCGCCAAATAAGCCAAATAATCCAAGAAGTGTAGTCCGCAGTGAGAGAAGGCATTTTCACCAAAAAATAAAAAGTCAACACAGCAAAGCTCGATGGATTTGTAAGAAGTGCCAAACCACCCTTTGCATCAAAAAATACTGTTTTAAAAAATTTCATATCTACTCCCATACCAGACCAGTGTACTCATTTGAGTACAACTCTCTATTTACCAAAGTTGAAAAAAAAAAAAAAAAAAATTTTAATAAAATTAGTTTTTTGCTCAAATATAACATTCAGCAAACTGTATTTAAAATGTTTTTGATTTATTTTTGTTTTTAAGGTGCTTGGTCGGTAATTATATTAAGTATTCTTCGTTGATGTATGTAATATGTATGTTTTCATAAGAATATTAGTAGTTTTAAAGAGTGAGGAATACTTTTTAGTATGCGTTCTTACTTGTGCCAGGATTTGCCAACGCGGTAAATGTCACGTTCGCCCAGCTTTACGACGTTTTTATTGTTTCTATTTATAAAGTAGTACGATTATTTATTATAATGAATGCAATAAATTATATATTTTCAATTGCTATTCGTAGTTTTCTTCTGAATTTAAATTCATTTTCAAAATAGTGAATTGGGCTGTAAATTCTCAACTGACACTGACTTCAAGATTGAAAAACAAGGGCGTACTTAAATACTAATAAATTGTATTTAACAGATACGAGAGCCGATTACAGTTCTACTGTGTCGTCCTTTTTATCTAATTTATTTTTTGGAAATCCCAAAGATATGTTTGTTTAAAAATTGAATCGTTTTTTTCGGTGGCACTATTTCATTTCCTCAATCAATCGATGTCTCTCATATGGGAATCAGTTGTGCCATGGTGCATTTTCTTAATTCTAACTAATTTACAAAAAAATTTCATTCGTTTTTTCTCCGTGTATAAGGGCGCAAGACAGGAAGCATTTCCGACATTATATGCTATATGAGTTCTAGCTCGGACATAATGAATTGCAGGCCAGTAAAAATGTAAGCACAGCTTTTGGACAAGGTATTGTTTGTACCATTCACTGATTCACTACTTTCAAGTCATGTACTCGTAATACGAACTTTAAACACATAACTGAGGGATACAACACTAGGACTCTTTCCAAGTGATTTCGGTCAAATCCACTGGGAGTTATTTGAGGTCTGTTTTCTCTCCTACCACTTTTCTGATTTATATCATTGACCTTTCTCTTATTTGTAATCCAATTAATTGCTTGGTAGACGACAGCACTGCTGTCTTCACTTATTCTTTAAAACTTCAGCGAGGGTACCATATTGTGTACCCTCACAGAGGCAGTGAACTCTGGCTAAGATGATTCATGGAAGGGAAACTAAAAGTAGCCCTTCTGATTTGATATATCCATGAAGAAATGTGCATAAAAAAAGAGCCCATGCAAAATACATAGCGTAACGACTACAATTATTGGCACCCCAAGTTTTTGACCCAACTATTGGCACCCCATCATTCAACAGTGATTTTCTCAGTAACCCTTGGTCCGAAAAGTCAATTTATTTTTTGTTTTTAACTTGCGCATTTTTCTCACATTTCTGCGTCATTAGTTTGGAGATATTCCTTTTAGTTATGTTTTATAAGTGAAAGTGAAAACACGTGCGACAAAAATAAATCTTAGAAATTTCCTTCGTTTTCATTAAGGACCTATAATTTTGTAAGTTTTTTTTCACTACTTCCTTTTATATTTTTTAATTAAAACTTTTTGTATTTACTATAATAATACTTTAAACAAGTCGCTTTTAAATATATTTTGTAATAAAAGGAGTGCCAATAATTGGCTGCAGAAAAAATTAGGGTTCAATTATTGGCAGGGGGTGCCAATAATTACATCCTATGTAGCTACTATTATTGGCACTGCCAATAGTTGTATCTTTCAACCGTTATTAATTTTAGATTGAACAAAATGCCGAAAAAAATCTTAAATACGATGAGAACGATCTTCAGAAAGCCTTGCTTGATATAAAAAGCGGAAACATTTCCAAAAAAGCTGTTTCAAAGAAATTCAGCATCCCTAGATCAACTCTACAGTTTCGCTTAGGCTCTACCACAGTTTTGACAGATGAGAAAGAGTTTGTAATCGTAGAATGGGTGAAAGTGTGCCAGCGAAAAGGATTCCCCAAGCGAAAAGAAGACGTCCTGTATGTTGTTCAAGATTTTTTGCAACAAAATGAGTGGGAACATCCATTTGGTATTGACGGGATTCCAGGAAAAGGTTGGTTTAAATCGTTTTTAAATCGACATCCGAGTTTGACGTTTCGGAAAGTTGATCCTGTGTCGTCGGCTAGTGCTAATGTAGCTGTTACGGATATATTTGGGTGGTTTGATTAAATAGAAAGGTATTTGGTTGAAAATAATTCGCGTGCAATACTTAAAGATTCAAGCCGAGTATTCAATGGTAACGAAACAAAATTATACATTTGCCCTAAAGCAAAATCTGTCCTAACTGCAAAAGGAGCGATGTCATTTTTTCTTTTTCCGCTTTAGGAGTGATGTGTCCTCCGATGATCATATATCCGTATAAAAGATTGAAGGACGACATTCGTAAGAGTATTCCAGATACATGGGGTTATAGAATAAGTGAAAATGACTGGATGACAAAACAGACATTTTACGAGTACATTTCCAAAGTTTTTCATGCATTTTTGATACAAGAAAAAATTCAATTCCCAGTTATCTTTTTCGTTGATGGACATAGTACCCATCTCACACTCCAGGTGAGCTAGTTATGTGTTCAACTGGGCATCATTTTGATAGTACTTTATCCCAATTCTACTCGAATTCTGCAACCAGCTGATGTTCCAGCTTTTAAATCATTAAAAAACGCGTGGAACAATGTAGTCACGGATTTGCGCGAAAGAACACGGGGTTAAACCTAACAAAAGAAATATTCGCTCCATTATTGAAGGAAGTTGTAGACAAGAACATTTTTCCAACAACTATCGTAAATGGTTTCAAAGCTTGCGGTCTATTCCCATGGGACAAAAATGCCATTCATTTTTCCAAATGTCTTGGTACATCGAATCGTCATACCATCACCGGACATCTCATAGGAACAAAAAAAGATGCTTTCGAAGTATTTTGTGACACAGTTGGTTCGCAGAAAATATAACAACTTGAGAAATATTCCAGTTCAAAAAGCGATTGTAGCGAAGTTTTTTCGGAATTGAATGAACTTTACACATTTTTCAAATCAAATGAGTTTAAGCAAATCGGACGAAAAAAAAAACATTTGCTAACACATCTGCACAGACAGATCAAATTTCAGATTTTTCGATAAACATCCGAGTAAGTGAAATTAAAGAAAAAAGAAAAGGAAGATAAAAAAGCTAAACACGATTGGAGAAAAAACAGGCCAAAAAGAAGAAAATGAAGAAAATGAAAAAAACCACCAAAACGTCAAACTCAAAGTAATCCCCCAAAAATCTTACCAAAAAAAAGAATGGTTTCAGTCACATTGACATCTGGTGCTTTAGCTGAAATAGAAAACTCTCCCGGAAAAAGGATGGTTTTTGAAATTTACGATGAAATCAGCCAAGAAAATATTAGATGTTCGAGTCCTCCAATAGTCGGAACCCATATCAAAAACTTATTTTCAGATCAGTCTGAAGACATTGGAGAAAACGTTGTATGCTTGTATGGTCAAATGTGTTTTTCCTGCACCAAATTCATGACTAAATTAGTTGGATCCGATACGTGTGGTATAAAATGCTCAAGCTGCCGAAGAGAATTAAATGTTTAAAATTACAAGGTTTGTTCACATAAAAAAAATCGAACGTCTTAAATACTATTAATACCTATTGCTTAAGGAGAAATTTAGTTTGACTTTTAAAAAAATACATGTTCATATTATTTTAATTGATTTATTTTATTAAATTTGTATTGAATTAGAAACTGATTTTTGTTTGTTTCCTTTAAAAATAATTTAATTTTTGTTCCTTTATTTAAAAATGTGATATAAGTATCTATTTATTTAACTATTTTAATTAATTAATTTTGTAATGAATTAAATAATATATTTTTTTTTCCTTTAATTTTGCAATGAATAAATAACTAATTTTTGTTCCTTTCTTTAAAAAATATTATATAAGTATCTATTTATTTAACTATTTTAATTAATTAAATTTGCAATAAATTAAATAATATATTTTTTTTATTTTCCCATAAAAAAATATGTATATTTATGTAGCTATTTGTTTACAAAACTATATATTTACGAATTTTGTATAGCTCAGTATCTGATAATCTATTTTCTTTTAATTAAATAAATAGCTATGTTCCTTTAAACAGTAAAGTAAATGACTGTTCCTTAAAAAAATATATATAATTTAAAGTAAAACGTTTTGAAAACATAAATAAAATAATAAACCATTGATTAAAACATCATGTTTTTTCTGTTTTAAAGAGTGCCAATAATTGTAGTTTTTGGGTGCCAATAATTATATCAGGGTGTCAATAATTGTAGTTTTTAGTAAGCTTTTTTAAATTGACATTTTAAATATATTTTCAATTACTCAATCTTTATTTATAATACTCAATCAATGCGAAATTTAATATTTTATACTCTGGTATACAACAGATTCAAATAACTTTAGAAATAAAAATGTTATAGTTGACCAAATTTTAAACTTCCTTAGGGGTGCCAATAATTGTAGTCGTTACGCTATATACATACAATATGTAAACAAATAGTGTTTGTTTGACTTGTACACTTACCTTTAAAACTTTTTTACTTTTTGTGTTCGATCTCGAAATTTTGATTGACATTACAATAATAGAGACTCTCAAAACAGCGAGTCTCGCAATTCTATCTGTCCGTCTGTCGGTACCTCGTGTCGCAGACTAAACAGGCAGTACCCAGAGCTGAAATTATAATTTTCATTCTAGTCATAAAATTACCTGAACTTTACTTAGGGCCATTTTCGAAAAAATACGATATGATGATCAAAATTTACGAGTATATCTATATGGACGTTTTCAATGGGATTGCATGCTAAGTTTTTCGCTGAAATAATAATAACGAATAACGGTACTTTACTTATTAGACTGACTTCTGACTAATGGGTATTTCTCGAATATGGCTAAGACGATTTTATTCAAATTTATAAAAATTAGTCGCTTTCGACATACGTCATTTTAGACATGGGGTCGAAAAAGTTTTTTAGCGCATTCTACGAAAAACCCGATTTTTTGCTTTGAACAGCACATGGTTGTATTTCGATAATACGCGTGTCTTTCACAACTATTAACACGGCTTAAGGAAAGAATACCAAGTTTTGTCCAATAAGGTTGTGCTAAGGTGTGGTGTTCTAATAATTCACATTACGAGACTATTGAGCTTCGTCGAAAATTGGATGTACACTTATTCACAGAAAATACTATTAGAGACTGCATTAAACAAACCAAAAAATTCGTCAAGACGACTTTTTTCGTGTGTTAGAACGAGGGTGCTTTAAAATTGTAACTACTCGTATTATTTCATACGAAAAGTAGATGGGGATTTCTGCAAGTTATTTTTTTATATATTATAACTTCTTAATACTCAACCGATTTTATTGTATTCAAAAAAATTTTGTTGGTTAAAGGATTTTCTTGGGAAGTTTCGAGATGGAATTTTTTTGTTGGCGAGTGGGGAAGTGATATCTCGCAGAGTGTCTGCCGTTTCGTTAATTTTTATTTCGACGACCATTACTTCATCCTATCGCAATAAATGTTGTTCATCCCGCAGTAGTCATTTTACAAATTTCTGTGCCGTCTACATATATTTCCGAAATATTTTATTAACATCACATAGGAATTTCCGCCTTAACTATAAAACAACCCAAAATGACTCAAATACTCGTACATAGAATTACTATTTTTCCTTGATATTGATTAAATTAAAGTACCTTGAAAGTTTAGGTCTTTTTTTTAAGTTTATGTACCAATCCTGCTTATTTTAGAGTAACTAGGTTATTTTTCAAGAAAATATTTAGAAAGCTGATTTATTCTGGGAGATCATTAATCAATTTATAATGATTAGAACTCTGACCAAAACTTTAAGATAAGTTAATGAAGATTCTGAGACGACGGTTTCGCAGCAAATTAATGGGAATAATTTGAGTTAGTAAGGGTATGATGGAGAGAGTAATTTTTGGTGTTGAATGTTCATTAATTAATTAGATGGTCACCCAAAACTGGTTGCTAAGTTGCTGCGGTTTTTTAGCGGCGCTTTGGTTTTCGTTTTTTATTTAACTCAAGTTGAATATGTATTTCAAATAACAATAAACAAAATTTAAAATAACATATATATATGTAGGTACTTTTAAGTAAATATAGCTACACAAGAAACCCAGTTACAATCAAATGAGTTCATTTTCTTAACTCTTCGTTAGTGCTTGGGTAAAAGTTACATCTTTACTCTTGTGGAGTTGTTATATCCTAAAAAAGTTTAATCAATTTAATTAGGTGGTTTCATTTTATTCCCTTATTATTTTATTTATTTAAAAACAATTAATATTTTTACGAAAATCTGGAATTCATTCTCGTATAAAACATGAGTCAGTGTATTGGCTGGTAAACGCGTGTAAATGCGAAATTCAGTATCAAACTAGAAGTGGGTAGGTATTTAAAGAAATGCAGAGCAAACAGAAGTGAACAAATAAAGATATACATATATGATAGAATTAAGTTATTTTATTGTTCTAAAATTAATTTTATTGGAGTGGCCTATTATTACTACCGAAAATACAAACTTCTATATTCAGAATATATTTGAAATAGAACAAAACAGGTAGGTGAAAATACTACACATTATGTGTACATCGTAAGCTAATTTAGTTTGTTTATTTGAAAGATTTGGTTAGCTACATATTTCGGCTGCCTCCGACAGTAGCAATGGAATTGAGAAAACAACATGCTCGTTCACTTGCTATTTCTAATCATTTGAAAATCACACCGGTTAGTTTTTCGACCCTAATACATATCAGAAGAAGATCAGATTGGATTTTATGTTTCCGATGAGCCAGACCATGATGTTTTTACAATTAACGAAGTGGCCTTAGTAATAATAACACATCCTGCATGTCAAATTTTGTCAAAATTCGGAAGACACACTTAGAATCAAAGGGGGATGTAATCATTTTAACGGAGAATTTTTTCAATTTCAAAGGGGTAATTGTATGTGTTACTCAATTCCTTGAAGAAACGAGATGAGAAATCGCATATAAATTGGAAGGGACTTTTGTCGAAAAATATGCAGTTTAATGACGACATACACTTACGAGTACGAATTTTGAATTGGTTTCCTCGATACACTGGAGCAACATATGACGCCTTCATTTGAAGTGTGAGCCAGTGCTCATGCAGAGTCCAAATTTCAAATATAGAACATCAACAGATGTGGAGAGATTTTTTAACAAATGTCAATGCATTTTAAGGAATGTCATTAAAAGCACGATTTGATTAATTAAAGTTCGAATGAGATGTCTCAATAGCGAAAGGCCGCTTCGATATAGTCCTTTAGTTATAATAGTTGTATTCTGTGATTTATTTATTAACAAATTCCTTTAATGGCAGTCTTTACCCAATTTCTGTGTGCATTATTGGTTGTGTGTCATGTCCGACAGACACGCTAAGCGAGCTCTTATATCTTGTATCCTCTGATCTATTTATTCACTCTTATTCTCATAGTTGAAGCGACATATTACCATCTTACTATATTTTAGGTCTATTTCCATACTTGCAACAGAAACTTTTACGGCATCACTTTTGTGTGTTACTTGAATCGATTAAAAGATCGAAACAAAAGTGACTTGACTATGAGAATAAGGCTAATTAAAGCATCGAAAGGTTCAGTGCATAGAGGCTGGACGAATTTGGGTGCTGGACTAGTAAATCGCACAATCACCGCCAATTTCTGCACTTATTACTACGAGAAACAGCAAAATCTCCTACTTATTACCTGAGCTCTAGACTGAATTACAGGATTTCCTGTAGATTTCCCACTAGGAGAGGAATAGAAGAATGATGTGTTGATAAAAAGTGGACGAGTATACTCGTACTCATCAATATAGTAACCGATGGTTCAAAGACAAAATGTAGGGTCATCGTCACTAAATGCAGCTATCATATTCCTATTACTGTTACTGCCTTCCAATGGATCTACTACTAATCCGCAAGGCTTGTGAGACATTGAAGTGCGACCTAAAGCCCTTGAGAAAACTTCCGATATCTGTTGATAGTCAGGCTGCCGTCTAATACAAGTATATCGATTACATTGTGGCATAGAGTACGAGTCACTGACCAAACGGAAATCGAACAAAATGCGGCAAACTAGACCCGGCTAAAATATTGGACGTTTTGAGGATAAATCGTCGAATAAGGGGCTGTTCACCCCTTTTTACAACCTTGCTCATCTCTTTTAAGGTAAATGGACTAATAATGAACTTACAGCAGGTCCTGGAATCCCCTAAAGTAAATATAATACTACTTAAGCATTAATTATATCTAATATGTATAGAAGGTAGTATTTAAACCAAAATTCACAAATCAAATTTTATGTAGCAAGTACTGTAACCCCCTCACCACTCAAATAAGGAAATGTAGGAATGTGTTAACTTTAAAATTATTATTGAAATAATTAAAGAAGAAATAATTGTGAATATTGAGAAAATACAAAAATGCATATCGAAGGAAAATTAGTTGTTTCTGTAATTTAGTGTAACACGTTGAGCCCGGTGAAATTTTTTTGTGTTGCGTGGTGGGACTTATTGTTTTTTTTTTTTAGTTTTTTAAATGTAAGTGATCTTTTTGTAGTTAACAAGTGTTTTATGTAAATTCTATGTGTTTTGCTATATAAAAATGTGAACTTAGAAAAATGACCACGGGTGGACCACGTGGTCCCAGGGTGTAAATTTCCCTCGTGGCCACCCGTGTACACTTTATTTTTTGACATGCCTAAGTTGATCAAATGACAAGACTAGGTCAAGCAGAATTGGAGAGAGTACTTGAAGATTTGAGTGAGTCAGAAAGTGAAGAAGGCGAGGGATTATCTGACAATTCTTTTGATGACCTCAATTATCTTACGGAGGAAGACAGTTCAAGTAGCTCAGTTTCTCTGGAATTTCTTCGTCAGTGATGAAATCATTAGGCTTATTGTTAACGAAACAAATCGGTTTGTTGCACAAAAAATGAGTAACACTCCAAGTACTTCACGTCAAAAACCAAAATTATCTCAATGGACGGAAACAAACCCTGAAGAAATTTTTTTTAGAACATTTTAAGGATTCATTTTGTGGATGGGCATTGTTCGTTTGCCCCAGGACTATTGGTCAAGAAACTTACTCTACGAAAACAAAATGTCAAAACTAATGAGCCGAAAAAGCTTCGAAATGTTACTTAGTATGCTTCACTTTGCTGGAATTGAAATTCAAAGGAGCCTATACTCCGGAAGAAGAAATTTGCATTGACGAGAGTAACGTTCCATTTCGTGGTCGAATTTTCTTTCGTCAATACATTCCCAACAAAAGACATAAATACGGTATAAAACTATTCAAACTTTGTGCCCAAGGAGGGTATACATGGGCATTCAAGATTTATACCGGAAAAGAAAGGGCAGATAACATATCTGTATCAGAAAAGGTGGTTATGGAACTGATGGAAGGTCTTTTGGACTGCGGAAGGATCTTATACACTGATAACTGGTACACAAGTGTTTCCTTGGCTGAAACTTTGCTGAGAAGACGAGCACATTTGGTAGGCACTCTTCGAATGAACCGAAAAAAAATCCCCCTAATGTCATCAAATCTAAGCTCAAGAAAGTTGAGATTTGCGTTGAGCAAATGAATTATTGTTCTGAAGTGGAAGGATAAAAGGGATGTTCTTATGCTGAGTACCAAACATGACAGGTCAGTGCAGCCCATTACAAGCGGAAGAAAAGTTACAAATAAGCCTAGTATGGTGGTTGAGTACAATAAAGGAATAGCGTTCATAGATCTGTCTAACCAAATGGCTGCCTATTCACCATATCTTCGACGTACACTAAAGTGGTATAAACGGCTAGTATTTCACCTGTTGACTGCAACCACTGTTGTAAACGCCTTAGTGTTATATAATAAAATAAATAACTCGAAAATGACAATCACTAAGTTCAAGGAAAAGATCGTTGAAGGCCTGGTGCGTAAAAACTGCGAGGAGAGGCAAGCGCTAATGTCTCCCCCATCTTCTTCAGCAACAAAGCGAAAGCACTACCTTCAAGAAGTACCTGGGCAGAAAAGATTTACTCGGAAAAGATGCACAATGTGTTATAACAACATGTCAAAAGAACAAGGAAGTGATTATGCAAGAAAGAAAGCTAAAAGTGTGAGTACTATCTGCGATCAATGCAATTTTCCAATATGCATTTCATGCTTTGAGGCAGCACATACGAGTAAATGAAACAAATTATAAATGAATTGATTTTTTTTTTTTATTTTTAGGTTTGAATAATGAATTTCTAATGTTTTTTTTTTTTTTTTTGTTCTAAGTCATACTGTTAAATAAAAGTAAAATTGAATACTATACATTCAAAATCGTTAATTTTTTACAAAAAATCCCCAATTTGCTAAGCCCGACATATTGTTTAGTACTCAAAGGGACCGACAACTCGCTTGGCATAAGCAGAATGCATATATTTCGTGTCCACCGATAGACACACAGGGCTGAAGCCATGTACCCACGTGTACCACCAGTGGACACCACGGTCCATTTAAATAGACAAAAATGTACCACCGGTGGTCACATGGGGCTCAAAGTGTTAATCATTAAATGGAGGAGAGTGAAACAGAAAAAGAAAGAATTTTTATTTCTGAACAACGTATCTGAGAGTGGTGACACATTTGTAAGGTGCAGCATTTTCAGGGGAGTATTGAATTCCACTATTGGCCGAAGGTCTTACACAACAGAACACTGTTCTTCAGCTAAATATAAAACTCGTTTGGAAATTGTTGCACTCACATCAAAAATCACAAATTCCATTTAATTCTGAAGGAAATCTTCCAACTTCCAACATGCATTGTACCTCCAAAATAATTCGAAAATTATTTAACAGTAGGTTCCATTCAGAGATTGTAAGTACCCACGATTGTCAGCTCTTGAAAACAAAATTTAGACCTATGTACGTAATTCATGTAAAAGGGAAAATCTTATTGAAGAATTTAAAGCTTTCCACAAAATTTGTTTAGAATATGTAGACCAGTGGACGGAGAATTTAAAATGTGTCATCGTTTTTGGATGGACTTTGACACGGATGGAAATTGTTTGGCCTTTTGTGCAGAAAACAGTAACAAAACTGTATTTGAACCTAACACAAATTTTAAAAAGTGTATATAACACTATTGTGTTTACAATATCCATATACATATGTAAGTATCTGTAAAAAGAATACTTATGTAGGTGTTTATACCCTACCCCACAGGGTATATACATAGCTTGTAACAGAGAAAAATAATAATTTGTGAACAGCATCAAAAGTTATGTCGCTCTAGCCATGACAGGTTTGCACTGGCAACCATCGATAAGAATGACATCGATGGTACAATCTCTCCAAACAAATGGAGGATGATCCCAGTCAAACTGGCGACTTGTTTTCTCGAAATTATGAAAGAAAATCCTGGCCTGCCTCCCAACTGTTGAGACAGCGGTTGGCATCAAGGCCATGTCAAGGTGATTGCTTGTGCTGATAAGAGATCTCGGTAAATTACTCGTAGAGCAGGTTTGGCTAAACTCGAGGTTGTAATAAGGGAGGATATCATATGCAGACCGAGAACTCGTACTTGGATCCCAGCCGAACCCTCTAACATGGAAGATATTATCCGGATCTTATAAATAAGTAATCCATCGCTTCCAACTCACAACTGGAAAGTCGCTAAGCTGGATGAGCCGAGGGGCCTTTATAGATGCGCGCTTATTGTGATCAATAAGGAATCTCATCCTCCTTTGGCGAAGACCGAAGGCGTGGTAAGCTATGGGTTCGATGCTAATACCCTGAAAGTGTATAAAAAGAACGAGGTGGATGTAGATAAACTACCCCCATCCCTAGAATAGTTAACAAAAACCCTGAGACATTAATTTCCTTCCCTTCTTTAGAAGATGATGACTCTCAGGCGTCGACCATACAACCATCTTTAGTTGATGACGGTTCGATACAGATGGGCGAAATCACAGACAAAGCACCTTTGAGTGAGGTTGACCTTCTTGGTTTGTCCTCAGACTCGTAGGGCTTGAACAACACTGTCGTCGAGGTTGCTCTACCTGATTATAGCAACAATGTTACAGTTAGTTCATATTAACCTCCATCACTCCAAAGCGGCTTCGGCCGGACTTCTTCTCCGTCTCTCAAAGGATAGAGAAGATATTGTCTTGATCCAAGAATCGTGGGTTGTTAACAACCTGGTTTGTGGACTCAAGACTCCCGAATACTACTCCCTTAAGGGATAAAGGTAAACCTAGATCGTGGATATTGGCAATTTTACTTCCAAATTAAGAGTATAGTAATCGGGGTATAGCTCCTACTATCTAGCATCGACTTATTTCTCCCATGATATCATAGACGCTCTTCCTGGGCCCAATATGGTAAGACTGGTCGTAGACCGAGATAGATGTAAAACTGGAATCATAGTTGGCTGTGATGGTAACGCTCACCATTCTGCTTGGGGTAGCTCCGACATCAACGGAAGAAGTGAGTTGCTTTTTGACTATATTCTGAAAACTAACCTCATTTTGCATAACATCGGTAACGAACCTACATTTGTAACTAGAAGCCAACAGCAGGTTCTAGATATAACCCTAGTCTCCAACAATATTAATCAAATGATCAAGAACTGGAAGGTATCTGGTGAACACTCTTTCTCTGATCACAGATACCTTCAATTTAGTCTTAATGACGATCCTCCAAGTCCATTGGTTTACAGAAATATCCGTAGAACTAACTGGCTCAAATATAGGGAAACTTTATAGAAATTGGTTACCTCTGATACTTTAAAGTCCTCGAGCAATCCTCAAGAACTTGATTTTATGGTTAAAGACCTTACATTGGCCTTCAATAAAGCGATGTCTTTCTCTTGACCTTTGGTTAGGGTAGGGGCAAGAGAAAACCACACTGGTGCATTTCTGATCTTGGATCACTCAGAAATACTTGCAGAACAATTTTCAACAAAGGCAAAAGCACAAGAGATGCATCTGCCTGGGACTCGTACAAAGAATCCCTAAAAACATATAAAAAAGAATTGCAGAAAGCCGAACGTAATTCTTGGGGACTCTTTTATGGTAAAATAGAAGAATCTTCTGAGGCGGCGTCTAGGTTGTGAAAAATCCTCTCGACAAATCCTTCAGTGCCCAGACGTTTATTAAACCAACCTCTCAAGTCTGATTGTGCAGGACAAACTCCTTTGGGCGCTACATAGCTTTAAACCATAAAAATTATTACATTATCCTGCCAGTTCTAAAAAAATATTTTTCAGAGCTGTTTGAATCTGGTTCATATTCCGCATATATGGAGAGAAGTCAATGTGATATTCATACCCAAAGCTGGTAAATATTCACACGCCAATCCAAAATACCACAGACCTATTAGTCTATCATCTTTCCTTCTAAAAACACTAGAACGAGTGATTGATATCCACTTACGTGACAGTATTGACACACGACTACTGTCCACGGGTCAACATGCATACTGTAAGGGCAAATCAGTCGAAACAGCATTGCATACGTTAGTCAATAAAAACGAATACTCCATGTATCATAAGGAGTACACTATGGTAGCTTTTCTAGATATTGAAGGCGCTTTTAACAACGTCTATTCATCTGCGATAACGAAAACAATGTCAAATCTGAAGGTAGATAGCTCAGTTGGTGAGTTGATTAATTTACTGCTTAATAATAGTCGGGTTATCAACTCAAACCTGGGTGGGTCATCTGTTAGAAGATATGTCAGCAGGGGAACCCCTCAAGGGAGCGTCCTATCGCCACTTCTTTGGAATTTGGTGGTTAATAAACTATTGGTAATCCTGGAAGGTGAAAGTTGCGAAGTTATCGCCTATGCGGACGACGTTGTTAGCAGTGTCTGGTAAACACCTCATTACCTTAAAAGAGCTCCTACAAAACGCTTTGAATAAGCTATCTAGATGGACAGCTAAGTGTGGTTTAGGAGTGAATTTCCACAAAACCGAAATTGTCTTCTTCTCAAGGAAATATAAAATCCCACCTATTGACGCGCCATCCCTTAATGGAACAAGCTTAACCTTCTCCAATGAAGCAAAATATTTGGGTCTTATTTTGGATAGAAAACTAAGCTGGAAACCTAACATACAACAAGAGTAAAGAAAACCACTGTCGCAATATTCTCTTGCAAAAAAGCCATTGGAAACAAATGGGGCTTGCAACCCAAATTAACTCACTGGCTCTATATCTCGGTCAGCAGACCGATTCTTATGTACGGGGTATTTGTCTGGTGGATTGCCTTGGACAAGGCGATAAACCAGAATAAATTTAGCAAAGTCCAACGCTCAGCTTACTTAGAGAATATTCTCCCGCTTTTTAAGAGATTTTACCACATAATTTGTGGCTAAAACTTTTCCTAGAAGAAAGTGGACATTTGAAACGGGGGTCGGCATTTGTAACCGAAGATCAAGCGTCCTGAAGAAATATTCGCGATAAGACTTAATCATCACAGTAAATAGCTTTGAGAAAGCAAAATATTTTTTATTAAGAAAAGGCGCTTATAAAGTGGCCGTGACATTATATAATGTACGGACAAATTGTAAAGAATGTCAAAGTCTACATAATTCGTCAAGACGATATTTGTGTACCGCTATTATTTATATTATATTATTGCATCTACGTATTATTTCTCTATGTTACAGAATATGTATCAGAATTAGTATACCCTATGGGACAGGGTGTAAACATCTAAATAAGTATTTCTTTACAGACATCTAACTACGAGTGTATGGATATATTTAACAAAAAAGTGTTACATACACTTTTTAAAAATTGTGTTATTTTCAAATATATATTGTGCTTTCATGTATTACTTCGTATTTTAGGAAGCTTATATACCAAAATTCATTTTAAAGCTCAATAACTGGTGATATACGCACGGACGGACATGGATAGGTTAGGTTAGGTTGAGGTGGCTGTCAGCTGAAAGCCAACACACTTAGACTAATAATATGTGATACCACATGGGTTTGGGAAACGGTCTCTAGCCTACTCATTGAACCATTTGGAGCTTGTGATGAAGCGTAGGAGGTCCCTAACGTCTATTTTTTTCAGATCATTTAGCGGGTTGAAACAGAAGGCTCCTAAGTGGAGTTTCCTTCTTTAGGAGAGAGCTGGGCAGGTGCAAAGAAGGTGAAGAATAGTCTCCTCCTCCTCCTCGTCCATTCACCCTCTGTAGAAACATTTGAGAAGACGCCAAGTCTGTATTAGACTATGTCTAGTGGTGACACCTATAACAGCGCTGATATACAGTCTATTGAGAGAAATAAAATTCTTAGAGCGCTTCAGATCCAGCTTAGGCCAAATCTGTTTTGATGTAAGACACGTCCACCTAGAATTTGTCCTTTCAATAGCATCCAGCTTTGATTTAAGCTTGGATGTAGCGGTATACTCAGTGAACTTCTGGAATGATGGGTATTGTTGTTCCATATCTGGAATGTCCCTTTGCCCCGGCACCTAAATTCGGTGAATATTGAACTGCTCCGCCGTCTCTTTAAGAGACGATCGGCAGCCTAAAGCTATTATAGAATTTATTGAGGATGATTCCAAGGACTTGATTGCTGTTTGGCTATCTGAAAAGATGCGGATATCAACGGTTGATATCACGTTTTCTTTAGACAAGACAAGACATCCCTTATTGCCATTATCTCCGCCTGGAACATGCTACAGTGGTTTGGAAGACGAAAAGAGAGGTTTAGATTAAGCCTATCAGAGAAGACACCACCACCGACCCCGTCGTTAGTTTTTGAACCGTCGGTACAAAAATATAAGAACTTTTCTTCCGTAAAATCACCTTCTTCCCAGAATGCTCTGGAAGGGACGGTAACTTAGAAGTTTTTATCAAAATTAAACTTGAGTAACTTGGAAGATATTAAAATTGTTTAAAATGGAGGCTTGGCCATATACTTTTCTAGACCACTGTAAAGGAGCTTTAAGGCGAGTAGCTTAGCTACCTGCCATTTTCCTACCAAAAATGTCGAGGAGTGTTAAATGAAATAGAGTGTCCATTGCTGCAGAAGATGTCTTTCGTAATGCTTTGCTAATGCACAGACAAGCTGATCTTAAACACAAAAGTACTATATTTTTTTTTACGGAAACGCTACACTGGAGCACTCAGACGCAACTAGTCTATTGTACTCCCAAGAAGTAAAACCCTGTTTTACCAATTTTAATGGAATTTCCTCGTATTCACAAAAGTTCAAATACAAACCATGATGTACATATGTATGTATTTTGTAACTGATTTTTGCACCAAAGGCCAAACAATTTCCATCCGCATCAAAATACATTCAAAAACGTTTACACATTTTAAATTCTCAGTCTACTGGTCTACATATTCTAAACAGGTTTTGTGGAAAGCTTTAAATTCTTCAAAAAGCTTTTTCCTTTTGCATGGATTACCTAGGTCTAAATTTTTTATGCAAGAACTGACAACCTGGGTACCTACAATCTTTTAATTTGATCTGCTGAAAAACTAGTCTTTTAAATCATGAGGTGATCAAATGAGATGATGATCCATTTCAAACGGATTGTAAACTATTCTGTATGTTATTTGTATATGTTTGCTATTTTTTGTGTTATTTTCCGGAATAAATGAAATGTATGTTCTATGAGATTGTGTTGTTTGACTTACATAGTCTAAGGAAACGGAATCGTATCCGAGAGGTCAAATTCTGCCGGTGCTATACTTAAAAACTACATAAAAGTAGTTTTCTGTATGTCAGATGTGCGTGGTTATTTGACTGTCTATTTTGTTGTCTTTCGATTCTCATTCACGATAATGACTATTCCTGTAAAATGTTTACTTGCAGTAGAAAGGTCTCAAGTGATGAAGGGTTTTGAAAATATACACAATTTTGTAACATTCTTAATTCTTAATTGTTGTTATCTATTACTACATATACAGATAACCCAAGCAGTGATTTCCTAGTAAGTTTTCGGAAAAGATATAAGTGGATCGCATAGCTTTCCATTTGAATTTTGTCTTTCACTGCTCATAGCGTTCTCTTCTTTCCCGAACGGTCAAAATGCATGCTCTGTCGAGATTCATATACGAGTATAGCCATATACTACAAACAATTTGTTTTAACGCGCTTTGAATCGCTACTCTTTATGCAACTTTAATTGCCTTAATATCCCTTCCTTAGCATTAGACCTGCAGAAAAATTAATTTGGTTTCAACCAATAGACAGTAAACATCAAACCAGTCTGTTGTAATCAGTAGATGTTTCATGGTATGCTCCTTGAAAATGTGCGTTGTGGAATCGTTGATTTATTTTATTTACTACTCAGTCTGGTAGAGAGGTTCTTAAAAAAACTATTGCATATATCCAGTACTTGACTCATGGGAATTTATGGAGGTAGTGCAACTTAGAAGGAGACGAGTTTTATTGTGTTAAGATAGGAATGTGCCAAGCCAAATGTGTAATATTACCAACACCATTTTTTAGTACAAAAATCCTCTAACTATTCAGCAACGAAAAGGAGTGAGATCTAAAAGTGTGTTCAACTTCTTCCAATACCTTCCTTATAAGAAACAAGTAGATTTTGAAGAAATCACAACCAAAAAGTGGGCCCCTTCTTTTAAGAAACCGATTGACTTTTCAGTAGAATTAGGTGGTGTATACAAAGTTTCCTGTTTGAGTCATTCATGTATATATTGCTTCATAGGTATTGAAAAAGATAAAGAATAATTAACAAGCATTACGTCATAGTTCAAAAAGTGTAAACAACTGCATAAAAAACTGGCGCAACATTGATTCTTTCCTGTAATCATACAATTGAAATCTTTTTTGCGGAATATTTCAATCTCCAATATACTAGCTGGCTTTGCCACTCGAGATCAACAACACCTGAAGGTCGTTACAAAGGGTTCTTCGCTGAGTTCAATATTCTCGCTTAGCTAATAAACAAAGCAACACGCATTCCTGACGTTGACAGTCATGATAAATACACTTTTGACCTGTCTTTAACTCATCTTCTGGATAAATATACTGTCAATTTAGACCTAATCAAGAACTCTGGTTCAATTCGACATTATTTTCTTTTTTCAATTTGTGCATCACTTAAAACTATGTTCTTTAAAATTTCTAACCCTAAGATTAGAGGGGAAAGGATAGATTTTGCCAGATTAATCTGGAAAAACAGACGTTGTTCACAGCCGCATATTTTGGATCAGACACTGTGTAGGTCATTATTGCTTGACGCTATCCACTCGTATTTTTTCTTAGAAAATCACAGAGCTGAGCTTAAAATTGCTAACACTTACAATATATTCTGATTATGTACTTAACGAGACCACCACATCCATTATGGAAAGGTTGAAACGTAAAGGATGAATAGATTTGATAACAAAAACAAAATTATTCAAATATTCTTTATAAAAGCAAACATGAATTATTTACCTCTCATTTAAATCTATTAAAGAGTCAATATTACTAAGTGTATCATAAATCTATATGTAACATACACCTAAATCTCGTACCAGGACGCTAAATTGCTACGCCATAGCATAAGGAACATTGTTTGAAAAAATAATAATTAGATGTAAAACTCAAAGCAAGGACAAATCATATAAGGTCAGTGCAAGAAAACTTGTATTGCTGGAGGTATTTACTATTTAGTGATTATTGTTGTTCATTCATTATTTGTTGTCCACTTTTTGATTTGCAATGGCATATTTAAAATTGGAGATTTGTGACATCTTTTTGCAAGTTATCGATAACACGTGGAAAACATGAGCACACTTTTCACTTGCTCCTATAGAGCAAGTATTGTTTTCGTGAAAATGTTCGATCAGGATATTTTAATTACTCTTGACATTACTATAATAAAGGAACTCAAAAAAGTGGGTCTCTTAATTCTGTCTATATGTAGGTCTGTCTGTACCTTGGGCTGTATCCTAAACGACTGGACTTATTCTCCTCAAACTTTATATCTGAGGTCTAGGTGATAATGCCCAGAGGCGAAATCTGTACTTTAATTTAAAGCGAATTAAAACAAAGATCAATTTTCTCAAAAGCGGCTCTAACGATTTCGATAAGTATTCATATCTGGGGTAATATGCACTTTTGCAATAAGACTGCGTTTAGCGGGATTGCGAAAAAATTGGAAAATTGACGTTCTAGCCTCATAATTAACGATACTTTACTTAAAGCCAAATTTGAAAATTTTGAAATTTCTCGGAAGAGGCTTTAACAATAAAAATATTTGGAATAAGAATGTGTACCCAGTTTTTCATTAAAAAATTCGAGTAACGGTACTTTTTGATATATGCAAGAACATGTTGATGATCACAAACTGTTGACACACGATCAACAAAGTTTTTTATAGCCGTCTAACACATTTTAAGAAAAATCAGTTTGTTCGCTTCTTATCGATTTCGTCTAAATTTGAAATCTGAACAACTTACGTACGAACAGTACATATGGAGTAAGTACGTACTACCAGTTGTGCCCTTTATTTCTTTCGCAGTTAAGTCGTAAGCTGTTATATGTATTATTCCGGATAGCCGATATTGGTTATCGTTGTAGTTGTATTCAGTCACACAATTTTCACTGAGCTTATTTAAGATAGAAAAAACATACTTATTGTCTTGCATCAACAAATTTGGAAATATATTGACTTTTACTGTTTTATTTTCCTTCAACTTCTTTTAATTAAATATTCGCAAAATTATTATGAGTGACAAAATGAGATAAAAGTATGCAGCACTCTATTTTTAGCATTTTACTTGTATACGATATGGCTTAGCAATTTTAGCAGTTTTCTATCTTAGCTTTAACAGATTCTATTAAAATAGTTTGAACACTGTTAACAAAACTGTGTTCTACATGAGTTGAACTGTCTACTACATCGTATGCATAAAGCTAGTTAAAAGTTCTTTCTAATGAAGTGAGATGCCCATTCTCGCGATAAGGCAACATTAAAATAGATCCTAAAGACGCATAGCGTAATATATGAACTATTCTCTTAGACTCGGTTTTCAATGCTTTACCAGTCAAGCTGAGTCGTGACACTTACCAGAGTAACCAAAATATTCCAAACTGTTAAGTAAAGCCTCAACCTTAGGTGTATTTTTGGTCTAACGGGCATTTTTAATAACCTACAACAAGTATTGTACACATACTTGTATTGTACAAACACTTTGACACCAAATATTTTCCTGAAACTTAAGTCTTGTATGCAAATAGCTTCTACAGACATCATTTGTGGTAAGAATTGTTTATTTTTTTTGAATTTTCTTTAGAATCTCATTCCAATTTCTATGGGTCAATAACACAAATCTCCTTCAATTTGTTGTTTTTCTTCTTTCTAGTATGGCAGTTAAGTGTACATTTTCCAAATTTGATGCATTCCGATACTGAAAACTAAAACAATCAAAATTAATTTCTTTCATAAGTACACTTTTGGCAGAATTGATTTTAATTATCAACTGCATTGGTTGTGTTCATAAGAGTTTACAAAATCAGTTTAATTTATCTTGCCTTTGATAATAATTAAACAAAAAACTAAACGTATACGAAAACTTTGAGAATTGATGCAAATGTCCATATATTTGTTCATACATTTCCACTATTTCTGGAAATTCCCCAATTATTTACTTTCTTTTGTATGCTGTTGAACTTCAGTCACTGAGGAACGGTTTAGATAAGATTTATATGGTGCAATCAAATTTATTATAGAATTTATTACCAGAGAACTACATATATGTATGGTAAGTAGTACGTCACACTCTCTAAAGCTAATAGCACCAGTATATATGTATATTCGTATTTGTATTGCTGCCAAATATGTACAACAATAACAACAACTTTTAGCGTTCTGGTCGATTACATTTCTTGACCCCAGATTCAAAAACATACATTTGAGGATTGTGAAAGCATAAGAAAAAGGAATAATCGTACGAGTACTTAGACAGCCGATCATCCAACAAGCACAAAAGCGGATTAGAAAGCGACTGTCGAATTTGATTTACTCCATAGGCATAAAAAGGACGAAAAGGAATCAAAAAAGACAACGTGATGGAATTTCGTTATTATTGCAAAATTCGGTGACATCTTTGAAATCAAATCCACTAGAGACTTGGAAGAACATAAGAGATTTTTTGGCACTCCCTAGACTCTCGAAGGTAGGATCAACTATCATTCAAGAAAAAACCTGCTTGGGGCCAACAGGAAGAAGAATGGTTTTGAAAATTTTCGGTATTCGTTACGTCAAATAATTCAAAAGTTAAAAATCCAACCCGGTAAAGATAGCAAGGAGAAATTGAAATCAGTTTCTAAGATAAAAGATCTTCGATCTCATAATGACGAAACTAATAACGAGTTAAATTGCCTAATGGACCAATACTCGCAATATCTTTATTAGATGACTACTGATTCATTATACATTGTTACATAATATATTTAGTAGTTAACCGTACATATATGATGTGTGTATTAGTAGAACATGCAACATCTCCCTTTGGAGATATATATATAATACTTGATATATATATCTCCAAAGTATGTATATATATATTTTTTTTTATAATTTGCACGTGCTAAAGGGGATATGAATACCCTTATACTAATTTTTAGGACACGGGCGTTTTTTTTTGTGGAAAGCGAAAGAGACAGAGAGAAAGACAGATTGGTGTAGTTGATTTGAAACTCAGGTATTATTAAGTTTCAGTGAACTCAAAGAGTGGCTGTCCAGATAACTGGGGAGTATTTTTTTTGTTTTCGCTGTTATTGTCGTTTCTTATGATTCACAGTATTTTTTTTCCATCCCCCTGATGTCATCATCACGATCAAGTTGCAATTTATCCATATGACCACCCTACTACCAGTGTTATGCCTTCACTGTAGAGTTGACTCAACTTTCGCAAGTGATCGACTTTTTGTATTTATTTCATGTGAAATAAATAGATGATTCTTGACATCAGGATTCGAACCGTGAACCAACAGCGTGACAAGCGATGATGTTACCACTACACCACGGCCACCCTATATGTATATAACTTTGTTATAGTAAGGAAAAATTAAATTAGATCCATCAAACAATTAAGGATAATGAATTTAATTCAAATAAACATTCTGTTTCCTAATTTAAATTCAGATTCAAAATATGTTTGAGAATATACACCTTCTCTATAAATAAAAATCAATTGCCGCATGTATGAAATATCATCATTTGAGAACGGCTCGACCGATTTGGCTGATTTTTTTTGTTGTAATTTTTGGAAAATGCACTGGAAAAGTCGGAAATTTGGATGGTATTTTTGTATGAAAATCTCAGTAAAAAATGTGATGTTCAGTTTAACAGTTCTGCTGTTACATGTTTTCATAACAAAAAAAAAAAATAAATTTGATGTTCAGTTTGACAGTTCTGCTGTCACATGTTTTCATAACAAGAACAAATTCCGCATTGAATATTGAAAGCGATATTTCAGTGTGTTATCGGTGGTGATCACATCTTTAGTGCATTCAAAACCGTAAAATTTATCAATTTGGTGTGTTGCAAAAATTGAGTTCATGGTAATTTGGTGTGTTGTCAATATTCAATTGATTTTAGTTTGTGGTCTATTTTTTTGAAAAAAATGCAACCAGTGAGGCGTCGAAATATCGATCGGCGTACGCATAACCCAAGCCAACTACATAATCGTCGAGTCAATGAAACTGACGAAGAGCATAGACAGCATTTGGAGGTAAATCGAATAAGAATTTCTCAAGCGCGATCCATTATGACTTCCGGAGTCGACGGATACAGTCGAGTTCGACTCGCTCTGTTGGAGCTTACGCACAAAATAATTTGGAACGTCGACGCCTTCAGATACGATCCAACAGTCGTGCGAGCGGAAATTTCAAATTATCACAATTGACACTGCCACCACAACCACTGGCATCATTGCTTTCATGGCCAAGAACCTCGATCGAAGCATTTCTTGCAGAATATACAAAAGTACAACAGTCCCTACCAAATGACATCATTATCGAAAAACGACTTTGAAGGTAAATTCTTTTTCGACTGCAACACACATCACATACACAAACACATCACATAAACAAACATCAACGATTCTCAACGTTTCACCGAGGCTCATAAATCAAGAATTTGTCTTCAATTTACAGATTCAAGGACAAATTCACCATCGTGTAGGAGCATTGTTACCGCTAGTCAATGCTGATCATAAATTTCTTCAGATTTATTTCACTGGAAATTCTAATGATGAAATCAATCAGCGTTATGCCATCAGCGAGATTATTGCGCAACTGCAACAAGTCTTACATGAACACAATCAATTGGTCAAATTGTTCAAGACTGCAGTAAAAATGATGCTTTCGGATGATAACAAAATATTGATCAGAGCAGACAAAAGACCAGCAGGCGAACATTAAAGACGCTTTAATGCACCGATGTTGAATGAAGTTGCCATTGTGGTTGTTGGCGAGAATTTGGTGTTGCGCGACATTGTTGTTCGACGGGGTGATGGTGATAACCTATTTTGGCGAGGAGAGGACGGATATCATTTTTTGATCAAGATGATTAATACATTAACCGGTACGTAGCAATGTTGTTAATCGTTTTTCAATTCGAATCCTACGATGAAGTTTCACAATATCAGAGGGAAAGATATGTCAGCAGCAATAAGGCGGTTTGGAGGATCTTTTCATTTTCCATACACGAACGTCATCCATTATGGTCCATTTAGCTGTGCCCCTGGAGAATGGACAACGAGTTTATTTCACGGCAGCAAACGCAGCGCAGAGAGCTGAACAACCACCAGCGACAACGCTGACAAGCTTCTTCGCGTCAAGTGATCCATTTGCAAGAATACTGCTTTACTCGGAGATGCCGAGATATTTCACATTGAACGCATCATCAAAAAAATTCCAACATCGGAAATACGGAAAGCGTGTGAATGTATATTCAACCGATGCATTGGGGCACATTTACACAGTTCATCCGAGTAATGACGTATGTTTTTACCTGCGTTTGTTATTGGTTAATGTTCGTGGACCGACTACATTCGAATTTCTACGAAATGTCAATGGTTAATTGTACGCAACATGTTGAGAAACCTATCAGTGTTTACATTTGCTGGGGGATGACATTCATTGAGCCAGCGCAAACTGGGTCAATTTTTCCTCGGGATAAGAGCGGTGTATCTTTAACTTCAATCGCACTCTGGATTAATAATGCCGGGGGAAATTGTGTTATAGTGTGTACATGAACCGATTTTCATTGCAGTGGTATTTCTGAGTATTTTACCCTCGATATTGATAACTTATGTATGTTTTCCCCCTATGTTCAACCACTTATTTACGCCGGGGGAAATGATCCAGTATACGCTGGTCCATTGGGATCACACACTCGCTGATGCTGTTATTTCATCTACTGTGAATCAAATTCGATCACTTTTTGCCATTATCATTTCAACGTGTTTCCCATCGAACACACTTCATTTGTGTAACAAATACAAAGACAATATGGCTGAAGACATTTTGCATCGAATGCGTGCAACAACAGCGAATCCCGAACTTGAATTTAACGCGGGGATCCACACCGAGGCGTTGATTTCTTTAGAGCGCCGAATCGCCCCATTCACGATGCATTCAATCGAGAATTTGAACGAGAACGGCAATACGATCGAGGTGCTTTGAGTCAATCAGTAGGAACAACGGTCTCACTTTTGAATCAGTAGCAGAAAACCGCCTATGACACATTGATGAAAGCAGTCAACAACGGCTACGGAGGTACGACCATTCTGCTGTCCAGCTGCCAGTCATCAATCAAAGATCAAAAGCTGCTGATGAAATAAACGCTTGCTTGAAGTCATCGAATTTGTGGAGATACGTGAAAACTCTCAAGTTAACAACGAATATGAGAGTCGCGTTACAAAATGACGAATCGGCGGAAGTGTTTTCCAAGCAATTATTAGACATTGGCAATGAAAAAATTCCGGTTGAAGCTTCCTTCCACTGGCCTCATTTCGTTTCCACCAAATTTTTGTCAATTCACAACGTCGAAAGAAAACTTGATTACGAAAATGCTCCCGAATATTGGTGCAAATTACAAAAACCATGTTTGAATGAGCAAACGGTCCATTTTGGCAGCGAAAAATAAGGACGTAGACGATTTGAACATAAAAATTCAAAGTCAAATCGCTGACCAATTGCATTCATTTAAGTCGAACGATTTAATTACCGATACAGATGTAGTCGTCAGTCATCCAATTGAATTCCTAAATTCATTGGATTTGCCAGAAATGGCGCGGCACAATTTGTAGCTTAAAGTCGGCTCGGTGATAATCATGTTACGCAATCTGAACCAACCGGAACTATGCAATGGAACAAGACTCGCTGTTAAGAAGCTGATGAACAACGTGATTGAAGCAACGATAATCATAGGCAAATTCAAAGGCGAGGATGTTCTGATTCCAAGAATACCACTGATTCCAACCGTTGCAATTTAAGCGTGTCCAGTTTCCGGTTCGCCATGCATTCGCAATGACGGTTAATAAATTGCAAGGCGAATCGTTGGAAGTGTGTGGAATATACCTTGAATTGCCGTGTTATTCCCATGGGTAATTGTACGTGACGTGCTCGACAGTCGGCAAACCATCAGCGATATTCGTTTTCTCTCCAGACGAAAAGACAAAAAATATAGTTCATCACCAAGCGTTGTGATGAACGCATTAAAAACACCAACAAATGACTGTCAAAATAATGAATTTCGATTTATTTTATTTCAATAAATTAATTTCAATATTTATTATTTTTTTCTCATTCTCATTTTCTTCATTAGTAAATTGCACCCATGCGAAGCAGGGGCGGGTCGCTATTTTTTATAAATCAGTCTCAGTGTGCATTTCATGTACCGTTGTAAAATGCACACTCATTTTTCTTCATGTTAAATCCAATGATTTAACGTATCTCCATAGAGCGAGCTGGCAATTCGACCGGACCATTTCTCGAGATTACACGATTGCCGAACTTTCCTTCAATAGATCAATTGTTTGACCAGCTTTGTGGCATGTGGCACCATCCTGTTGGAACCACACCAATTCTAGGCAAAATAGTCTGTTAACATGGCACGATTGCGAACTCCATTGACCATAACATGGGAATCATTTTCATCGTGAAAAAATATGGTCCAATCACACCTCTGTCATGAAATCCACATCACATGGTCACTTTTTGTGGATGCAATGGAGTCTCTTGAAGCACATGCAGGTTTGTTGCTGTCCAATAATGTATATTTTGCTTCATCGTTGAAGATGATATTTCGATGATTTTTGGATAATTTTCAGGATTTTCTTCAAACTTTTGCAGAGCCCAATCGAAGAAGTTACGACACTTTTTTTTTTTTTTACCCTTATACTAATTTTTTTAGGACACGGGCGTTTTTTTTTTTTGTGAAAAGGGGAAGTTACAGAGAGAAAGACAAATTGGTGTAGTTGGTTTGAAACTCAGGTATTATTAAGTTTCAGTGAACTCCAAGGGTGGCGGTGAGATAAATGGGGAGTATTTTCGTTTTGATTCACAATATTTTGTTCCGTCCTCCTGATGTCATCAGCACGATCAAGTTGCATTTTAGCAATATGACCACCCTACTGCCAGTGTTAGGCCTTCGCAGTAGAGTTGACATAAGCTTTCGCAATTGATCGACTTTGTTATTTATTTCATGCGAAATAAATAGATGATTCTTGACATCAGGATTCGAACCGTGAACCTGCAGCGTGACAAGCAATGATGTTACCACTACACCAGGCCACCCTTAAACAACTTGCTCTTTAAATAAACTTCAAATGGTCAGGAGGCTTCAGTTCTTGAGTTAGTTTGATCTTGTAAGGGTGTAGTCCAAGATCTTTATGCAAAATTCGCCACAATGTGGTCTGAGAGATTCCCAATAACTGTGAAGGGCGTGAAATCGACTGATTTGGTTCGTTTTGAGCTGAAAAACTTACGGCTATGATATTTTTGGTACATCGACCGGCGCATTGTCACAAATATTCAGTATTTGTCCACTATAGCATGTACAGCCTGTCTGATGGGACGATTATTACGACCGAAAATGTGAGTAAGCGCTCTTAAAATTACGACCACCGGTTCAGAAATCCAGTAGTACTTCACCATTATAAAAATATGAACCTTGGCTGACGTTCTGATATTAAGAGATCATAAAAAAAGTTTAAGAGTGCATCTGTATTAAAATACAAAATTGTTATGTCCCTATTGAAAAACCCTTTAGAACATACGACAGTCTCAGTTATGAACGCAGTGGAACTACTAAAGCAAGTAAATCAGAACGGAATCACATTTTTATTAAACAAGTTAAAAATTGTTAAACTTGATTTTCTGCAAATACGAGGTCCTCACTCGATTTCATTAGGTGATAAATTTGTTTGTAAATAAAAAGAATTGGTTCTGTTTGTTAATTATGTTTATTTACTCGTTTATATAATATTTTTTTTTCATTAAGTGACGAAGATAATATTGGTCAAGTGGCCCCCACCAGAGTTGATGCACATTCGGGCTAGTTCCACAGCATTTTCCATGACTTTTCTCAGAATTTCTGACGATAAATTCTCCACTTTTCGTTGGTTGTTCTCCTTTAGGACCGCCAGTGTCTTGTTCGTATAGACCCATGACTTCAAAAAACCTCAAAGAAATAAGTCTCTAACGGTCAAATCGTTCGATCTTGCGGACCAGTGCTAATCACCAAAACGAAAGATAAAGCGACCGGGAAACGCTTGCTGAAGAAAGTCTACTGTGGCTCGTGTTGTGCGTGCGGTTGCACCATCCTGCAGAAACCACATGTTCTCCATACCAAATTCGTCAATGTACGGCAACAAGAAGTCATTGATGATGGTTCTGTAGCACCCAATTGCGTGGCTCGTCATCTGGTTCATGTGTGAGGGTCCTCTTGGACATCTGCAGGTACCGAACAGTTGCTCCGGGGTTCGGCCATATCTGATCCTGTCCCGTGTTGAGCCAGTCTTCTCAAGGCGGGCGGCTAAATGCCACAGTATTTGCCCAGTTGATGCCACACGACTAGGAAATCTAGGACGAAGTACACGTTGAACCAAAACCACCGGATTTATCCATCTACCAGAACCCCTGTAATTTAAGTAATTTTGTAAACATAGGTATTTTGGGGTATAATGGTGCAGATATAGATAATAGGAAACTATTTTCTATGACATGCTGTCAAAAGGTGGTGATTTCAATGGACGCACAGGGCTGAAGGAGAGTCGGGAGTAATGCCTAAAGATAATAAACTTCAACTAATACGGAGTAAAAGCTATAGGTGCTGGTGTCCTGGAGGTGTGTATCAACTTTGGGCTTACAATAACAAACGGTAACTGACCGAGAAACAAAGGCGGTGAATTTACAACACAATTATAAAGCAAGAAAATTCAGTAATCGATTATGTATTAGCTTCAGTAAATTGGTTAGATACGAGAATAACACCTTTTGAATTTAAATCGGCATTATTGAAAAATCAAAATAGCAAAGTAGCAGAAGGATTTTTTTTTTGAGTATGTATGTTAACACAATGCCGAGTATTTGGGTTGGTGAACCGAGATTTGTTCGCCTTGTTCATTCAGGATTTGTCCGACTTTCTACCAATAGCACTTAACTTCGCGGGACTTCAGATAAAGGTATTGATGTATGCTGATGATCTCATTATCCTGGCAGAGTTTGCAGAATCAATCCAATTAATGATAAATCGTCTATTTGAATATTGCAGTACTTTGAAAATCTTTTGGCGGAGAAACTTGGAAAATCAATAACAACGTGCAGAAATTGTATGAGTAATGAGGCTGTCCCAAAATTCATGCAAGATTTGAATTTTGGCCCTTTGGGCGTAAAGTGTTACCAAAAAAAAAGACAGCGTGACAACCGACAGTTCAGGGTTATTCAAATTGGAGTGCTACACGAAAGAACAACGCGTTTTCATTGCTGAGCAATATTTTCAAAATAATGAAGGTTTGGCAGCTACAGTTCGCAATTTTAGCAACAAAATCATCTTCAGCGATGAGGCCCATTTTCATCTGATGGCTTTGTTAATCGTCAAAATTGTCGAATTCTGAATTCAGAAAATCCACGAGTGATTATTGAGAAACAAATGCATCTACAACGTGTCACTGTTTAGTGCTGATTTTGGGCTGGCAATAACAGTTAATGGTGCTCGCTATTACGACATCATAATGCAGTTTTTTGAGCCTAAATTGTACCATATAGTCGTGGGCTGTGAAACATGTTATACAGCCCGAGAAATAATTCAATTACTGCATGAGTCATTTCCTGGTCGTGTAATTCCCCATGCGATTTATGCCAACAGGCATAACGCCTTGAAGGAGCAAATTGAGTGCAACGAAATTCAGCCACATTACTTCAAAACGGTCATAGAAAATTTCGACACATAGTGCGTATGTGCCAACATAGCTGTGGAGGTCATTTACCCAATATGCTATTCGAAACATGACCGTATACCATATACTGTAATAATAATAATATTTAGACTCTAACAGCCCAATGCAATGCCTAACCTGGCTTCTCGCAGCCACTCGTGCTATGCGCCCAAAGAATGGTTGGGACCTACAGTTTTATGCCGATCCCGAAGGGCAATTTTTTCGATTGAGAAAAGCTTCAAAAAAAGCTTCCTCATGACAGTTTTACTCTCGGATGTTTGTCACACGTTCGCGAGAGGTGAGACCGTGAGAAAACTTATTTATTATTTTTGTGTTTTCTTGGATTCGAACCTTGAACCTCTCCCTCAGTGATTGCGCACTTAACCACTGAGCCACGGCGCCCACTATATAGTTTATGAATCAATACAACATTTACAATTTTTAAATAAAAACCTTTGTTTTCTAAGAAAATTGCATCTTGCGTGAATTTTGGGACAGCCTTTAGGACGGAATGAAAAAATCAAAAAGTTTTAATTTTAAAACGAAGTTTATTTTATGCTATTTTTGTACATTATGAATGAAAAATAATAACAGTTAAAAGATAACCTTTATCTCGAATGTGAAAATCTGCTCTTTTTATGGCATTTTTCATAACTTTGTGGATTGTTCTTGCGGTATTAGACCAATTTCTTCGTGAATGTTTTGCTTTAGTTGCTACAAGGTTTGAGGCTTCACCACAAGAAGAAATCTGAAGCAATCGACTCAGGCGAACGTGGTGGCCAACTCAAATCGTGGTAATTGAAAACGGTTGCCTCAATAGCTCTATTGTTTCAGCCTGTTGCACCATCTTGATGACAATTGTAGATATAAAATGCTGGAGCATTGACCTATCCATTTATCAGCAGATTTATCGGCAGATCGTTTCCTCTTTGATGACTAAACGTTTCCTGTGATGCCTCACATCATCAATATTTTTGACCGATCTGCCAGTTCATGGTCTGCTCGTAGGCCTTGAATCTCCAACAGTCCTGAATTCAGTAAAATTTTCCACCAGTGAACAAATGATTGAACCCGTTGGAGCAGTCCCTTCACCATAAAATCTACTCTATGCACGTTGAGTATTATTATACGATTATTATTGAACGATTATTACCATGAAATAGAAAAACAATATTAGTTCTTTGCGCAATTGTGTAGCACTCCATTTTTTATATCTCTAAAACGTAAACTGTGAAATAAAAAAAAATAAAAAAACTTTTCACTTTTGTTGCACCTTGTATAAGGTATTTCAGGTCGATTTTATGGTATGGAGCACAGTTATGGGTTTTTATGGAGCCGGACTATGTAAAAAAATTGTTAAGAATCTACCTAAAAGTCCTTTTAGACTGCCTCAAAGCACACCAAACTATGTACATTTTCTGTGCCGAAACAGAATTACCTCCATTCTGTGTAAAGACGTTTAAGCTTCATATACGATTAGATTGTATTCGGAAGATATTATCATAGGATAGCAATAGAATTTCGTGAATAGTTACTGAATCACACGGAAATCCTACTGGTTCCAAAAATGGCTGAACAAAAATTGTGTCAGAAGTTCTCTGATTCAACCAACGCGTCTGTACATCATTACAATTGTCTTGAACTAACCTTCCGGCCAAGAACTATTTTCGAAACAGAATGATTGATTTGTTCTTTTTGCAATTTGGAGCAGAGAGGATATAAGGCATTTTTTATGCATTTGTCCAGTGCTAAGCCAAGTAAAAATGATGGTATGGGGAAAAAATACCTTGTGCTTGGAGAAGATGTAAGGCATACTAAATGGATCAAATTGAAGAAAGCTCTACATATTTTGTAAAAGAGGTTTAAAGTATAAAAGGAGAATAGTTGCAGATAATTTTTAAACTTTATTATATTTACTTAGTGGGCGCCGTGTGGCTCAGTGGTTAAGTGCGCGATCACTGAGCGGGAGTTTCAAAGTTGGAATCCAAGAAAACACGAAAACAAAAAAAAAAACGAAAAAAAGTTTTCTCACAGTCCCACCTCTCGCGAACGTCTGACCAACATCCAAGAGTAAAATTGTCATGAGAAGGTTCTCAGTCGAAAAATTGCCCTTCAGAAACGACATAAAACTGCGGGTCGCAACCATTCGTGCGGCACACTGCAAGAGTAGCTTCGAGAAGTTGGGATAGGCCCTGTATTGGGCTATTGGCACCAAAATATTTGCTTAAATTTTACTATTTATATTTACTTAAGTAGATTAAAAATTAAATTTTTATAGCATAAACTAAACGCACACAATGTTTAATTTAATAATGAAAGTTTTAAGATTCTGGTTAAAACTTGGTAAAAAAAAAAAAAGTCAAGCACGACTCCATTCGCACATACAAGGGTTCCGTCAGAATGAAGGTACTTTAAAACTGTAACTATTATTCCATACGAAAAGCAGACAGGGTGTTCTGTCAGTCATTTTTATTTAAGTTTAAGTTTAAGTTTAAGTTTATTGATAGCTTTAACAAATTTTTCTTATATTTGGGTGTAATTGCACAATTTACACAGAGTTATGATTTTATCTTATTACTGGAAAATGTTATAATATGTGTTACAAAAAATGTTTTTAATGAATTTATATATATTGAAAGAAAAACGCTATAGAAAAAACCTCTCATACAAAAAAAAAAAAAAAAAATGGTGTTTAGTAAAAAAAACAGAATATTATAGTAGCTAATCTGTCTGATAACAAAAGCTTAGAAAATATAAAATTTAAATCTAATATCACAGTGCGAAAAGCAAAAGCAGCAAAAAATAAAAATAAAAATAAGTAAATAAATAAATATTTCATAAATATTTAATAATTATAAATAAATGCGTAATAAATAAATGTGTAGTAAATAAATGATAAATAATAAATAAATAATAATAAATATAATAAATGAATAAATATATAAATAATAAATAAATAAATAAATAAATAAATAATAAACAAATGGATAACAGGTAAGTAATAGGAAACAAATAAATAATAAATAAATAATTAACAATATTAGTTTGTGACTAGACTATTAACAGGGGCATTATCAGACATCTCACAACTTATTCTGTACTTAGCATTAAGTCTTTCAATTCCTGTAGAAACGAAATCGATGTTGGTCAGATCGTGAAGCTCGATCGTCGAAAAGTACCATGGAAGCTTCAACATAAGTTTTAAAAACTTGTTTTGCACTATTTGCAATTTGTTGATGTGTGTTTTTGCACATTTACCCCAAACTGGACAACCATAAAACATAAAAGACTGAAAAAATACCTTAAAAATGATTAGCTTATTCTCTTGACTTAGCAAGGAATTTCTATTAATGAGAGGATATACATATAATTCGTATCATTTTATTTATTTTATCTAAAGTATTTATAACTTATAACATCGAAAGAATAGATACATGTATCGTCAGCAAACATTGCAGACTCGCAGTTGGGAAGATGAGGAAAATCAGACTTATATATGTTGAATAATACGGGGCCGAGGACGGATCCCTGGGGGACTCCTGCAGGGACAGATCTATCAGAAGAATAAGCATTGTTTACACAGACTGTAAACACGCGACTATCTAAAAAAAGATTTTACGATTTTAATAATATATTCAGGGAGTTCATACAAAATCATTTTATATAATAGTTCTGAGTGCCAAACAGCATCAAAGGCCTTTTCAACAGCGAGAAGAACAAGAACCGTGGATTTTTTCGAAGTAAATCCTTTTTTTACATGTTGCGTTATTCTGTCTACTTATTGCACCGTGTTGTAGTGGCATCTAAAACCAAATTGTTGCAGAGGCAAGATGTTTTTCTCTGCAAGGACTAAGTCAATTTTATTTTTGATAATTCTTTCGTAAATTTTGCTTAACGAGCTTAGTAAGCTAATAGGTCTGTAACTACTAGGATTGTTGGCAGGTTTTCCGGGTTTTAAAATTGGTATAATCTTAGCTTTCTTCCAAGCCTTTGGGAAATGTTGCAGTTTTATGCATGAGTTATAAATGAACAATAAAAATTGAATTCCAACTCTAGGTAAATGCCTTATATTTATATAAGTTTTTAATATCGTCAATACCTGAAGACTTACGATGTTTAAGCTTGAGTATTATATGCTTTAGTTCTTCATAACTCGCATAAGAAAGTGTACTGCACAACTTCTGGTGTTGGTCTCAAATTTAATATTGCATTGTTTACCAATGCTTCATGTCACTCTATTTCCCATTCCACTAGAAATCGCATGATTTCTAAGAAAATTTGATGCAAGAATTTCGGCCTTTTCAGTACTTGTATATTGATGGAGGAGCTCTGAACATCAGAAAAGGAAGGAATAACATTGAATTTCTTTTTCATTATTTTGGAGATATTCCAAAATGGTTTGCTGCATTTTTGAGACTTAAGAGTTTATTATTCCACGTTTTATTGCGGAACTTTTGAATTTCCTCATTGATAATATTGTTGAGAATTTTAACGTTCTCAAAGAATTCAAAGATCCTAAATCTTCTGTAAAAATTCCTTAGTTTGATCAATTTTAAAATATTGTTTGGAAGTATTATATTGTTTTGGAAGATTTTTTTTTTTTTTTTGGTATTGAAATATTAATTGCGTTCTCAATAGCATTTTTAAAAGTATTCACATATTCATCCACATGCGTAATAGATGTGAGACTGTCGAGATTGACTTCGTGGCTTCCTAAATAAGTACTGACTTCACGTTTGTATCTCCCCCAGTTTGCGTTTTTGAGATCAAGGTAGTAGTTATTTGCGTTGTGTTCAGCCCTTTGAGGTATACTACAAAGTACTGGAAGGTGATCCGAAGATAGATCGTTTAGCACTATTGGATAGCTAAATAACTGTGGAATGTTAGATAGAAATAGATCTAGGGTAGAAGGGTTACATTATTTGAAATTGGTGACTCGAGCTAAGATCATGTAGGATGTTGTAAATAGTAAATTTTTTCCGGTCGCTGCTTTGGAACGCGTGGGGAAGTGATATGGTATAAACTATTCCTTACTTACAAACAAAATGTGATATCTCGCAAATAAATAAATATTTTGAAATCAGACTTATTTGTGGTAATACGAGTAGATCCGGAAATGCGTTATTACCATGACTTTTTTCAAGTCTTTGGATAACCTGCTTTGGAAACGGAGGGTGGTGCTCATTTTTCGGAAACATTTTTTCACTGGTAGAGCAAATTTTTTTGGATTATACTCAAAGAGCTCTTTTTAGCAATACTCGTATATCACATGACTACATACGAATAAAAAATTGTTTTTTGTAACATTTGCTTGTGCTGGAACCGCATTCAATATAACGCTTTTTCAAAATTGATAATGCTATTGTGTTTGGGATATTGTTTTGCATAGCTTTTAGAGTTTAGGAGCTAGAAGGTGGTGACGGATGAACGTATACGGTAGCGAGAGCAACAGAGTTCCGTGGCCTATATACAGAGTGGCCTGTATATGAGTTACCTGGGCTAGCGGGATTTTTTATAGATAGAGAAATTAATGTAGATGTATTTGCCCTTGGTATATATAAAGCATTCAATGATGTGCCATATCGCCAACATAAATAAATTAATAACTGGCCATATTTCTTAAAAATAAATATTCTGAACAAAACCGAGTCATAGCCGAGAAAAACCACCTCTAGATAATTACTTCGAAATGACTACTTACATGTGGATGCATAGAGGATGAGAAGGCTATTTGGGGACAAGTTTTTGTTCAGTCATAGTGGTGATCGCATTGATAGCACATATTTTTTTCGAGTACAATGTCAAATAAACACCTAACTCAAGAAACGCCATATGTGCAAACTACAGTGATCTCGAAATATCGCGCTATTAGAAAGTCGCCCGATTATTCGTTCACAAGGTTCGCGTCGATTTGGAGGCTTTTGGCGGAGTTGTTTGTTCGCCTCTTTCGAAACGTGACAGCAAGAAAGCCTTAAAGTTGTTCAGCAAGTGTAACATCGTATTCACAAGCACCCTGGAATGTCGATGAGGTTAATTGCAGGGGACCTTCAAGTGTCTGAGCGCCTAGTTCGCGGTACGATTCACGAAAAGCTGCTATATAAATCTTATGTAATGAGAAGTGGTCAAAACCAGCGTGTGCTCCGAGGAAGGCGGCAAGTTGAAGCATCCGGATCATCCAGACCTTCTTTCTTTCTGATGAAATAAGTGTCGACTAGGACCAGAAGGTCAATAGAAGGAACGACAGATGGCTGTATGCAGTGTTATAGTCCTTGGAGTAGTGAGAAGTGAAGGTCATTTTATGCCTCCCTACTTTTTCTCACAAGGACTTCGAGTGAATGCTACCAGATACATCGAATTGTTAGAGGCAACTGTTAACCCCTGGATAGACATTGTGAGTGAAGGAAGATCATACGCATTCCATCAGGATTAACCAAATGTATGGCTACCTACCTCACCAGCCTTTAATCGGTTAGATTACTTTGTGTGAGGCGTAGTACATGTAGGTACATATACTTTTATATTAGGTAGTGTTTTTGTGCAAAACGATGCTGGATCTATATAGACTACAGAAAATAACCCACTTGATTCCAATCAATGTTGATTTTGACGCTTTTTTCAAAAGAATTCAATTGCTTTTATTTCTAATTTGAGCTAAACTGGTGATTAGCTCTTTTCGATAATCCATAGGGCTGGATTATCGAAAAGGGCTAATACTCTCTTACAAAGAATCCATAGTATCAGTAGTTAGGAATATCTGCACTACAAGCTATTTAGGCAAATTCGATTTACTAACTCATCTTTTTTTATCCATTGCTGACAAAATATAAAAAAAATTTAAATCAGCCTTAGATGAACGACCAATAAGCCCAAGCAACAGGATAATATAACCCTAACAGGAAAATACACAAATGTTTGTTGTCGCCCAAGAAGGAGAATACCACAGGATAAAACACATGTCGCTTGTAGTATGATTGGGCTCGCATCCTTCCAATTCACATATAACTTCAACAATATCGGACCAGCAAGCATTCTGTTCCGAGCTGATGATCGAAGAGAGACCCATGTATTCCATTTAACAATGATAGCCTAAAATCAATCATGCGAATAATTGAATTCAACATTTGTGTATGCGATATGGGTGAAATTTACATTCTCAGTACCTCGCTATTCATTCATTCACTCATACCATCACCGCCAAAGGGACACTATGAAATTGAATTGCAAATATTTACGGAATGTGCATAAATGGAATATCCATTGGTTTTGTTGTGCAAATGTGTGCGTGTGTGCGATAGAATCCAATGACAAATTCCCTACTCCTAAGGACCAAAGGATATGAGTGAACAAAAGTTTTGGCTTCTATGACAGCTCATCCCCTCGTATAGGGACAATGAAATAAAAATATTTGATATTCATCTGGATGTGAAGCAATTCGAAAATAACATAAAGAAGGGAAAAGATGTGAAGAAGATGATGAAAACGTTGAAAGCAGTCACACTTTATATTCATCCATTTTTGACACAAAGTGGTGAGATATTTGGTGTGTACATATTTATTTTGTAATGTACATATGTGCTAATGGTACCTAATAGAGGAAATAACACAATTCGGCTTTGGATTTGAATTGGAGTTTTTCAGAAACTCGTACATATCAATTTAAAGATTGGCTGAACTCCGAAAACTTTCGTGTAAAGATTATTAAATCCATAGCTCTACATATGGACAAACTGCGGATTTCTCTATATAATTTTTATATTAATTTGTTGATGTGTGCGGCAACGAATCTCGAATAATCTTAAATGAGCATAATTCATATAATTCAAAATAGATTTCAATAGCACAACATACATAATCGTATAAAAAAGGACTCAGTTATAACTGAATTTAAGAAACAAATTTGCAATAGTCTGCTCTGGAGTTAATGCAAGACTAAAATCTCTTAATGCAACAGGAGATATGGCACGTGGCTCTTCGACGGATATAATATCCCATGCCCCCTGCAAAGATTGGCTGAGTGCTTCTAAATTTGTGTGCTGTTTAGCAAAAGCCTCTATGATTAGGATTGGATGATAGAGTTTAATCCATGGGATTGCAATCAAGGGAGTATGGGAACGATTTCTCAGTCGAAAAGAAGTAGAGAATATTTTTTTTTTATATCAAGCTTGGGCTAATCTCGTTGAAACCACCAATCTCTATCGGCAAAATGGATTCTGGCTCAAGAAAACACTGAAGGCCCCAAGATGTTGCTTCTGTAGTATACTTAGTCGATTTCCGACTCGAGATCCACAAAAATCAGTGAAGTTTTGCCAGTAGAATAAATGACCGCTAAACCATGACCGATCGAGGTTTAAATCTCCGGTCAATGATGACACTTGGCGTTGTGTAGAACAAATTCGATCATTTGAAGCACTGAGAGACTGTTCTGTGGTAGACCACCAACTACCCTTGGCGTGTCAGGGTGTCAGCTTAAAAACTTATTACATGTCCGCAGGCGTATACTCTTATTATCTGCCATAAAGTGTTGAGTCTTATGTAATGTACATATATGGGTGAAGATAGTCTTACATTATAAGTCTGACAAATAGTCGTATGCTCCTCCTTGTATGGTCACCTATGTGACCAAGCTCTTGGAATCGGACTTGGTTTACTTAGCAACTCCAAGGTTTTATATCCGGTAATCAAAATTTCATAATAGTACGTGCTTTCTGTCAACGGGGCAATGTAGCCAACGCTGGTTTGAAATCTATGTAATTATTTATCTTTAATAAGATTAAATATGTATTCAAATCGACCGAAAGCTTAATTATAATTACCTAATAAAAGTTGTTCGGGATTCACTATCACACCCTGTAGTAAACAGAAGGAAATCAGTGTTGATATATAACAACATTGTTCTTAAGTTATAGAACTTTTTTTCTTAAAAGGTCACTTTTGTCCTTAGTACCTGTACCGCATAAGTGCCTTGTCAACATACCTGTCGACTTACTTTATAAGCAATAAAACCATTTCTCCACTCTTCTCAACCTGGATGACATATTCCATATTTTTGGGATTCTCTTTTCGAATTTTACCTATTTTTCGGTCTATTCAGAATTAGTCTTTTATAATAGAGTATGTAAATGTTATAAAATTAAACAAAGGGCACAACTGAGTTGCACATACTGCACGTGGTGTAAATTGTGAAAAGCTTTCGATTAAAGAAAAGACAAGACTAAAACAAAGACTTAAATTACTCTTCCCCTAAAACCAGCAATAGCAGCAAATTCAAAAGAAACATAACCAACGAGAGGCATTCTGTTCAATATATCTTTCACTAAAAATTAAACAGTTGAGAATTCAGAACAAAGATTTAATGACTGGTAATATTTAAGCCTAATGACTTCCTGAATATTTTGTTTTGTTTGTGTTTTGGTTTTTGCTTGTGCAGCAGAAAAAAAAAAAAAAAACAAGGAACATGGGCAAAATCTATTATGTCGTTTCGTACATCCTTATTGGGAAATTGGGGAACATTTTAAATCACTCACAGTTGAGGTCATTTGAAACAAACACGTTTTAATAAAAGTATTTCCGCATTCACTCTAATATATTTTCGTTTTAATTTCTTTGTGTAGTTTATGCCAGATTGTGTCACTTTTCTTACAGGGGTGTGATTAAATGAATTTTTAACAAATCAAATTTACGCTAACTTAATCTAGAAAACAAAGTTACTTTGAATATCTAGAATAGAATATAGTGTGAAACAAATATGTATATCCTATGAAAAAGAGAGTATTACGTAACACAAAGAAAACTGATTCCGTAAAAGTTATCCCTGAAATATATTGATTCGATTTCTAGGCAGTTATTATGTACTGTGCAACATTATTCTAAAGTCTTTCAGTTAATCGTCCTTACACTCCTCTCTTCTAAGCACAATAGTGCCCTTGGCACAAATCAAGAAATTGATTGAATAAATTATCCACTTCGTACTCCACCCTTGACTCTCAACCAGTAACTCCAATTAGATAGTCAATATGGGAGCTTCAAGGTTATTGAATTTTGATGGTGAATTACCGAAATTGGATTTCCCACCAAACGTCAAGTACTAGAGTATTAGACAAGTGAATAATTTACATTTAACACGCACCCTAATGTGGGTTGCTTTAAGCTAAATGTTGCGTATACGCCATGTATGGTAATGGCAGTATAAGGAAAGTAAATTTCACACATGTATGTGAGAACCTAAGTAATCTATGCTACCAGTATATTAGAAGTAAATACCAATTGGGTTTTATTATAACTTTGATTTATCTACAAATGAGTTCAATACGCACAGTATTATAATTCCAATGCAAGTATGTGAGAGTTATCAGCCAATAATCGAAATTACCGCGCTAGTAATAATAATGATTCTTTTATTTATTGACTTAAAATAAGGCCTCAGAATGTATGTTTGTGTATAGATATATAGATTGTCCAAGTTAAAGTGTGTCAATATGTCAGTTGTTCATTTATGCACAATTCTAAGGTGAAAATACTCCCAAATAAGATAGGGAACCCTCTTTACAGCCCTCATATCAATACCGTCCATTGTACTAGCAGGAAACAACCCCTTGTTAATGAAATTGTCTGTCAACATTCGCAACCAGCGATTGGGAATGAAATGTGAACGAAAACGGTATTATGAAATTAACCGGTATTTTCATACGAACAGAAGCGGAAAAATGTAGTTCTCGTTTTCGTCTCCGTTTTCGTTAGCATGAAAATACTGTCTAATTTAGTTTGTCATGTTCGTTCATTTCATTTCTAGTCCCTGTTTGTAATCGAAGTTTACTGAATAACAGTGCACCATGTAATTTAGGAGATCTCTTTTAACCACTCCACACGAATATGGAATAACTTGTCTTACCCAATATTTGATGAAATCCATAATCTTTAAAGATACAAAATTCTTTCTGGATTTTCTTATATGGAGAAATTTTTGAAACTCTTAATTCAAGTGCAATGACATTTATTCTACTCAGAGGAATATATTTTTGATTTATGAGAGATTTTATCAGGAAATTTATTGTCACTACCAAACAAGTGGGCGTGGTTGTAACCATTCGTAACTGAAGTTAGCAAATTCTGATGTGAGGTTATTCACAATAAAACTTAGCTTTTAACCATCACCTTAAATAACATTTTGTCTTCCCTTAGATACAATTTGTTGTCCTTCGCATTAGAAATTTGCAGTTTAATTGTGAAATAGTTTACATAGACACACTCAATAGAATCTATACGATGCAAATGAGAATAAGGAAAATATCTTTCGGTACTTCCAAACGTTCGTTATTTCTAATTGACTTTTTCAATAAGACTATATTCGGAGAACAAAAAAGGGTCCATTTTTGAAATCAGCATGCTAAAGTTATTAGGATAGGTAACTTTTTTTGTTTAGAAAAGGGTTAAGTTCAGTCTGGTTTAACAACACTTAATGGTCTATACTCTGCAATCTTTACTGAGTTGAACAACTTTACACAGCTTATGGATGAACTAACATGCATTTCTGATATTGGCAGTCACAACGTACATAATCCAAAGCTGTTTCTAACCTTTCAGGCGTTTGCAATCCTTACCCCTCTCAGAAAGTCCGTTCGTTTAGGGCTTTTAACGTAACCCTAAGCTTCCTCGACAGAGTCGTAAATGCTGAAGACCTACTTGGAATATGCCGAACACCTTGATAGTTTACCTGGTTGATGGAAAGACTATTGAATTAACCCCCCGGCAGACTACTATACGGAGGATAACCTAAGTCTCTGTAAAAGAGCTAAAAACGTCTATAACGTCATCTTAAACCGCTCAATTCCTGCGAGTTCGAAAACTGAGGTACAATATATACCACAGTGTCCATTTATTTTGGTCTATATTTCTTAAAAGGAATAAAAGGTTCTGATTCTTCATTAATCATCACTGCTTTTGAGAAAGAGAAAGCTAATCTGTTAGCGGCAAATTTCACATTACCAGATTGCTCTCTCACCACCTAACCTGAACTTGGTTCTATATTTTTTGAAACTAATATATTTTCAAACGTGTTTAGTCGCGCGAGTCCTAAAAGATCAAGGCAGACAGAATTTCGACCGTTGTCTTAAAGAGTTGTGCTGGCAAAACCTCTTTGTAAACTCTTCCACACATATTTTTCCGGATAGATGGAAGTTTGACATCATCGGTACCTAGGTATACTTGATAGGTTGTATTTGTGAGTAGTATCCTGATACTCCCTAAAATGTAACAAATGAGTACGAGTAGCCAAAGAAGTCGCATTTTACATCACTACAAGATACATTACAAATAAAAGCGGTTTTCAAAAATGATTACATTTATTCTTCATTTCATCTTTCTAGCTCAAAATTTAAGGACCGAAAACTAGTGACACACAGATGGATGACGTAACTAAATCGACACAGCTTTCGGTACTTATCGTAAATGTATGTACTTTTGAAGTACTACGTAAATGTGTGTACTATGTACTACTGTTATCAACTTTGGGTAGGGTTTGGTTGGGTATACAAATTTTGAACTAACCAGGAAAATGTAGGCTATATGATTGAAAACATTTGTTTGGACTCCCTGTCCGTTCATGAATCTGGACAAACTGATTAGCCTCCTTCATGTTCAGAACTGAAATGCTGACATCTGGAAGGTGCTTAAAACCATATCACGTATTGATCACGGGCAACACTTTTGCTCTCTCTAATTAAGGAAACGCTGCTGTAACTAGAGGGTAAATTCCTCAGCACCATTAGTGAAGTAATGAAAATAGCATTGGCAACCCTCAGTAAATGGGAGAAGATTGTGGACTTGACGTCTATCCAGCTAAAATGGAAATAGTTCTCGTCACCAGAAAAAATAAGATATCCCCATTTAAACTGACTGAATGTTGTAGAGCTGACCCTCTCAGATCACGCCACATATATTTGTATAATGCTGAATAGGAAACTTAATTGGAACTTAAATACGCAGGAAATGGTGGAGACTTAGTGATGCACTGGCTATACATCATGATCGTCAGATGTATACTCAAATATGGAGCATTGGTCTAATGGAAAGCAATTAGTAAGAAATTCATACTATTGCATTACAAAGATCGTCCAGTGTAGCTATAACTGGCACCCTGCGCATAATCCCCATGGTTACACCTTTCTTCACTTTCTGCCGCTGGATATACAAACTAAAAAAATTACAGGAAAGAGTGCGTTTAAGCACATCTTCAAAACCAGGATAATAGGGCACTGTACACAATATGAATCAAACGAATGTTAACTTTTACGAGACCATCTATCCGGAATAGGAAAAGTGTCACAGAAATATAGTAACAAGACACAATAAGATTTCAGTTTATACTGACTCGTAAGACTCAATTCTGTGAGTTTCTCTATTGTCGTAATATTAAGTTTGATCAAAATCTCGAGATGGATAATTTTCAAGAAACCTATACTTGCTCTTATATGTAGGTGTAAGTAAAAATGTCCGCAAGTATATTCTTTCATAAAATACTTAGAGATATCTGAAATATGCATTATGTAATTAATTTATATGTGAAGTTTGGTTTTAATCTGAATTTGGAATCTAAATTCTTAAAACCCAATCCATCCCTTTTGAATCCAATCTAGCCTCCAGGTTTACTAATTTAACCCCGGGGTCAAAATACTATATTATTGGCGTCACGGGAAGGAATATTAGTTCACCTATTGTCGAGGGTGTAAGTGGGGAGCTTATGTATCCTATCCCGTAGGTTATTTTAATCTTGATACATAGAAAAATAATAACGGGAGATATTTGTAATCAGCGTCGAAAGTTATGTCGATCCAACTGTGCCTGTCTGTCACCAGTTTTCGGTCCTTACATTTTGCGCAACACGGCTTTCTGAAAGATAGATCAACTACCACTAACTTAGTCAGATTCGTATCCATCGCCATGTCTACCTTAGAGAATGGCACAGAAGTCGACGTTATTGCAACTCATTTTAGTAAGGCTTTTGATAAGATATCTCATAACTCAATCCTCTTCAAATTGTCTGCCATCGGTTTCGAACCCATATTGCTAAAATGGATATAAAACCGTTCTTACAGAGTTCGCTTCAGATCTATCTTATCGACTCCCTTCTTGGCCACCTCTGGTGTTCCGCAAGGCAGCCATCTAGGTACCCTTCTCTTCATTCTAACCATAAACGATGTCGAGAGGGTTATTAAACACTCTTCCCTCTCTCTGTACGCTGATGATACGAAATTTTTCAAACCCATCTCTTCACCACATGACTACTGTCTCCTTCAAGAAGACCTTGATCGTTTTTCGAACAGGTGCCGACAAAATCGCTTAGAGCTCAATATTGCCAAATGTCAATCCATTACCTTATCACGTAAGCACCACGTGTCTCCGCCCGCCTTTACATTCTCCATGGTCAACCTATATCCATAGTTCAATCTCTCCGTGATCTTGGAATATTGTATGATAGGGAACTAAATTTCCGGTCATATATTGATGAGATAATTCGTAAAGCTAACTCATCACTTCTCTTTGTCAAACGATGTTCCAAAGAATTATCTGACCCTTACGTGACCAGATCCCTCTACATTACCTTTGTACGCCAGTCAAGCGTGGTCACCCTTTCAGCATGTTCATGTGACCAGAATCGAGAATGTTCAACGTCGATTTCTTTGATTTGACCTTCAAGGTCTTCCTTGGAATGATCCATTTATCTTGCCTCCCTATCAAGACTGCCTCAACCTCATCAACCTGAGTACTCTAGAGATACGCAGAGATGTTGCAGACATTCTTTTCATTCATAGACTTCTTTCAGGCTCTGACGATTGCGCATCTCTTTATAATTCAATTTTCTTCAATACCAACCCACGAAATTTACGATGCCCCCTTCTTTTCTATCTACCGTTCCACCGCACTTCATATGAATTTAATGAACCAATTTCAAATGAATGAACCAAAACCAAACCAATTTCAAACTTCACCAAGTTTGATTTTAACCTCAGCACTCCCTGCCTTAAAACCGAACTCCTTCACCATTCTCCTTAGCTTTAAGTCTTAGTTTTAAGTTTTAGTTTTAAGTTTTAGGTTTAAATTCCAGTCTTAAGTTAGTTGTAGCTTGTAATAAGCCAAATAAATGGGGGCTTTGGCCCCCACCAAAATGAAATTAAAATGAAAATTTATGTATAAGGTTTTAAGAATTCGCCGCACACTCACTCCTTACAGAATAACCCTACTTTGCTTTCTCAAATCTACTTACGATGATAGTTAAGTTTATTGTGAATATTTCGCCATATACGTAATTCCTGAACTTTCGTTAAAAATGCCTATAGCCACTCCCACTTTATTCTAAGGCAATGGCGTAACAACTGTTTTTATGGTAAAATGTCTTAAAACGCGGACATACTTCCCGAGTAGAAAGATGTCATTGCATTTGCTTTAGAAAGTTCACATCCCCACGACCACTTCAATAGGGATGAGTTAGAAGGGGAGGGATGGGGTATCATACGATCCATGCCAGGTGGATTGTAGCTTTTCTTTATGTTTTTTTTTTTTTAGTATTGAACAAATTAAAACTATATCTTTTGTTTATGTGTTTATTTATATTTATTATTATTTGGGTTTTTTTCAACCCAAATGGATTTGTTTCCTTAAGTTAATGATAGATATAATATAACTATTCATAGAATATGTGGATATATACATATAAACAAAATATAACCAACAAAATTATGTATATAATCAAAAACACCTTCGTCGATCATTTTGGCATGTTTGTGTTACTTTTTAGAGAAATGAAACTACTATTAGGAATCAGCTTTTATTTTATTTTTTTTTTAAACAAATTTAGTTTTGCATATGTTAAAAGATATTTGAACAGAAAGATTGGTTTGGGTCGAAAAAGACCCAAGGGACGGATGACAACTAATTCTGCTATGGAACAAGAGGAAATGGTTTATTTACTAGCTAATACTCGGCCCGCATTGCTACCTCAGAATTTGAAAAACAATGGTTTGACGTAAGTAGTTAAAATTTCATGATAATTGAATTGTTTAACAATCCATAGTTAACATACATACAGAGTTTCACTTATATATATATGTATATAGATTTTTCTAAGATTCGGATCTGAAGCACCCTTTCAGTCTCGGTGCTCGGTTATTGATTACGATTTGTTTAAAAACGAAAGCCTTACTCCCAGGAATTATAGAATTCAGATTACTAAACTTAAACATCAATGCCTTAACATTAACACATTATAACAATTTCAACAACCAACCTCTTAGGTATGCATTAAATACAACATTTTCGAATTACATTTGTGTTTGCTTTGAAAAATACGAATCGACTCTCCTATCTTTATACCTTAGCCAATATCCGGTTTTTGCTTTTACGATGAAATTCCGTAAATCAGTATGTTTCTGAGAGAATCTTGATATCTCGAACGAAATTGAAGTCTGAGATAATAAATCCACATCTCTCTCCATACGTAATTCAAGAAAAATTATCTTCAACATGGTTTTGGCACAAGGTCAAAAATTATTGCCTTTTCACAACTTCACTTGGCGACAACATGATGACAGAAATTAATGAACTTCCTCCAAATACATTTATCTTGATTGGCACTAAAGAGGCAGATTGTACTTTTGAATTTCTTTTTATATGCAACATTCGAAGATTACTCTCTCTCAATAAACGCATACTCTTTATTTTGTGTCTATGCTGCATAAAGAAAGAACGGCGAAAGCTGGGAATATACATAAACTTAATTTTATGAGCAATGATGATCAAATTTCTTTCTTGCACTTTTAGGACATAATATACTAATAAATGGGACCTACCCCAGGAAGAAGATGAGAATAAATGTGTATGTTTCAATTTGGTTTGATTTTTCGGCGTTGAATGCGATGTAAATTGCTCGTAAAGAACTTTTTAGGATCTCGAAAAGCACTTAAGAAAAATTTGTCATCACAATGGCTTTACATAAAATACCTATAGTCTTTAAAAAAAATTCTCACGAAACTTTTATTATTTATTCTTGAGACTTTATGAGACTTTATTTGCACTCTCTGTGGTTTTTAAAAATAATAATTTTGATTAGTCTTTAACATGCAATAGTTGTCACACAATAGAAGTAATTAATGATTATGTACATAATTTTAAAAGCTCTAGATCGAATTTAAGGAAGATACTCTTTTCTGCAGCATTTGGTATCTATTTTTAGGAGAATTACAAAATTTGTATAGGCTCAAACTATTTTTTTTTTTTTTGTTTTCGGGGAGATCTACTTTAACTAAATACAGTTTGATTATTATGTGTAACTATAATATAAGTTTACAAATAATATATTTCTTAAAAACCTCCGTTAATAATACATTTTCTATAATGTACACGAGTACATCCAAAACTCAATCCAAATGTATTCTCCGTTCAATAAAAGCATAGTTTGTTCTAGCTCCAGTACATATGACCCGCAGAATCTTATACGGAATTCCTTGAAAATTGGATATATTGCAAGGAAATGAAACACATCTTCCTTCACTTTGAGGTTGCAAAGATCACACAATTTTGAGCGAACCCGTTGATATGCTACGAGTACGCAATATCATTTCTCCTCTTAACTTCAAAATTGTATTTATCATTTCCGTTGGATTGTAATTTAAGAAGGAGGTTCTGTCCCATTGTGCTGTAGTAAATCTTAACTAAGTGAAAGATTCGTTTAAGGAAACATCGTAGACATTTTTCAACCTCCACTTCTAAATATCATAATTTTTGATTTTTTCAATTGGACTATCAAGTTTTAAGATGTGCAGTACGAGTATATCTCAAGTCTTTTAATCATTAACTGCATTCCTTCCACAGTGTTGGCAGACAAATAATGTTATTTCCATACTTAGATCCAGGAATTAATTTTCAACAAAGTTCTTCTTACAATATCATTCATAAATAAAATAAACAATAGTGCACTTAGGATGTGTTATTGCTTCACCTCCATTGACGTTGTAAATTCTTCTGATTTGAACTCACCATCCAAAACGTATGCAACTTTACTTTCGTACTAGAGATTCTAAGTCTATAACACTTAAAGAAAAAAGCGTCATTAACTATAGAGTCGAAAACCCCACGAAAATATACAAAGAAGGCCTAAAGCTTTTTTTAAGTCATTTATGATTACAAGATCTCAGCAATGTTTAAAGTAAAAAGTAAAACAATTGGATCCACTATTGAGTAGATCAAAGTATTTGAGTGGGAAGATTATTGATTCCTTGGAGTTTTGGAAACATCAGTAGTCTCAAATTTTCGGTTGAATTTCAATGCAGGTGCAGCTACGAATTCTAACGAACAACTTTTATAGAACTTGAATGAAATCCGGTCGTCACCTGAGGCTTTCTTCACTTTAGCATTCAAGATGGCTTGTACTTCAAATAAGGCGAACGGTGCATCAAACTACAATCACTTTGCCAGTGATTGTAGTTAAGATAATGATGGCTTAGGTATTGATATAACAGAGCGAGACATCGATTATTGCAAGATGAGACAAATTGTAACTAAACGTCAGCAAAAAACAGCAAGCAACAGCTCATCTACCGTAGTACCGAGCACTAATATTCTGCAAGTAAATCTCGTATCTCGTAAGTGCAAAGAAAAAATTATGAAGGCGAAACAAGAGAAGAAAGCAAAACTTAAAACAACAATTGTCAACGAGCATGCTGTCCCCCATGAAATGTACGTAAATGAGAGCCTATCGTACCATACTCGTCAGCTGTTCAAAGCCGCAGCGTCGACGAAGATCTCCAAGGGGTACAAATACGTGTGGTCTAAGAATGGGTCAATCTACATGCGCAGGAAAGAGGGTGATAACTTAATTAGAATTAATTCAATCTCTGACTTAGAGAAAATATGAGTTTTTAATTTTTTATCTTCCTTAACTCCTTGTGTACATGATTTTTTTGAATTATTCTGATAAATTTGTTCAAACATTTTGCTTGCTTCAGAACATTAGTAGTCTTAGGAAAAATTTTAATGCATTGTTAGCACACGTCAAATCGCTCACTAAACTTCCCTTAATAATTATTTTAACTGAAATTTGGATTTACGAGAATGAATTATGTTTGTATAATATTCCGGGTTATACGATCTTTGGTAAATGTAACAATTCCTATGCGTCTGGAGGTGTAGTTGTCTATGTCAAAAATGGATATGAGTATAATTGTACTGTGATTGATATTTGTAGTGCTGATGTTGTTGAACTGTCTTTTGGATTTGAAAATGAACTTTATACAATATTGTGCGTTTATAGGCTACACGAATTTAGTAAAAGTTTTTTTATTAACGAGTTGTAAAAAGTCTTGAGTACCATTAGAGCTAAAAATTTAATTATTCTAGGAGACATTAATATAGATCTTTTGAAGGTCTCTGATAAGGATTGTGAGAATTATTTATTTTTATTGGCTTCTTATGGTCTTCAGAGCCTTATTAACATACCTACTCGTGTAAACTTGTATTGACCACATTTTTACCAGAGTTCACATCAAAAACAAGATTGCTTTCAGCAGTGATGTTTTGGATCTTAATGTTTCAGACCATCATATGGTTATTCTCAATTGTAATATGTCTGTTGACCTTAAGCGCCCAAATCATCACCCCAGAGATAAGCTTAGCATTAACTTTAGCATCTTGAATGAATTTCTTAAATATGAGTTCTGGGAACCTGTCTATTCAGAGTCTAATTCTTCTGTTGCTTTTGAGATATTTTGCACTTTTGTTACTCCGAAGGGTTTTAGTACTAAAAGATTTATTAAACCATGGATGACTGACGAACTTTTGAAATTAGTTATTAAAATGAACTTATTCGCTGTCAAATGCACTAAACATCCCCAGAACAAAAAACTTAGAAAATACTTTGGGAAATTATGCGAAGAAGTTAAGACTAAAGTTGTGGAAACTCGCGAGTACTTCTATACGCGTAAGTTTCAAGGAGCCAAAGGTAAACCTAAAGAAGAGTGGAGGTTAGTTGACAGCATTTTAGGAAAGGATAGCAAATCTGTAGAAACGTATAATTTAGAGATGAATGGTATTCGTATTTCTAACCCAACCGATATTGCAAACCCTCCATTAAACCGTGTAACACTTGTCATTGTAACATAGCGTCGGATCTTCTTGAAGACAGCGTGCAGGCTAATAGTTTTGTTTTCGACTCTATTACACCGGGAGAATTATTAAGCTAATACAATCTATGGAAAATAAAAGATTATGTACCAGCGATGGTATATCTAACCTTGTTTTAAAGAAAGTTGCATTTTATGTAGCTGATGTATTGAGCCATTTATTTAACATGAGTGTTCTTAGTGGTTGTTTCCCTCTGTCTCTGTAATATGCAGAAGTTATTCCCCTTTTTAAAAAAGGTAGTCGTAAAAAAGTAGGTGACTATAGACCCATTTCCCTACTTTCAACTATCTCCAAACTTTTTGAGAAATTGCTTAAGTGCCGGATTGTTTCTTTTTTGGAAAAGAATTTATTTTTTGCAATCAACCAATTTGGATTTAGATCTGGCAAGTCAACAGAAGATGCTATACTTAGAGTATGCTCCCACTTATATGAAGGAATTGATCATTCTAATTCCTCAATTGCTCTATTCATAGACATGACTAAAGCATTTGACGTGGTCTATCACGATTTGCTTCTAAGCAAGCTATTTAACGCTGGCTTCAGGGGTGCTGTATACAATTGGTTTCATTCATACCTTAAAGAAAGAAAGCAAAGGGTCTGCATAAATGGATCCACAGGGTTCTGCCCTCGGTCCGCTTTTATTTCTGATATACATCAACTCTCTTTTTAAACAAAATTTCAATGGTATCTCCACTGCTTTCGCTGATGATGTAGCCTTCGTGTACCAAGGCAATTCTTCGTTTGAGTGCATTACCAAGATAGAAGAAGATTTACAAAAATTGAGGTTGTGGTTTACGTTTCATAAATTAATAATTAGTGAAAAAACTAAATTGATGACTTTTAAGTCATCTGGTAATGTCTTAAACATTTCATTCTCATGATTGTAAACGATTTAATTTACCTCTGCATATTTGCTGCAAAAATAATTTCAACAGTAACATTAAATGTAAGACAAGTTGCTTTAAAATCGAATCTGTAAATAAATATAAATATCTTGGCGTCTTAATTGATTTTAATTTGAACTGGAAATATCATATTCATTCATTAAAATCATATATGATGCTTGTGACACGTAAGATGTATCTCTTAAAGCCATACTGTTCTAAAAAAGTTCTAGCTATGGTTTATTATGGTCTAGCTAATTCAAAACTGCAATATGGCATTACAAGTTGGGGTGGAGCTTATGCGAACAGCTTTGATTCTCTTGTGACAGCTCAAAAGCATTTAATAAGAATAATCTCGGGTAGAAGCCGCTTTGCTAGTAGTTGGCCGCTATTTCAAGAATTGAGTATTCTCCCTCTAAGACATCTCTATATTCTAAAATTCTGAGAGAGTTCTAAAGGGTGGTTAAGTTTTAAGGGCCGAAGTTGATTTTGAATAAAACACAAATTATTTAGGAAATTACTGTCATTTCTTTTTATTATGATAATATTGGTATGGTTCAATTATGTATGGAACAAAATATCGGCCAAATGGCCGCCGCGACCTCGGCGGCACACCTCCATCCGATGGTCCAAATTTTCGATGACGCTGAGGCATAATTGAGGTTCTATGCCGTTAATGTGCCGAATTATCCCATCCTTTAGCTCTTGAATTGTTGCTGGCTTATCGACGTACACCTTTTCTTTCAAATAACCCCAAAGAAAGAAGTCCAACGGTGTCAAATCACATGATCTTGGCGGCCAATTGACATCGCCACCACGTGAGATAACACGGCCATTGAATTTGTCGCGCAAAAGAGCCATTGTTTCGTTAGCTGTGTGGCAAGTGGCACCATCCTGTTGAAACCACATATCGTCCACATCCATATCTTCCAATTCGGGCCATAAAAAGTTCGTTATCATCTCACGATAGCGAACACCATTCACAGTAACTGCCTGACCGGCCTCATTTTGGAAAAAATACGGCCCGATGATGCCGCCAGCCCATAAACCGCACCAAACAGTCACTCTTTGTGGGTGCATTGGTTTTTCGACAATCACTCTTGGATTATCATTCACCTAAATGCGGCAATTCTGCTTATTGACGAATCCACTGAGGTGAAAATGTGCCTCATCACTGAAGATGATTTTCTTCGAAAATTGATCATCCACTGTTGCCATTTCTTGCCACCATTGTGACCATTGACGACGCTTGAAATGGTCAAGAGGCTTTAGTTCTTGAGTCAATTGAACCTTGTAATCGCGTAAATGCAAGTCTTTATGCATAATGTTCATCAACGACGAGCGTGAGAGGTGCAATTGTTGGGCACGACGACGAGTTGAGGTGGACGGCTCTTCAGCCACACTATCGCGAACAGCAGCAATATTTTCTGCAGTACGAGCTGTACGAGCATGCACTGGTGTTTTCACATCTCCTACAGACCTGGTTTGCACAAATTTTTGCACGATCTTTCCGATTGTACGCACATTTGGACGATTAAATTGACCGAAAGAATCACGAAATGCACGATATGCATTTTGATTTGAACGCCCATTTTCATAATAAGCCTGAATAACTTTAACGCGTTGCTCGATTGTGTATCTTTCCATGGTTCAAATTGAGTTAGTCTGAAATTGAGAAATGTCAAATGAAATGCAGAAAAAAACTTGACGTTTAGGTGTGGTTCACATTCAACATCGGCCCTTAAAATTTAACCACCATTTATAAACGAGTTAAAGTTCTGAGAGAGTTCTATAAACGAAGCGGTAACACTCCCATTAGATTTTCTAGAAGTTATAGTTTGAGAGTAAATAATATGGCTTTAGTTAATGTTCCATTTGCACATAGTTCCAAATATACTCATTTCTACACCATAACTGCACCAATTTCATTCAACAAATTACCTCTTTCTATCAGAATAATTCCGAATTTTATATTATGTTTAAAAAAAGTAAAGGATTGGTTATTTTCATTAGACTGTGCTCACATTGAATTATTTCTACGAACTGTATCTTAATTTAGATTCAATTATTTTCACTTTCATTACTTATGTACTTTATAATTTTGTCTATTCTAATATAATTCTCCTTTTTTTTCTCATTTTGCATTACATTAATTACTAACTGATTTACCCCACATTTGAACTTTTTATTTTTGTACATCTATTTATCGAGGGTCATTCAACTCGAACTGGTAACAGTTATAGAATGATCTATATTTTGTTCCATTTCTATGCTACTCTTATTGTATTAATGTTATTTTGAATTAAGATGGAAATGAATAAAAATTGTATTAAATTGAAAATTGATTTGAGATAAATTACTAATATTCATCGCATAGGGTTAAATTCCTCTGCCAAACTTGTTCGCTTTAAAACTAGTTTCTTCATTATGTAAAAGCTTCAAATATAATTAAAAAAATCAGCAAACATTAACTTATTTTTTTAGCCTGCTATATGTAATCTAAAATTTAAATCGACGTCTTTTTAACTATAATCAGATTTCATTTGAATACTGTTCGCTTTCTCCATTTGCAAGGCAAACTCATGGTTTGACCAGAGATGTAAAGAGGCTATCAGGTTGAAAGAAGTAAGTTTTCGGTCTTATAAAGCCAACAAATCTGAGTTTAAATAGGCTAAAAAAGACTGCAATGCCCACATTCGACGTCTACAATTCTTATATGACCAAAAATTGAGTCAAAAAATCCTACAATATCGCAAATGTAGTAAAAATTGTTGGTCTTTTATCAAAGATATTAAAAATGTTGCCTTATTCGCCGTCACAACGCTCATTTACAATAATATTCCAGCTATCAGCTCCTTAGATAAAAACAATTTGCTTGTAGCTTATTTTGCAGCGAATTCCACTTTGTCTCTGCATGTACTCGAGAGCGTCGAATTTTCTATGGAACAAGTCCACTTTCGCCCTCGTACAGTTGCAGGAGTACTCAAAGATCTTAACATACACAAACCCTCTGTATAAGCTTTTCTGCCTATCATATTTTCTGTGCTCTTTCCGAGTAAATAGAAAACATTGCGTATCTAGCCCACCCTTAAATAAGGCGAATCTTCCTCCTTGTCCAATTACCGACCCATTGCACTTACGGCTCGTCTCTTCTCCTCAAGGTAATGAAAATTTCATAATCATCAGCTTATGAAATATTTTGTTCACAAACACTCCCCAATGACCGGCAGTATGGTTTTCGTTGCAACGGGTCACTGGTGATGTTATGGCATATTGCACCGAGAAGTGGAACCAATCTCTCCACCACTTTCAAGAAACTAAGGTAGTTGCGCGTGATATTTCTAAAGCATTTGACAGAGTTTGGCATCAGGCTCTAATATCAAAAATGCGTGCATATGACTTCCATCTTCAATGTATTACAAATTACCTTTCTGGGCTTTCAATACGAGTTTTCTTGGATGGCTTCAAGTCTACAATTCACCATGTAAATCGTGCTGTTTCCCAAGGCTCTGTTTTGTCACCGACTCTCTTACTCATTTTTATAAATGATCTCTTATCTGCAACTTCTAATATCTACTCCTTCGCTGATGACAGGACCCTCAGTTTTCCATATTTGTTCTCTAACTCACGTCCTTGCTCTTGGGCCTTATAAGAGGAACGGCAAAGTATGTTAAACACATTAAATTCCGACCTGAATAGCGTAATCAAATGGAATTCAACCAACAAAACATAGCGCTGTGTTCTGTCTCTTAAGCGAAATCCAAACCTTCAACCATTATCCACGAATGGTAATTGCATCGCTGAAACCCAAAGACTTGCCATTCTCGGTTTGTGTAGAACTATCACATATTCGAGGCCGCCAAAAATGCTGCAAAATATCTAGGATTCCTTAAGCGGTGCAGGAAATATCTTACCCCGTCTGATCTGGCCTCAGTGTACATATATGGCATTCATCCGCCAAAGCTGGAATATAACGCCCACATCTGGTTTGGTGCTCCCAAGAACCTGAAACTATATCTTTTATAATAGAGAAGTTAAAAAATGGCTTTTTAAATTTGATCCAAATGAAATATACTACTTAATTAGTCGCATAGTATAAATTAGTTGTATTTTTAATAAATATATTTTTGATGTACATACGTTAATATTTGTTTTCTTCACCCTCTTAACACCATTTTACTTAATTGTTTATTTAATTTTGTTATTGTACTTAATGCGACACTAGTTGCTTGTAACTACAGAATGCATATTTTTATTTTTCAATTGATAATGATATTACGAGTATACACACTTCTTAATCTCTTTATCCTTTATTTTATAAACTATATGCATTTTGTTTAAATAGCTATTATTAAGATGTGAATATAATTATTGCATCAGAAATTATGTTTACTAAATTATTAAAATTATTTTGTTAACTGAAAAATAAATATATAAAAAAATGATGAAAAATGAAACAAACAAAAAAAAAATAATTAATAACAATGATCTGCGAAATTATAGAGAAATTTTGGATGCATATGGATGCTGGGTTGCACTTTCCGGGTGTTTTTAAGACTCCGTTGAACAAGGTGGGGACGGTGGAGCATCGGTGGGCACTTGTTTCCACCGAGAGCTGTGATATT